>SMDT01000274.1:0-189364 GCA_005392925.1 Aquilaria sinensis | reverse complement strand
TACCTTAGTTTTTATTTGGAATAATATATATATAATATTATAGTTTATCCAAGTTTAAAAGAATTGGGTAACATAAAAAATAGGGTAAATTTTGTAGATAGTCCATAACCTTTAATTCATGATTTCATGTCATTCTTAATCTATTAAGTACTGCCTTTTGGTTCTAAATTTTTTTAAAATATTCTATATTAGTCCCCAATTGAATGAAATCTATTAATTCAAAGTAATTGTGTTTATGTAACATCAATTTTTTAGATTATTTTAAACTGTCTAATAATTGATCTCTAAGAAATTTGAACTGACAAATAGTTTTTTTACAATTAAAGAAAATTTTTTATTATCAATTTTTTTCATAGAGGAAATGGTTATTGTGCACAATGTGTGCACTTATTATATAATAATTTTTTGTTGGGTTAACGAGTTGAACACAGTGGCGAAAAATTAAAATGTTTTTAATTTTCTTAGAAAAAAAGAGAACAATCAAAAGTTTAGGACAACATTTAGCTCACATAGGATATTGATCAAGGAGAATAACTTTTCTAGTATTAATTTCATATTTTAATAGTATATTTTATCGAAGTTAAAAAACAAACAAATTGAAGGTTATATTTGAGTAATTTTCATGAGGCACCTTATACCTATTTTTTGTTTTATCTTGAATATATTAGCTATCATGTTCTTGTTCAGTAATAATTTTTATGATTAGTATTAGAGCTTTATGTAATTTATTAAAATTGAAAATTAAACTACTAAAGCAAAAACTTAAAAACTACTCTTAGATAGTTTTTTTAAAACTTTGATACTAGTTACTTAAGCTAATGCCAAATAGGGTCACCAGAAAACTAAAGAATAAAGTCCCCACAAAATGTATATTTACACTTATTGCAATGAATTAATTTAATTTTTGAAGTAGTTATTTCTATGAAAAATTTTGAAAGTATATTGAAGCTTTTATTAATTAAATAAATAATATTTAATAATATATTTCAAAATAAATGTATCAAAAAACACCATGGGCATAAACACAAAAAAATAAAAACACACCATAGACATAAAAAACCCCAACTTAAAGTTAAATATACCATTTTGTATTTAAAATAAAATACCATTTTTATTTTTTAATTTATTATTAATTATTTATTAATTCTTTTTCAATTGAAGTTGCGCTTTTCAATTAGCCTTAATGCTGTTGGCAAAATTTTGTTACTTAAAAAGCAAACTAAAATCCAGATGAATGACTTAAGTATAATCAATAAGAAAATATTTTAAAAACTACACTTAGTTGGGAAATACATTTTAAAAGTATACGGGTTTGATAAAAAACTCAACTTCCTCTAGAACTAAATCAAAAGTAATCATAGAGTGAAAAAAGGGGGACACATAGTGTAAAAGCCCTACAAAATTTTTTCCTATCTTGGATGTTAAGGTAAGTAGATCCAAAGTTTAATCCTTAAATAAGAGTGGTTTTTAAAATTATTTTTAAGATATTTCATATTAGTCCATGATTAGATGAAATCTACAAACTTTGAGTAACTGTATTTCTATAACATCAATATCTTAAAATTATTTTAAATTGTTTGATAATTTCTCTTTTAGAATTTTGAAGTGAGAAATAATTTTGTTTGCAATTAAATAAACTATTGCATATGTGAAATAGTTATTGTGTATAATGTATACACTTATTATGTAACAACTTTTGGTTTGGTTAACAAACTAAACCTATTGGGATAAATTAAAATATTTTTATTTTTTTGAATAAAAAGTTAACAAAGAAAAATTTAGGATGAAATTTAGCTCATATAAATCATAGATATTGGTGAAAATTAATTTTTCAGTAATTTCATTGTATATTTTATCTAAGTTAAAAATAAAAAGTTGAATATTATATTTGGGATAATTTTCTTGGGAGCACCTTACATCTAATTTTCTTTTTGGCTTCATCTTGAATATAGACACTAATTGAAAAGGTAAATAAAAGATTCATCCATAAATATGCTTTTAAATGTTAATAAAAGTATTTCATTGAAGTTAAAGGGTAATGAAGTTGATAAAACCTTGTGCTTAAGTCTTGTTTAATGATAATATGAAATCAAGAAGAAGTTTGTTCACTTTAACATCTCAATGATGAATAAACATTTAATTTGATAGTTTAATGAAAAATTTTAAACCTTTAATATCTAATATTTAAAAAGATAATTTTTCAACAGGCAAACATGTAGGGTCATTGGATTGTATGGATGAACTTTGATCTTACATTGGAAAGTGCAATAGATTAAAATATGAGATCTTAAGTGAAATAGAATTGAAAGATGATACATTTTGAAGAATTTAGCCATTGTCCTAAAATAGTGTAATTACAATAATAAATTTATTTAAAGTATTACAATATATATTACTTTAAGGGCAAAAAAAGCCATTCTACATTTATATATCTTCGTACTTTTTATAATATAAGAGATATTCTTTGTTGAAATATTTTTTATCAATCATTTTTGGGTAGTGCTAGGGGCAGTTGCTCTAACCATCGCTTCATTAGTTTCTGTCATGTGTTACATTTTAAAGTTCATACTACTATAAACGAGAAAAGGCGGTTTCAATTTTATTTTTTTTTATTTCTTATAAAGAAAATTTCCCCTTTTTCTTCAAGGCTTAGCTTCTCTTTATTTATCATTCTTTTCTCATACCCCTTTTTCTAAAAAACTACCTACCTTTCATGCATTTTTGCATCAAAATCGATAGCTCTGCTAGTACCACTTGATGTCATGCAGACCCCCTATCTCCTTTACCTTGAGGACCGGTGTTGATGGGTGAATGCAAATTAGGAGCTATGGACTAGCTCCAACGGATCGGGGCCATATGTTTTTCTTGGCTTGTCAGGCGACTGACGACGGCGCTACCAATAGAAACAAAGAAACAACTGGATTTGAGGGAGATTGAACAAATTAAGCATGGTTTAGGCTGCCATTTAGGTGATTTGTGACAGCGAAGAAGATGGTATCAAAGCACAGGCTAGTTTCAGACCTTTTATGGAAGCTATAAGCGATGCAATTGAGATGGGCTCGGGGTCTATGGCGACTTGCTGGCCACCGATTTGAATTCCGGTGATATTTTTTGATGGACTCGAAGAGGATGGATTTGCTAACCTCTCTATTTCCAATTCCGGCGATGTTGATTTTGTGTTGTTAGTGGCAAAGAGGAGAAGGGATAAAGCAAATTAATTTGAATACCGTCGCATTTAAAAATTACAATATCAGCTATGATTCACTGAATCAATCTACGCAAACGAAAAGAGAGAGAGAGAATGAGGTATATGTAGACAAAAATAGAGAAAATTCCAGACAGAATTGAAGAGCTTGATGGCAAATTTTTTCACGAGTAATCAACTCAATCAAATGGCAAGAAAAAAGGGAAAAAAAAAAGAAACTAAAAATAAGTTAAAACTTATTTACCAGGCCATGTTTTTTTTAAAGGAAATACTAAGTTTTACAATATTATAAGGCCACGGTTAGAGCAGTTACTAAAGCAGCTGTCCCTAGCATTCCCCATCATTTTCATTAATTAGCAAGAGACTGAATCATCCAAGATATTTGTTAATAAAGCAATATAAACGAGCAGTGGCAACACTAAACGAACAAACAAGAAATTAAGGTTGATAGTAAAAAGGACTCTTATTAATTGAGACGTTGGGGTTAATTTGATAGTAAAAAGGACCCTTATTAATTAAGGTTGCGTGATCTTCAAGTCCTGGGCTGCCTAATTAAGCATATATAAATTCGCATAACCCTAACTATTCGTAAACATACCAGCAAGCAAAAAAAATGGTCATCTCTAACTCTCTTAAACCTACGCCACTCCCTCCGCTTCCCATCAGATTCAAGTTTGTCCTTTTCACCCTTGGGGATGTTTATCTTCTTCTAAGAAAGACAAACAATGGCCGGTAGAATTTTCAACACTTTGTGATTGATTCTGGTTTTGAACTGGTCAGAGACAAAAAGTCAGATCCTGAGTTTGGTTTTTATCTTATCATAGAACAAATGGGGTGAATGATTTATTCGGGGATAGGAATATTTGTCATCTGTGACAGAAACAGACCTGCTTAAGAATATCTGCAGCATTAATTAGTGAATACAGTAACTAAGCAAACCTTCTTTTCTGTCTCTCTCATTGCCTCCACACGTTGCTTCTGCTGCCTCTCCAAATCCAACATATATATATACGCTTTTCTCTTTCACATATTTCTGAATGTTCCTTCAGTCAATCGCTGCCCTTTGAACGAGCAATTCGTTCAGAAACCAGTGGAGTGACAAAGGGGCAGCCAAATGTCGCAGGTCTTCAAGACAAAATTTAAAGCGTTATTCATATTTAATATTGCGCAGGCCAAGAACAAAACATAATATCCTCCTCGTCATTGCCGATCGAGAACAAAATATACAGTCAGCAGGATAAATTATAGGATAAATTACTAATCCATCACGTTTAAAGATCGATATTCCCATCATTAATTTTTCCCTTTTTTTATCTTCAAACGTGGGTAATGCTAGGAAGTTCTTTTGGCCTTGGTTGTTCGCAAGCGCATCAACACTTCCAAAGCTCTTTTAAATGTATTCTTATTAACTTTATTTAAGAACATAAAAAAAATCTAAAGTATATATATTCCCCAGAATATGACTAAATTTATACAATGTCCTGAAAATTGCAATTGGTAAATATGGTATACTTTCATTTAAATAATTTTTAAATTTAAATAGCTTATAACATTTTGAAATTCTAAATATGTATAACATCACAGTTCACAGATAAAATTGTGTAAGGCCTACATAATTGTTATAAAAAAAAAAGCAGCAAAAATATCATGGCGTTTTACTAAATAAAAATTTTTTTAATCCAAAGGGAAAATTTTTTGCAATACCTTACATATAACTATACGACAATAATAGTTAGTTTAAATATGGTACAAGATATATTTTTTTTCATCTTAAACATTAAATATTTAACAAATAATGAAAATTTCATATGCCACATAATATGCTTGCAAAAAATAAAATGTGATTGACAAAAAAAGAAGAAACAAAAAATAGAAAAGATGATTAAAACAGCGATTCCTTAAACTAAAAATTAGAAGTAAGAAAATGAAGATTATAATGATTCTTTGTAATTAAGATTGACCACATATATATAAGTCATTCTCATTAAAAGCAAAATTATAAGAAATATGATATATGCGTTTAACAGAAACCCAAAAAATAGCCTTTACGCATAAATGATTGTTACACTTTTCTCTACCGTTGATTTAAAGATAAATGGCGTAATTCTATGCGTCTGGTTACACTTTTCTCTACCGTTGATTTAACGATAAGTGGCGCAATTCTATGCATCTGACTTCCCTATAAATAGCCTTTACTTTCCTTATGGAGGGGAGGTCAATTTTTTATATAATCATTCCACCATTTAAAGCTCTTATACTATTTCTCCTCCACACTCTTACTTGCTTCTGCCAGGTTTTTTATTTGCTATAAGCTAATACTTCATTTTGCCTGGCATTTTATTTTACCAGGGCTATTATTTCTTATTTTGATTGAGATCTTTTCTCCTACCAATCCGTTGAGTTTGTCGGTTTGCTTGCTCCTCCTCCTTGTCAGTCCCTAATAATCTATTTTTCCTTTCGTGTGTAACACTTTACTCTCTTCCACAAATAAACCCCACTCACAAAGGCTTTCGAAGAATATGAACAAGAGTATTGTGAGTTCTTCATTAATCTTTTCTGCAAATGCCTCTCAGCTTCTCTCATTACCGATGAAGGTATAGGAGAATCACTTAGCACCTTTTTTCTTGATTTTTTTTTGTTTTTCTTGGGTGATTTCTTTTTTGTGGATTTCATTTATTTTAACATTCTTTTGTCAGTGATGATTGTAGAGCTCAAGCAAGTGGAGATTTTGAAATAAAGTCAGGTCTTCATGATGCAGATTTGTTGGTAAAATGCTATAAGGCTCAAAACACATTAAAATAAGCTAGATATGAAAGAAATAAATATAAAAAATGTATGTTTATCATTGTGTGTTGAAAATCTATATTTTTTGGGGTTTATAAGGGTGGGATGGAAGATGCCGATGCTGATTACATGGATATGCAGGTTAAAACTAAAACTTTATTTTGTTGTTCACCACTGTTTCCCACTTGTTCCTATCTTTTAAGTTTCTATTTTCTTCTACAGGTTAATGGTGATGACGAAAGTTGCTGTGAAACCATGGTAATTGATAGCCAGAAGGATCATGTCAAGGTAAAGGTGAAATGCCCTTGCAAAAGGAGCTTTTGATGGTTTTTTGCAAGTAGGTAAGTTGCAGTGAGTGCTATTTAGATAGTATAGGTTCTCGCACTTTAAAAGAATTACCTTTTTAGGCTATTATTGATTAGGATGGTTAGTCAATAACTTCTGAATGTTTGGTTCGATTGAAGATGTAAACAATGTGTTTACTGAGGTTGTTAGAATTTTGTTTACACAAACATAAGCATTAGAAATGAAATTCGTAGCAAAAAAATTGGTTTTGAAAACTTAGGCTGTCTTTTTCCTTCACTGCCATTTTCTAGAACATGCGAGGAAAAATGTGGCTATTTTGACATAATAACTAATTTTACTGTTTTTGAGATTAACAAGCCCCGGAAAAGAGGAAAAACTAACTTGAACAAAAACTTGATCATATAATGTTCAAACGTGATCAAGTTGTTTAATGTTCTCGAGATGAACAAGAATGGTAAAGGTTGGTAGTAAAAGTTTAAAGCAAGTCCCACAAGCTCTGGGCAAACTAATTGCAAACAAACTCCAAAAAGGAAGTCTAACAGTAGGAAATTAGTAAGCAAGAATTGAAAAACAACTTTGTTTGGATTGTGTTTTCCTTTGAGACTTGCATTGCGTCGGGTCACGCTTTATAGGAGTTTCTTCAACTTTAGGCAACACGTTAGGCATAGCGGAGTGGTTGTGTGTTGGTTGAAATTCCTGACCAGTAAGAGTTTGAATCACAACAAACGGGTTTAGCTCTTTTACTGTTTTTTCCTAGCTAGTTGGATCATTCATCAAAGGGCAGTTATTTCACATTTCTCTTTTTACACATCAAGAAACATTATCATGAAATTTTTTAACAAACAAGATTTACAGATTGCAGAGTTTGTAGCAATTCTACAAGTTAACCTTTCTCTCACTCCACAAATTGGTGCATTTGCTTTAAATAACGTTGACCCCTGAAACCTCCAGCAAGCCCACAAAACAAGCTCATGCAAGAACATAATGAAGATCACTAGGTTGCTTCATGCACATATGGATGTAAAGGTTGCTTCATGATCCTGAGCAAGCGTGTCAGCATTAATTAGTATCTAACCAAGCTATATGTCCCTTGCTTGAGGTAGGAGCAAAGCATACAATACCTTAATTTTTTAGAGTGCAGGTTGTAGCTCATAGATATCCTTAGTGAATAGAAGATATGTATCCTAAGTTAGAAACTTGGCAACAATTGTTTTGAGCCTTTAGGCGAGATTGAGTTAGTTAAGGTTGGAAGTTGTCTTGCCATGGTTGACATTTGCTTTCTCCTTGGAATAGGCTTTGGTTCATTAATTTTCATGACAATTGTATCAGAAGTCTGGAAAGTCTTGGCCATAGATGTTGCATGCTCCAAGCAACATCTAACTACCTGTATGGGCACAAAAAGTATTTTATTTTCACATAACTGAAATTTTTAAAACAGTGCATTCAAACACAATTGGTTAGACTGAATAGTATATTAGAGTTAATATGATGTTATGATTGGCATTGGTTCATTTTTCTTGTTTCACTTTACCACTCTTGTAACATTTCTTCAAATATATCATGTGAAAATACCTTCGATGGATCTATGATTCCATAGTGCATATCATCATGGGATAGAACCTGCAAAGTTAACAAAAACCAAGTTGCAATATGGTTGAATATCTGATTCAGAATGGATACATGTAAAATGAACTTGTAGAAACTTTCTCTATGACTACGTTGCCATTAACCCCAACATTTTTAGCTATCAATTGTGCAGGGTAGCTTAATGCTCTTTGGAAGATATCTGCTCTTATCTGTTCATAAATTGGTAAACAATGTCATATATGAATAGTTAAACAAGAGACATTGAAATAATATGGTTTTGAAATTTAACACAAATACACTAGGACAATGATTTAGAGTTGCAAATGGAAGTTTCAAATGTGATAATGAGCAACATAGAGAAGTATTAGATAGGATAACTCCAATTATCAGGTTGTTTCAACACAAAGCAGCACCAACTAAATATCAAACACAGAATGGCAATTAAAAAATGAAGCGAGAAATGAGAAAAGGATACCCCCTGTTCTTGATTGTCCAAGACTTCTTTGATACCATCCATCTTCTCAGATAGCTTCAAAAAGCTACATGCACCGCCAACTACAATACCTTCCTTTTTTGCCACACGGATTGCACCTATTCAGAGAGTTACTTTTCCTTGAAATACAACCACACAGTATGGCAATCATATGGAAGTGAATGCCAGGAATCCTCAACTCCGCTGTTGTTATAAGGCTTAGAATGGATAAATATTTGCTTTAGGAAGCTACATTGTTTACTGTCCTTAGATGTAATTTGAAGGATTGCAATTCAAGAATATTTCACTTCCAACATTCGGTGCGGCTATTCTTTGTAGTTGGATTCATTTCTAGCTTTAAATCTTCAACTTCTCTTTGTGCATCTTTAGCAACAAAGATTATTTTTGATTTCCAAGTACAATATAGTTATCATGACAATTTGTCTTTTTATATTTATCTAAAAGTAACTTTCAAACAAATATACAAACATGGAGACGTTTAACATTTTGCAGGTATTGTAGAATTACTTTCTCTAAATTTTTTTAGACATGTGTATTAAAAACTTTGTAGAAATTCCTTTTAATATGTCTCTCGCTTCAGCTGCTTATCCTTTCTCCTTAATCATTTGCTATTTCTTTCTTTTTTAGGTCAGTTCACATCTATTTCTCATGAAAGATGTCAGGCTCAAGATGCACAAGATCTGTTATCAAGAAACTTGATGTAGTTGAGGACAAAGCTATGAAGATGGTGTGTTATCTCTATATTTATTATTCTTCTTTTTCACCTTTCAAGTTCATTATGCCTGGCATAATTCTCATGCTACTTTTGGGCAAAGACTTAGTGTTGGCCCAAATGTAACCAAGAAGGGGGGTGAATTGGTTGGGTTCCAAATTAAACAAAAAATGAGTTCTTGAACCTTCAAACTCAAAGTTAATTTAAGGAACAATAATTAACCCTATTCTAACTAGAAAATGACTACCACAATCCACCTAAAATTTTCTTTGAAAGCAACATTTGAATTATTTTTGAAAACAAACAAGTTCAACCAAGATAGGTTGCATAAAACACCAACCAAAAATCAAGTATGTAGAGACAAGGAGAGAAGCTTGCACACAAGGATTTATAGAGGTTCGGTCTCTCCTCTTGAGAGCCTACTTTTCTTCTCAAGTTCACCATTTGAGAGTTTTCTTTTTCACTATGAATCGCAAGCGTACACACTCCTTTCGTAGTTCTCTCTACCACAACAACTCACTAGTTTTCCTAAAGGTTAACTAGAAACCTCACCAACATCCTTTCCCTTACTAGTTTTCTTAGAGGCTAACTAGAAACCTTACCAACTCAATCTCACCAAAATGGTGTTTACAGGGTTACAAAGTGGTAAGAACAATAGAAGCTTTCAAAGCTAGATAAACAAGTGAAAGCACAAGTTATTGGCAAATATCAAGTTTGAGCTTTTTGATGATGGATTCTCTTTTCTAGTTGCCAAGGGTGTTTTCCTAGATGATTCTTGATGTTTTTATACTCCAATGGATGCACAAGAGATGTTGGAGACCATTGGAATGATCAGAAAAGTTTCCTTGAAATCTGGTGAACGTTGCTGTCAATTTGATAGAAAATTGCGTTTGTCGCCCAGTTTCATCCGGCTGAAATATTTTTACTCGATTGAAAATTATGTCTAATAATAAAATCTAAGGTTTGACCTCCAACGGCTATATTGGTAATTAATGAGCTGTCAGCACTTTATATACGTGGAAATATGACATGGCATGAATTTATAATTAATTTTCAAAGATTTTTTGAATCGGAAAATCACGCGCAAGTCTGGAATCAATGTTTCACTAGTTGAAAAATTTTCACTCGAGTGTTTTCCTGTTCCAGAACCAAAATGTTCTCGGGTTCGAAAAATCGCTCCAGTTTCACCTGGTTAAAAAAATTTCATTCGAGTGTTTTTCTGTTCCAGAACCAAAATACTATCGGGTTCAAAAAATCACTCCAGTTTCACCCGGTTGAAAAAATTTTGAATTATTTTCTTGTCCAGAAGTAAAATGCTCTCAGGTTCGAAAATTGGCTCCAGTTTCAACACGTTGAAACATTTTCACCCTGTTGAAACTGTAACTAGGATTTTTTTACTTCCAAACTTTTAAACTTTAATGAATTTTTCTCCAAAATGATTTCTTCCTTCACAAGTAATGCTTAAATCAACATAAATACTTTAAATATACTTATGAAATAATTTTCCTTCTAAAGATCAAAACTTTATCAATAAAAGACCAATGTATAAATCTTTAGGTAAAGCTTTGAAACACCTAAAACAAATATGTTTTGTTATCATCAAAATCAAATAAATGTGAGCCATGAATGGAACAAATCCAACACTTAGTAATAACCATTTCAAACTAGCTAACATTTCCAACAATACATAAACTTATTTTCTAAAGATTTATTTTTTGGTCGAACTGTTGGGCATGAATAGCCTTATTTCTCAGTTATTTCTCATTATATGACTTCCATATTCATCAATTTTGTTTGCTTGCTGGTGTAATAGTCTAGCTCATCATGCATGGAAGTTTTAGTAATCGTGAGAATTGAACTTTTTCATATGTAACTTAAACAATTACTCCATTCATCTCATTTTCTTTGTAATATTTTTTATTTTGAGTTGTCCTAATTTCTTTACAACATTTCCTTTTTCAGTAAGTTTTAACATGCAACTTTACAATTATACCTCTCTTACTACTTTTTGTTTTGTTCATCTCCTGATCTATTTTCTCACATCTTCGAATTGTTTTGGTCGGGTCCGTTCTCTGTGTCTTCGGTCTTTGTTGGGCCATTGCTGGAGGATGCTAGGGTGACGCAGGCAGCGAATCGGAGGAAGGATTTCCGATCAGACAGAGGCACAAAAATTGTACGAGATTGGAGCGAGGTGAGGCACGGCAAGCTGAGATAGGAGAGAGACGCGAGAATCGTGCAAGATCAGACCGAAGCGATGCACGGCAAGGTGAGACAAGAGAGACACGAGAATTATTCGAGATTGGAGCAAAGCGAGGTGAGATCGGAGAGAGGCAAGGTGAGGCGAGATCGGAGTGAGGTCAGGTGACGGCGATAGTGAGGCGAGGAGCGATCAGAACATGGTGAGGAACTTTAAGAAACAGCGGTGAGGAGAGGAGTGGCGGTGAGGGAGGGAAGGGTGACAAGGGAAGGGTGGCGAGGGAGGGGCAACGAGGAAGGATTGATGGCGAGGGAGGGGCGATCGGTGGAAGATGAGATCGAGGAGCGCGGATAACCGACGAGAGATGGCAATTTTGGAACAGATTGGAGCGCCAGACGAGTTTCTTGGTTTGCGTTAAAAAGGAAATGGAGCAAAGATATCATGACGGAAGGAGTATTTTTTATTTTATTTTGTTTTTCTTTTATACTGGTTAAGTGATGTTATCCCGCATTTTTAAGGTATTTGTCAATTCTTTATAATTGGTGAGGTCTTTTTAACTCTTTGCCAATGGAGCTTACAACTAACTGATGGGGTAGTGACAAAGCTTAGATTCCAATGCCATGTTAAGGCATACAACAGGAGACAAATTAACAACTAGTGGTTAAGCCTGACCATTATATAAAACTCTAATAAACCCCTTAACAGTGTGGTGCTATAACAACTTATAATTACTCAGATGCGCTGACCAAATTTAGCATTGGCATTTCATATGAAATTATTAGTCTTTTTATCCCTTCCTATTGAATCAAACCTTGGTGCTGTGAGATCCTTACACCCCGCTTAGGGTTTTCGCTCAAATGTCAATTAGAGAGGAGAAAGGAGCAGGAGGAAGGGAAAGCGTGGGAGGGGTGGAGTGTAGGTTTTCGCCTACAGTTTTTCCCAGCTTATCCTATCTAGTAATGACCTGCCTTTGATGTGATCATTCTCTAGTTTAGTTGTTAGCTTACTTGGGTATTTTGTGGTTTTGGACATTGTGCTAATCACATGCCCACATGCGGTAGAGGAATGACTAATGAACAAGATTTTTGTTTTGGGTTGTATGTTCTGATGAGTGTTATGATATTTTAGGTAGCCATGAATGGTTTCTCTGTGGACAGAAAGGATTTTGAAGCTTGGTCCCTTTGAACTAGTATCTCCCTTTTATTGGTAATTGATATCACGTATTTGCATCTCTGATTACAGTGCAATTTATGTCTTGTGGCTTTTGCATTGGATAGCATTGAGGTTGAAAATATAGTTTTTTTTTTTATCTTTTACAACATTTGACAGTTTTCTAGCTAATTAAAATGGTAACCATTGTTGCAGAGAAGGGCATCATTTTTTGATCAGTTTTTTTTTCAGTTTTCACCAGCTGCTGGTGTTGCCAGTAACATAGTATGTATTTGCTGTTGGCAGTGCTGAACGATGTTCAAAATTTCTAATTAGCACCATGTCATCTAAATGGTCAGAAAATTGTGTTTAAAGCACCTTGTTCATTTTTGGTTTTTATCTTGCGAACACAGAACAAAAGTTTACCAGCTATTGCTTTGATGCCAATGAACTTCTTTCACTGGCCATTATAACAAAATATGCAGTCAATAAAATTTTTAGTGTGTTAAACAAAAAGAATCTAGGAAATGATTGTTCAAGCTTTCTTTGCTATCAGTTGGATCATCCCAGTAAAATAAGAGACCTCATTTAAGGTAGTTTAACTATTAATGTAGTTTGGGCATTGCTTATTGTTGAAGAATGTTCTCATCTTGGTTTGACGGTATGGCTGAATTTATTTATTATTTGTTTTGGTTTGTATGCGTGTGTTTGAGAAACATCTAATAATAAGTTGCAGTATTTTTGCATAGCTCCGGGTTTTAGATCATCTCCGCTGGCTCTAGCTGCTACTGTTCATCCTTTAGTTACATCTATTTCATGATTTGATGAGAAATCTCTTGCGTTTCATGATGTTGGACATGGAAGAGAAGCCCATAAACCAGCTGTTGTCATAACATCATCAGGCACTGCAGTTTCAAATCTCTTTCCTAGCTGCTGTGCTCCGTAATCTCTCTTTTTTTTTTTTTGTCTATTTGACTCTATTGTACACTGGGCAACATCTTCACCATATGGTCTTCTTCATATAAACTGTTCTTTCCGGAAGCCTTTGGACCAACCTCTTGATAAATGGGAGCCAAGATGCTTAAAGGGTTTAGACATCTGGAGATCAACAGCAGATCCATTCACCAAGTATATTTTGATGCGAAGTTCTCCTATACATCCTAATCCTGCCAATGACCAAATGTTAGAGGTTCTAGAAATAATTCAAAAAGTCAAGAAAGGGCTTTTACTTATTGGTTCAATCAACAATGAGGATGACATATGGGCTACCCTTTTGTTGGCTAAGCACCTTCAGTGGCCAGTTGTGGCTAATATCTTCCCTGGTTTACGATTGAGAAAGCTTTTGTCCGTCTCAGAAACTGAGGAAAATATCTTATTTCTTGATTTTCTTGATCATGCATTGCTCTCTGCTTCAGTCAGGGACATCATGCAATTTGATGCACAAATTTCATTGTTCTCTTCTCGCACTGGTTATAGCTCCTTTTCATAGACAATAATGTCATTGTTGGACATAATATATGCTTTTCATTTACCTGTCTGGTTCCTCATTATGGATATCTAACATGTCTGCCAGATGCTAGAGGAACGATGTCCATCCTCTTACATCTTGGTTGACAACCATCCACGATGTCATGATCCTTCACATTTGGTTACACACAGAATCCAGGGCTCCGTCACCAATTTTGCTGGGATTGCTTTCAAGTACTTACTTCCAAATAAAAGCAAACGGATGGTGTAATTTTCTAAGAGTCTTGAATTTAGTGGTAGAAGTTCAATTGATTGTCATTTTGTTTGTTTGATTGAGTTCTTACAAATTTTATTTTTCGAATTATTTTACTTGCTTTACCATGTAACATGTCCCAAACTAGAAGGGATCTTGGAACCCAATAACCATCCTTCTCATATTGATCGGTTTGAACCTTCATAAAGGGTCACTCGGATTGTCGTCCAAAAACAACTGCCACTCTTGATGCACCGGGAATACGACCACAAACCGTCCGTCTCAGGCTCAGCCCTCCACCCTCTACGCTCCCAGTCGCTCCTAGTCCATTTTTCTTCTGGTTCCCGGCCTGGCCTAGTCTCTGGCTGCTGCTTTCTCTTAAGGCTGCGGTCGTAGGCAGCTCTCTTCTCCGGGGTGGAGAGAACCTCCTATCCCGATTGAACAATCTTGAACGTGCCATCGGCGGCTACAGATCTGTTCTTGTCCGGGTGCAAGAGGAGGGCCATTCTCTTGTAGTGTACTTTGAGAGCGGTTTTCTCTGCTTGGCAGTCTTCGACGGCGAGGACTTCGTAGTGGGACTTGCCGGAGGCAGTGAGCTTGTGAACCGTGTAGGCCCTGAAGTAGGCCTCCACCTGGGGGGTGTGAGCGTAGAGCTCTATGGCGGCGATGATGGATCGAATTGCCATCTCTAGGTTTCCAAGCTTGAAGAACTCCTCAGCGGCATCACGAGCCCTTTCGGCTGACTTCTTCATAAGGTTTTCCATCATGCTGATCTGATGGTGGATAGAGAACAGAACTCGAGATTGATCAGAAAGAAATCAAAGGGAGCAAGGCAATGGGAAGATCGATCTCGTTGCTGGGCTAGGGTCGCTGCCTGCCTTTATATAGATTTAGTGCCCACATGTATCCGTAGCGTCGGTTTCACGCCAAGTAAGAGCATTCCAACTTCACTCGGGGATTTGTATTTCAAGCCAAGTCCGTCCGCCAGCGAAAGAATTGAACTTCACTTGGGTGTTCTAATTCATTAAAAATTATATACATACATACATACATACATATATTCACAGAGAAGCAGTGGCGGTCTGAAGGGGGGAGGGGGGTTTGATATATGGGGTACTAAATTGCTTACTTTGAGAGAAATTGGGGATTAGATTATGTATTCTTGTCCCCCCAAAAATATGAAAGAATATAAATATGGGTTGGCAATGTGGCAGGCACTTAAGAAATTAGGTACCAAATGAGTGGTTCTCCCTTTAACCTCACTACTTAGAATACAGGAACCGGTGACGTTTTTTATTCAATTAGCCCTCTTCAAAATCCTAATCTCTCGGGTAAATCCAAGGACCAAATCGTAGAGCTTGACTTGCTTGGATGGCAACCTCTGCTGCCACATCGCCGTCTAGGTTCTGTTGTCTGTTTTGCTCCCATCCTCTCCCTCTCTCGTCTTGTTCTCCTCTGACGTTCTCGCCACTGTCTAGTTCGTCCATCTTCGTGATTTGCACTGGCACAGCCGCACACGCACAGGCCAGTAGTAGGCGACTGGCCACAGCCACTGCCGGGCACCCTCAAACTCCCAGCTCCGTCCATCTTCCTCCTCCCTTCAACTCCCCTCCTGACCATAAATCAATTTACCTGGTAACTTTAACTTAGTATTAAGTTATTAACTATTTAAATAATTTTTTATTGTTTGTCAATTTTTTTAAAAATTTTGTTTTATCATTGTCTAATTGAGTGATTGTCTAATTGTTTAAATGATATTTATATGGTATTGAGTCTATTGACTCTTGAAGAGTAACAATCGAACAGATAGTGAACACATAGAACAAGGTTGCCTTCATGCTTTGTGAGATAAAAATGTGCAAAAAATTACTGAGATTTTTCAAGTTTTGACATGCTTATGGATAATGAATAATTATAATAAAATGAATAATTGTGAAAATTGCATGGATTTTTGTTGGTTGTCCGTCTTTTCATGTGTCTATTTCAACTACAAAACATGCTTTTTCAGTGATAAAAATTGTCAAAACCAGACCACGAAACAAGATGAATAATAATTTCCTTGTTGATGCTTTGGTTTTGTAGATTGATAAATACCTTGCAGAGACTTTTAGTTTAGACTCGATACTTGATAATTTCAGAGACATGCAGGAGCGTCGTGTCACATTATGAATTTGAATTTTTACAAGTCAACTTAATTATGTTTATGTATTCTTTTAAATTTTATGACTTATATGGATTGTATTATTTTGTTTGTATGATGATTGTACAAATTTAATAAATTTTCCCAATCCTGCTCCCCGAACAAAAAATCCTGGTTCTGCCATTGCAGAGAAGGGCTACAAAATGTGACAACCATTTGACCCTCCCCCTCATTCCTATACCTTGTCCTCTTATAATTTATAAAACAAATATTCGGATAGAACTTAAATGTTCTGGTTTTAAGAGCATTATTGTGCTAGAGAGGAAAAAGGCCTAAATGCGCCATTGGTCCATTAAGTTTGGTGACTTGCACGACTTAGTCTCTAAAGTGTGACTTATCGTGACTTAATTAGTTCTTTAAGTTTGATAAATGTTACTTATTAGTCCTTAATTGGATCGCAAGATGGATGGCGTTACTTAGCCCATTTGGACACTGTGGGAGGTATCAGGTTAGGATGCAGGTTACCAAAAATCGGTGAATTTGAAAATTTTCCTTTTTGAGTCTGAATGCTCCTAAAGCTCTTTGGGTGCCACTGTTCCTGAAAATCAATAGTGCATGACTTGGTTTTGTAGTATTTAGGCCACACTACAATAGCCCCGTGGTTTTAGGTCTCAATTTTGCATGATTTGTTTCAATTTTGACCCAAACCAAATTTGGTTTTTTAAAATTGTTTATGAACTCTAATTTTAATATTTGAAATTAAATATTTTGTATGCGAAATTTATGAATGAGATTGATTCCTTTGTGTTTAGTGGCCTTCGAGAAGCAAAACCCCTCTAATTTCATTTTCATTTGTCCACATTTTCATCATCAATCATTGGAGATGGTAGTAGTCGGAACTTGAAAATTTACATCATCAATTGCATGCCATTGATGGTAGCAGCCAGCAACGCAATGACACTAGTTAGGTAGCAAAGTCACCGGAGATGGTAGTCAGTGAGGTAGGGATGTTCTTGGTGAGGTAGGGATGTCGCCAAGACATCGCGGAAAGGGAGATAGAAGGCAGGATGTGAATGCCGTCAAGCACAAGATAATTGAAAGGACTAAGGCACATACATTTTCCAAGTTATAGGACTAAGTCGCAACATTTTTCAAACTTAAAAGGATTAAGTAGCGATGAGCCAATTTTTAGGGACTAATTCATGTGACTCACAAAACTTAAGGGACCAATGGTGCATTTAGGCCAAGGAAAAAAGTTCTTGAAATCACATGTTCCTTGAAAAGGAAAGCATATATTCCTTTTCTGTGAGACATAAAAGATAATTAATTGGAGAAAAAAATAACACACCACTTCTTACTTCCTCCGACCATCATTTTTGCTCGGGGGTATAGGGGACGAGATTTTGTGTTGTGTACCTATCTTGAAGGTGTGAAAAAAAAAAAAAACAAAAAAAACAAAGCAGAGTAAAATGTCTCTCCCATGAAAAGCACCCACTAATGTTTAGTTCCTTATTACATGATTGCCTAAAAAAAGAAAAAGAACAAGAAGTAAACTGAAAACCTAAAAATCAAGCCTCGCCAACAAGGGTCCCAAAATAAAAGAGAAAAGATAAATGCACACCATTCAATTCATTAACAAGGATTTGAGAATCTGACTCAACAAGGATCGCTTTCAGGTTACACCTTTTTGCTTCCTTCACTTCCGATAGCAAAACAATAACTTCCAGATATAGTTGGCCACATCCAGTGTAGGAAAAAACATATGAAAGAGCAAACAAAACCTCACCCAGTATGTATACGTATTTAAATTTATGGAGGCAATCATATAAAAATGTATACGTATGTAAAGTAAAAATGTACATGTATTTATAGTACTATGGATATGATGGACATATGTCTAATTAGACATAGTAATTAATTTTACAATTTTACCCTTAAAATTAAAAGAGTTTCTCTCTCTCTTCAATCTCTCGCTCTTCGATCTCTATCCGCCATCGCCACTCTTCAATCTATCGCCGCCGACCCCTCTCTTTGTTCTCTCAGCCGCTGTTCGCTGACAACTCCGACTCCGACGGTTCTCAATCTCCAATCTCCGCTGCTCTTGGATCTCTCTCCGCCACTCTTCGATCTCTATTCTCCGCCGGCTCGCCGATCTTCGATCTCTCTCCACTGCTTTTCGCTGACGACTTCGCTGACGATCGAATCTCTGCTCCGATTGAATCTCTGTTCTGATCAAATCTCTGCTCCACCTGCTCCGATTTCTCGCTTAAAGCCGCTCCGATCTCTGTTCTCTATCGGCTCGCCGATCTTTGCTAACGATCGAATCTCATCGAATCTCTGCTTTGTGGCTGCGATCTCGCGATCTCTGCTCTGATTGAATATGATGCATTCTATTTTATTTTTACAATTTTTGGGTTTACACATTCATTTACACTTTTACACTTTTATTAAGACACTTTTACAATTTTATTAGGACACTTTTCCAATTTTATTAAGACATTTTACTTTATTTCAATTAGTTATTTTTTAAGAGAGTAAATTGTCTACGTATTGGTCAGACACTTCTAAATATTTCTTTAGACACTTCTAAATATTTTTTTAGACACCTTTACACATTCGTTTAGACACTTTTCTATTGTTTCAATTAGTTATTTTTGAAAAGAGTAAATTGTCTGCGTATTGGTCAGACACTTCTAAATAATTCTTTAGACACTTCTAAATATTTTTTTAGACACTTTTACACATTCGTTCAGACACTTTTCTATTGTTTCAATTAGTTATTTTTTAAAAGAATAAATTGTCTGCGTATTGGTCAGACACTTCTAAATAATTATTTAGACACTTTTCGATATCCATTCAGACACTTTTCATTTTTTTTGAACATGACATATGGCGACGCCGGCGCCAGAGAAAACAGCAGTAGCAAGCTATGGTTTTTTGTAGAGAAGAATATTTTAACTAAGGGTATTTTTGTCAATTTTTTTAATAATTTATGCCTTATATATAGAAGATTAAAGGATGAGTTAGTATGTCTAATTAGACATATGTGCACAATAAAAGAACTATATTTATAGTTTAACGACTGATTCATAATTTTATGAATATTTTTATAGAAAATTACAAGTTAGCTCCTAAACTTCAAAATATTTACATTTTTAACCCTAAACTTTGAAAAGCTTCTATTTGATTTTGAATGCATGATATTTTTTTCATGAAAAAATATGTCTGATTTCTGTTAAACTATATTTTTTAGAATAATAAATGCGACATTTTAGTGATTATACTAAAGTTTAAAGAAATTTAAAAGTGTCTTATTTTGCTAAGAGTTAGATACTTGGATTTACGACTTATCTCTTATTTACGTATTCGATCTTTAAATTATTAATTTTTTTACATCACAAAAATTATAAAACTAGTCACCAATAAAATTTATTATTATTTTAGCATTGTACATCAACTATATATACTATTAAGTAAGGGTGAGCAAAATTTCGGTTATATCCGAAATAACCGAATAATTGAAAAAAATTTCAATTTTCGGTTATCATTTTTAGGTAAAATTTCAACCGAAAACTGATATAAAAATTTGGTTCTGTTTTCAGTTTCCTTCTATTGAAATTCAATTAACTGAAATAATTGAATTTTTATTCCACTAGTATTTATATTTGAGATTTTGAAAGCATTATATATGTGATAGATATTTGCTATGTGCATGAATGTAATATATTTGGACTTGGAATGAATTATAAATGTTTGTTAAGTGATTGAAATGTGTGTTTAGACTGAGATATGTGATGAATGTTTGAGGTTTAAAATGTATATTTGTATAATTTGGTTATTTCAGTTAAAAACCGAATAATCGAAATTTTTTTGGTTTTCTATTATTTCGGTTTTCTCCTATATTTTGGTTTATTTTGTTATTAGTACATAAAACCAAAAACTAAATATATTCAGTTATTCAATTTCTGTTAAAACTGAAATAACCGATTGAGCACCCTTACTATTAGGTGCTAAATTTTAAACTGCTTACTATGTTACTATTATTGTGCAAAGTACTTTTCATTTGCTTTATAAGTTGATCAGTATAAACAAATTTTATATTTTGAGTACCATTGACATATGTGTAAAATAATATTTTATTAAGTATACTATTCTTTTCCTAAAATTTTAACAATTTGTATCCAATAAAATACATTTTTTTCCTCTCATTTTCTGTCTTCCCTCTCTTCCCTCGTCTCTAGGGATATCAATGGATCGGATTTGAGTTGGATGAAGGTATTCTCATATCTTACTCGTAACCTTGAACGCTCTACCCACATCCTGCCTATTACCCATCGGACGGACAATTTTTACATTCATATCCTACCTATTTTTTGATGGGTTGGGTCAGGTAAAACCTATCTACCCATGACACCTCTACAACCATAATTTTATTGAGTCATATCATATCTAATATTACATTTGTTACTATTAAAAACATTCATTATACCTTATTTATTAAAACAACTCATGTTTGTTTTTAATTTTATATAACTTATCTATTATACTGTTATTTAATCACATAACTAATACTAATATGTTATACACACACGCACACACACACACACACACACACATATATATAGGTTGGATGTGGGGCAGGTGAACTTTAAACCTGCATCCTACCCAAACCTGCTGGCAGGTGAAAAAAGAAAAACCACATCCGATCCAAACCCGATTAATTACTAAAAAACCAGATCCATCGGATTAGATGGAACTGGATGCTTGTCGAATTGGACATCTATTGATATCTTTACTCGTCTCTGCTTTTTTTTTTCTCCCCTTCTTTTTCTCTATTTTCTTCTCTTTTCTATCTCATCTCTCCACTTTTAGGATTTATTGACCATGTGCCCTAGCAGCACATGTTAAGATGCATATTTTAATAGTTATTGAGAGTTGTATTCTAACCAACTAATGCAGTATTTTTTTCGTGTACTAGAAACGTCATTATTAAATTACATCCACAGTAATTTAAATGCCTCACCTTCTACATAATAAACAAGCTATATGCAGATTTCAGCATGACAAAACCTGGGTTATCCTCCTCTCTAGATTCTAGCAATTCTTCTGTCCAATATCTTTGATTTCATAGATCTGATTTTTTTTAAAAGAATCTATTTTGTTTGAGAAAATATCAAGAACTGATTTTTCCTTGATTATGAGCAATCAAAATTGATAAAAATTTTCCTTGGGTCGTGACATTTATCCATAAATATACTTTTAAACATTAATAAAAACATTTCATTAAAGTTAAAGTGTAACAAAATTGATAAAACCTTGTGCTTAAAGTGTTGTTTAACGATAATATGAAATCAAGGAGAAGTTTGTTCACTTTAACATCTCAATGAAGAATAAAATTTTAATTTAATAGTTCAATGAAAAATTTTAAACCTTTAGTATCTAATATCTAAAAAGATGATTTTTCAATGGGCAAACATGTAGGGTCATTGGATTGTATCGATGTACTTTTCCTACAATCTTGCATTTGAAAGTGCAGTAGATTAAAATATGAGGTCTTAAATGAAATAGAATTGAAAGATGAATGTTTTTTAAGCATTTAGCCATTGTCCTAAAATAGTGTAATTACAATAACATGTTTATTTAAAATATTAAAATATATTAAACTTTAAAAGCAAAAAAGTCATTCAATATTTGTACACCTTCATATTTTTTAGTTATAAAATATAAGAGATAAGAGATATTCTTTGTTGAAATATTTTTTTTTATCAATCATTTTCATTAGGTTAATTTACTTAAGTTAATTTGTACTCCGTCAACTAAATCCAATAGGTCCATCGTCACTAATCATTTCTACGAAATGTGTGAGGATATTGTCAATATGGTGCACTTAATTTATATACTCAGAGTACTATGCCATTTACATTTTGTAAATTAATTGAATTTACTTCCTTCCGATTTTCGTTGTAGGATTTCAATCTCAAAACACACACACACACACAAATAACTAAACACTTGGATGTCATCAATTCTCATTTTACTAAGACCTATGTGCTGTGCCCTTAATTATATATTTTTTGTTGAAATATTTTTTTTATCAATCATTTTCATTAGTAAGAAACAGAATCATCCAAGATATTTGTTAAGAAAGCAATATAAACAAGCAGTGGTAACAATAAAGGAACGAACAAGAAATTGAGATTGATAGTGAAAAGGACTCTTATTAATTGAGACGTTGGGGTTAATTTGATAGTAAAAAGGACTCTTATTAATTAAGGTTGCGTGGTCTTCAAGTTAGGGGTTGCCTAATTAAGCAATGGTAAAATTCACCATGGGTCACCTAGCTTATTTTTTGGTCATATCCGGGTACCTTACCTTTATTTTGTCCTAGCGAGGTACCTTTTCTCCTATTGCGCATCCTGTTCAACTACTTTCCGTCAAATTGGTCGTTAAATTGGATGGAAAATGATGATGTGGCATTAAATAATACTAAAATAAACTTAAAATGATGACTTCAATCCTCAAACTATTTCAATTACTAATTCTAACCCTTAAAATTTCACTTAAGCCAATTCTATCCCTCTCATCCCGTTCACCTTGAACTAGTAATTTCACTTAAGCCAATTCTATCCCTCTCATCCCGTCGGCTGGGGTGAGCCAATTCTATCCCTCTCATCCCGTCGGCTTGGGTGGCGCTGCCTCTCAGGGGACCGGCGGCCCAGCCGGCATCGTCCCACAGCCCGACAGCCGTCGTTTCAGCCCGGTGGCTTACCCGGAAAGCTACGACAGTCGTGACTTTTCCGGCGACGCTATCGCTGTCAAACGGCAACAAAAATATATGGGTTTTGTTCCTCAGAGGCCGATTATCACAATGGAACAATTCCTTTTGATCAATTTCGCACACATAACACTTAATTTCAAAAATAAGTGTTAGGGTTCTTAAACCTTTTCATGAACCCACATTCAAAACGAATCAAAATTCAAACCAGTTGAAGCGAAATCAAGCCTCCAAACCATGGGGCTATTAACCTTCGGCCTTGATGCTACAAAACCGAGCCATCCACCGGTGACTTTCACGGACGGTGGTGGCCGGGGAGTCTCGGGATCAAATCGAGCAATTTTGGTTAGTTTCAAAAACTCAACCAGATCTTCTTTTTCTCAAAAACAATGTTGTTTCGGTGTATCCATGTTCTCAACAAAAATCCAGTAACATCGAAACAACAAGAACATTCAAAACAGGCAAGGATTCAGATCCGTGTGGGTTTTGTGTGTTTGTGTTCATCATATGAACAATACACGAAAATCAAGAAAATAAAATTTAAGGGTTAGAATTAGTAATTGAAATAGTTTGAGGACTGAAGTCGTCATTTTAAGTTTATTTTAGTATTATTTAATGCCATATCATCATTTTCCATCCAATTTAATGACCAATTTGACGGAAAATAGTTGAACAGGATGCGTAATAGGAGGAAAGGTACCTCGCTAGGACAAAAGAAAGGTAAGGTACTCGGATAGGACAAAAAAATAAGCTAGGTGACCCATGGTGAATTTTACCCAATTGTTTGATATTAGACTTTTCCTTCATTTCTCACACAAATCAACCACATGTATTTATTTAAGTGAGATAGAGAAAATTATTACCATTTTATATCTATACTTTTTAAAATTATTATTATGTTTATAATTAAAAAAATTAAGAGGAGCCAAAAGAGAGATGATGTTATTTTTTTGTCTTTATTTTTACATATACATATATATAATACATATAATTTGTAAAAATGTTGGCGGGGCCAAGCACCCCCAGCCCCCTATTCCCTCTATCATTGTGAGGGACAGTTGTTAGACAGATTAAATTTTATATTTGTGATTAAATTACTTCTTTAAAACATCGATTTGATTTAAATGTTTGGTTTAGTTACAAAGAAGGAATATTGCAACATTATCAATGTTTTAAGGACGATGATACAATATGTTATCGTTTGAGGAAGAATATGCAATATAGATTATAGTTTTGGTTGTTTTGTGTCATTTACCCAACTACTTTAGTGCTTTATGCTTTTAGTCTATGTTGACTATGAGGGATTTTAACCTCAATTATATAATCCTTCTATTTTATGTTACTGTTCTCGCTCTCTTTATCTCACTTTTGCTCCCATTCCCCTTCTCAACTACCGCTCCCACTCTTATTTTCATAACATTCTTACTTACTTAACTTTAAAAAATGACATTTTCTCACTCTCGCTTTCATTCGCACTCTCCATTTTTGCTTTTGGGATGCTTTGTGTAATGTAGATTCCACCAAAGTTATAAAAATGAATTTCTAATTTTCTAAATAGATATAGTAACATAAAATCATTACTTAACCAAAAATAAAACTAATTTGGGTCTAAATATTTGCAAATAGATAAAATAATCCAACACTTCAGTGTATGCTACTATTATAATGTCTTATTTTGACCTTGTCCAAATAAGTGTATCTTTAATTGATGTATATTCACATACAACGAAAGACAAAATACTTTTACCAATTTCTTTAGGAAAGTTAGAATTTATATGACATAACCCTTCATGGACCTGCCCAGGAAACCTATGGGAGCATCGCCTATACTAGCCGTAATTGACTAATTAATTACATGCACACTAGTTAAAACATTCATGCTTTTAGTTCATCAAACACTTAAGCAAAATTTGCTAACTTGGGCTCTTAGTTTGAAAACATCATTTTACTCTCGGGACTTATCCTAACCCTCTAAGGTGTAAAATGACCACTTTGCCCTCAAGCAAACCTAGTGTCATAAACCATATAGAGTCAACTGACCCCTGAGCAACTTACTTGATTTTGCTAATTCACCTTTAATTAAGGTATTTAAGCTAAACATTTACGAACTTACCCTGTTCACCAAACTTTCTACTAAGAGGGCTATAACATTATAGCTTCCAAGCTCCATGAACCATTAATTGGGTCCTTCGAGTCATTAACAAGCCCGACTAACTTCTCACCATCAGCAAGAATTAACCATTTTAATCTAGAGAGGGTAATTTAGAATATAGTTATTAGTCCAAATATTAATATGATCGCATGTGCCCACTCTTCATCTAATATTAGAAAACAACAACCTCCTTCCATATAGAAGACTTTTCCAAGTATGGACAGGTAAAGATCCTTTCTCTGCATGTCATAAGGATTGCCTTGTAACATACTTAACAGATAACATTTTGTGGACCAAAGAGTTCTTATCTTAAGCAATATGCCAAAAAGTCTTACCAAGCAAAACCTAATTTAATAGACACTTATCTCAAAGACCCAAACTTCCTAGACCTTTAAGGGGAGAAAAGGTCAATCGATCTCAATAATGAATACCTTTTTTTGAAGAAGAACCATTCTACAAAAAACCATGCTTTAGGAATCCAATTTGAAAATGTTACGAAAACCTCCAAAATAAACATGACATAATTCAAAAGAGAACATAGTATATATGGGCTAAATGAAAGTAAATCTACCAACTTGGCTAAGAAGATTCCATATTCATGTAGGTAATTGAGACCGAATGCAATCTTAGAGAAATTCATAAGTCTTTCTCTTTGTATAATCCATACTAAATGGAACGCCCAAATACTTGAAAAGGCCACCACTACAAGAGAAAGGCAAAGTTATACTAACCAATCTTTAAATTTTCTAGGAATATGTTTGCTGAAAACCCATTTAGATGTATTCAAATTCACTACCTGCCCAGATGTACTTTTATATAACTCAAGAACACGTTTTAGGCTTTGGGTAGTATCAATTGAAGGTCAAAAGAAAGACAAACAAAGCAGAAAATAAATGATTCACTTTGGGACCATAAATGCTGGCTAAAATTCCAAGCAATTGACTAATGGTCTGCAGATGATTAAGATCAAGAGTAAAAAGCTTCAGCACATAAAATAAACAAATATAATGATAGAGGATCCCCCATTATCGTAAACCCATCATCAAATTGAACCAATATGTAGTGTAGTCATTAACCAAGACAGAATATGATATAAAGGTGACACACTCTATAATAAGGTTCACTCGATGATTTTGAAAGCCATGGGTGGAGCCAGAAAAAATTGTCAATGGGGGCAATAGTTATGTTTCTAGAACACATAACTGTAAATTTTAAAACCTAAGGGATCAAATTACAAATTTTATAAAATAAATAATACTACAAATGTAGTTTTACCAAAATTTAGTAGGGCAATTATAATGTGGCTCAACACCGTGGGAAATATAGGTGTTTGTTAGACCGACCTAACCTGGTCGGGACTGGGCCTAGGTCAAGCTAGGCCTAGGCCCACTTTTTAAATTTTTTTTATATTTTTAATTTTTATTTTTACAAAAATTTGAAGACTACTTATTTTTAGGGTTAATATAATATTATTTATTAATTGTTAGAAAATTATTACACATTTTAAATTTACTAAAAACAATACAAATAATTCAAACTTAGATTTTAAAACTTGATGTCATATTATTAGGGATGACATCTAACAGAGTTGATATGGAGCATTTAAAAATGTTCATCTAAAATTAGTAGATTAACAACCAAATTGTTTTAATTGAAATCAACTTAATTCAAAATGACTTATATTTATTTTTATATTTTTTTTCCAAATCTAATTACGCTCAAAAGTCAAGATTATGTAGGTATAATAAACCATTGAAAATAAAACTTAGAGTGTTGTTAAATTTTCATGAATTTTTCTTTTCTAGTGCCTACAAAAGAAAAATTCATAAAAAATAATAATATCATAAAAATTATACTTTTACTCGATTGCTATACCAACATAATATGAGCTTTTGAATAAATTTGATTCTAAGAAAAAAAAGAAGTAAAAAATAAATCATTTTGAATTATAGTGATTTGAATTAAAATGAATTTGGTATAAAAATGACATATCACCCAAGCTCTGATAGTAAAGGGATACACAATTGGCATCCCTCCGTTTCAGGATTTATCCAACCATTTCCACAATATCATTCATATTGGTTCAGTTTCTTACCAATTCCGAACTAGTTTGCAATTGCCTACCAATATAATATGACCAGTGCCTCCCTACTGTTGGGACTGGATAGGACTAGACCAAGACCAGTGGGCTGGGCAGAGCTCGGTCCCATGCTTGTGAGCCGAGCCATATAGGGCCCAAATCCAAACTAGGTCATGCCGACCCTAAGTCCATCCTCCTCTTTTCGAAGGCTCATACTCGTGCCCTTTTATGTCCCGTGCCAAGCTGGGTTTGACCGGTCCCAAGCCAGAATAGGGCCAACCCGCCCCTTTGAACACTTCTAGGGAAGCCCTTCTAGTGTAGCACATTTCGGAGTTCCCAATCTAGTATAAGTCTTACTCATATCTAGTTTAATGCAAGTGGAAAATTAATGATTATCAAAATACATGTGTTGTCATCTTCTCTATTTGTAATTCAAGAATGTATTTATTTTATTTAATGTAAAAATTATATTGTTGAAACAATTGTTACTTCTATCGCTTGGAGTTAATTGATGTTTCAATTTCTTCCATCATTTAACTTTTAACTCTTTTGGATTTCATGTATCTGTATTTAATTATTTGGCATCATTTATTATTGCCTATAACATTTTTATTTTTGGAATTGGAACATCTCACCCCCAAAAGAAAAAAATCGTGGATACGTCCTTGCTCTTAAGTGTAAATTTTTAGCTATGAGTTTATTTTATATATAAAATATTTTAGTTCGTGCGTAATTAGAGTACTTACTCAGAATTTTAGTTGAAAAATACTTCCAATGATATTTTAACATCCTATTTTTTTCAACACCAGTAAAAAAAAGATTAAAGAAAAAAATTAGTAATTCTTTTTACAAAGGAAAATTTTCAATAATGAAACCTGAACATACAAGGAAAAACCCGGGCATACCCACATACGAGGGGTACATCAACAAAAAAAAAAGAATAATTTAACTTATCGTTTAATTGCTAAAAATAAATATAAAATTTAAAGCTATTGAAAAATAATTATAATTAAGGTAGTATAAATTATGATTTTAAAAACTAATGTAAAACAGTGTAAAAGGAAAAGACATTATTAAAGTATTTTGAAATCTCACGGAATAAAGTGAAATTTATAACGAGACCAAGTGCAAACTGCAGTAGCTCCCGATTTGACCAATTATTATTCAACATAACTGTCATTTTATGATAAGTTTGATTGGAGCGGAATTAAAACCTTTGATATATATTCACTTGAGCTGAGATTTTAGGACATCTGTATAATATTTGTATCAATTAAATACTATTAGTATTTTTTTGTTACCGATAAGTTATCTGCTGCGCCACGCATCACTCTTTAGTCCAAAAGCAAAGTTTCAACTGTCATCTATGTTTTTCCAACTCACTTGTTCTTGTGCCAGTGAACGAGTTTTTCTTTGTTTTTTTCTTCTATTTTCTTTTCCACCTGCCAACTCATACTAATTATTTTCTGTCGTCTTCAGATCTTCTGTTCCTCCGAATTTTGTTTCCTCCATTGACGTTTCTCGAACGAAGTTCCTTACGTGGATGCTCTTGTAATAGAGATTTAAGTTCATACTTTTTAAATTTGAAGTCAAGTGGTGATTTACAGAGAACGTCTGTTACATGAATTTGCATTTGTTTTCAACTTTAATTAATATTTATATACATTGACTTAGATATTGTCTTCATAGTTTAATAAAGGTTCAAATGTAATAATAAAGGCTATGGTCTGGTGTGCTATTAACAAAGTCTAACACGTAGACTCTCTCGTAAATCACTATTTGCCTCCAAATTTAAGCAGTACTATAGACTTGAATCTGCATCGTAGAGGATTTTATGTCATAATTAAGTAACTTGCTTTGCTTCCTACCAGTAAAGAAAGACATCAGATGACACATAAAAAAAAAAGGTTTTATTTCTAGAATTCAGTCTATAGTCATCATGATACAGCTTAACATGTCTGCATTTGCTTCAAGAATATTTGTAAACGAGCACCTTAGTCAAGAATTTGGCGTGAATTTGGGGTAAATTGCATCTGTGGCCCACAATCTTTAATTATTGTATTATTTTAGACCCTAACCTCAATTTTGTATATGAAAAATCTCTAACCTCATTTACGTGTTTCATTTTAAATCTTTTGTGGATGAAAAATGCTAGTGTGGATGAAGAATGCCACGTGGCATACCAACGTAGATGATTTGCTACGTTGGCACAATAAATCAATTAGCAAAACCTTAAGTTTTATTAAAGAAGGGTAAAAGTGTATTCGTAGTCCTTCATCTCACTACCTTCATCCCAACAAACCCTAAACTTCCCCACATGTTGCCGCCACCCCTAAGGCTTCGCCACTGTTGGTCGACACTTCCAGCCTCTAGCCTCCAATGGTCCTATCCATGGTAGTCAAAACACGAGGGATCAAATCCGGATAGGCCTTCCTCCTTCTTCCCCACCACCTTTGGGCTCGGCCTCATCCATGCTACTCCTCCCCTCCTCCCCTCATTCACTCGGTCAATCCCCCTTGATTTCAACCAATATCAGCCCTTGAACTCCACTTATGTCTCTCTTTCAGGCCATGACACCGATTTCATCCTCTCCAATTGACTCTAGTGGACCAATTCGTCTTCTCCAGTATTTGCCCGAAAATCATCCAATCGCTGGCCAATTATGTCTCTAGCATCCGCGAATCTGATGGGCTCAACGTTGATGCAAATCGAGTGGGGGATAAGGAGCGTAAGGGATGAGGGAACGACGAATCTATTCATTGATAATGAACGGAGCTCGAGGGATGAAGGAACGAGGGGAAGAAAGGAGGTGTAGGGCAGATAAGGCCAAGCTCATAGGAAGGGCTAGAGGCGACGGATGAGGTCGAGCTCTAAGGAAGGGCTAGAGGACGCAGATGAGGCCGAGCTCAAAGGCAGTAGATGAGGGCTAGAGGCGACAAGGATGGAGGAGGAAGGGTTGCCGGATTTTGGGCATATGTTTGATTTTGGGATAACCCCATATAGACCCTAGTTTTCTTCATTTTTTATAATATAGGCCCCAAATTTCTGATGTGGTCAATTGCGGACTAATTCTGCCACAGTGACAAATTGCTCATGTTGGCATGCCATGTCACATTTTTCATCTATATTAATGTTTTCTATCTACAAATGGTCCAAAATAAAACACTTAAACAGTGTTAGAGATTTTTCATGTACAAAATCGAGGTTAGGGTCTAAAATTGTACAATAATTAAACATTATGGGCCACAGACGCAATTTACCCCAGGATTTGTTTTCATAGTATAAAGGGTCAATTTACACATTTTCCCCTTAGGTATGGAAAAAACTACAAATTGGCTCCAATGGTTTTAAAAGTTATACTTTCCCCCGTTATTCTAAGGTGGTTAGTCAACAACATGACAAGACAGCTTTTGTTCTTATTAGGAAAAAGTAGCGCAAAACCCTTACTAATTTAATCTCCTCGATTACTATTGAACTGTAAATTGTTTAATAATTGTTTAGCATGTATCAAATATTCTAAATTATTAGTTCTTTTCAATAAATGTAAAATAGTACTAGTATTTCTTTTACAGTTTGACTAACGATGTTAGAGAATAAAGGGAAGTGAGTGACGAATGTGTGATTTCTAAAACTATAGGTGGCAAATGTAATTTTGACCAATCCAGGGGGCCCACTAGAGAGTGATCTCCATTTTAGTACCTACGTACCTCAGGGAGATCAGCTTTACCGAGCGCGGATATACTGTTGGTTGGTAAAAAAAACCAACGTGAAGTTTCATCATCTAAAACAAATTATAGTTACTTAATTGAACATAAGTAAGGTTTATCAACTTGATTATTAGAAAGAAAAAAAAAAGACTTAAGAATTGAAATTGGTACTTCGCATTTTTTTTCAATTTCATAGAATTGCTTTTGTCGCGTATATTAATTCGAAACCCAATATTTTGTCAGCATAACTCCCGGACATTTTTTTTTTTACCAAGTATAATTAATTACTAAAATGATACTATAAAAGCAACATAATACACGGTAGCTTGTGCTGAACCCAATAATGTTTCTTAATAAATAGTAAACTTTAAATATAAATATATGAATAATGTTGGTTTGAGATGGACCATAATTAGAACAAAATTGCCAGTACAATCCACTAAATTTAAGTTGTTGTTTAATGTTTAAATGCCAGAAATTAGTTTTGGAAACTTTCCTGTAACTGTAGGACTATTCTAGATCTATTACTATATGGAACGACTTTGGATGAAGTAGAAGTCATAGTCTTGTGGTCTCCTCAGGTCATTGTAAAAGTCAGTCTAAATATATCGTTCAAATATTTGCAGATTAATAATTTTTATATATCAGAAAAAATAAAAAAATAGAAAAAGAAAAAGAATGATATAATTAAATCCCATAAATATTCTCATGGACGGTCTTCAATCACGAATGATAATTAACCTAAGCTCTCATAAGCCCACCCTCCGTAACTTGGTAAAATGGCACAATTCATCTAATCAGCCCAGTAAAATTGTGTAGGATATATATTTTTTTTTTATCGTTGTTCTCATTCAAACCCTCCCCTATTGCGTCGTTTTGCCACAACACAATAAATGAGGCGAATCTGGAACACATGCCAAGCACGTGCAGACACTTTCCGACGGTGCGAGTGGTGAATCATCCTATGATCGTAAACGAACCAAACGGCAGAGCTGAAACCGGAAAACGGAAGGGGTATTTTACAGTTTTTTCCCCCTGAGCTTATGTTAATATTATAGTTACACCCTGAGATTTTAGTAAGCTACATGTTTACCCATAGCTTTTTATACTATCCAGCAACAACTTTTATGATCATAATTTAAACTATCTAATAATTATATTACAGTAATTTTAAGTTGTATAAATTTTTTTTAAGGTAATTGACATTCAAATATATTATTTTTTATTTACAGAGAGAAAAAAACATGATATTTAAAATGTCCATTAAACTATAGAAAATATTGTACAAATTAAAATTACCGTAAAATTGCTAGCATATTGTACAAGTTAAAATTATCGTTAACTTGCTAGCATACAACAAATTAAAATTTTAAAAGTTTCTACTGGACAGGCTACAAAAAAGTAAGAAAAAAGTAGTATATATTTTACGAACATTAAAATGTAATTGCAATATTAATCTAAATTTAGGAGAAAACTGTAAATAAGCCAAAATAAAAGGCATCGTAATCGTATTGCTGCGGCCTAGGCTAGCTGCTGGTATTAACTTTTCACCCGTAAATTAGAAAACACGACTTTGGTTTCTCATCTCATTTTATTATGTTTCCGCTTTGTATCGTATTTTGGTTCATGCCGTCTGCAACCGAATTCTGACATGGAAAACCAGCTCTCTTAAACCAGGTACGCGTCCCTCCTCCTCCTCTCTGTCTCCATACACAATCCAAGTCGATACAGCGAGATTTCTTGTAATATTATACGAGTTTATTTGTTTATATGTTGCTTCTCTGTATGAGTTTGAACTGTTCTTCTGTTCACGTTCTCTTCGTTTTCTTGTCTTCTGAATCTGGAAGTCATCAATCTGTGCGTAACAATGGACACCCATTTTTGTCAGGTTACGGCTCTCTCTTCAACTTGGTCTCCTTCTTGTCCTCTTACCTTTCTTTGCAGGTATAGTAAATATACATGTACAACCTCTGAGGTCCTCTTCTTTTGCTTTTTCTTCTTTTATCGTGTCTGTGATTTGTTCTGTTGTGCTTGTATGGCGATCCAATACCAAGAGTTCTTGGGGTTCTTTGATTTGGAATTCTTGGGATCATATTTGACTTGTCGATACTAACGCTATAGTTCCTTGTTGCGTTGCCTGTTTTGTCGTTTAATTCTGCAGTTGTTAGTATTATTTGTTTCTTTGTCTACTTCTGTATTGTATTGGGCTTCGAATGTTGCTGCTCTTATTGCTCAGATTGCAGTCAGTTGTGTGTTTCAGTTAAATGTGCGTTGTGGGTATTTTTGTTTTCTTGGAAAGTTGTGATCTTTTCTTTTGGGGTTAAAGTATCCTAAGTTGCTGCTCATTTTCTTTTCTTCAATGGATCTACGTCAGCAGTTACTCTAGCAAACTGATGTCTCTCTTTATATCTGCTTTCTTGGGCTGTTGTTTATTTCAAAGGAATCCTTCAGCAGTTTTTCTTGCAATTTTTTGGGGAGTATACAATAGTTACAGTGAATTAGATCTATCATGCGAGCAGATTTAGTTTTCAGCAGGGTTGAATGCTAATTTTCTCAATTACTGGTGACTACTTGAAACTGATTTTGCCTTTGAAACTCTCTAAATGATATCGTTTCTACTGATCCCTACTCTATTATGTCTAACTTAAGAAGTTAATAACTACTAGTTTGTACTGTATTTCAGACGAATACACAGTTCCAAGGAGAAGAAAAGCATGAATTTTATGCTCAACTTAAGCTAAAAGCATTGCAATTTCTATGTTCAATATTGAACAAAACCTTAGTAATTGACTGGCTTTGCATGTCCGCATTTGTTTCCCAGTAGCTGTTGCCATCTCCCCTAATCTCATTACTTCTTTTGATAGCATTAGATTGTTTTATTTCTTCTATTTCGATGGGCAGAACTAGACAAGAGTTATCGTTCCTTCTGCATCTTTTGCTTCAAGTTTTTTTTTCTATTTTTTATTTCTAGGTTTTAAGTAAGTACACTGCAATAGAAAAAGGGAATGTTTGGGAAAAAAAATGTCATATTCACAGCTTTACTTACAAAACAAGGTTCAGTAATTCTGAGTGATGCATCCAAAGACCAGTTAGTTTTACTTTCTGCGAGGTAGACAAAGAAGGTAACTACCTGGTACATTCAAATTATTTGGCAGATGGAAATTGTCCAAGGGAATCACAGCCACCACGGAGTTAAGGGCATTGGTAACGATCTTGCATGCTCTACAGAACCCAGTGAAGAGTATGACTTGTTTGGGGAACAGAAAATTCTGCCTCGAGTTGGAGACCAATATCAGGCTGATCTCCCACCCTTGATAACTGAACTAGATCCTCTTTGTTCAAACAAAAGGTCAATTCATACAAATAACATGGATGTTGTGCCAATCAAATTTTCAGTAGGACTGCCTTTGTCACTAATGTGGGTAGCCAACAAGTGTGAGAAGGTTAAACATGAAACAGCAGAATCTCCCAGTAATTCTATTGGAAGATCAGACATGAAGGAGTCTCTGAAATCTAAAGATTGTAAGCCTAAAGTGGAGAGCGTGGATGTTGCATCAGACGTTTCAAAGGGTTTAGCAGAATCTGTCAACTTGCATTTGGAATGTGAAACGAAGGCTCAGAAGCAAAGAGTCCGTGGCGATTACCTAGTTCCAGGTTTCTCAGATGACACATGGAATGATATAGAACAAGCAAGTTTTCTTCTTGGTTTGTATATATTTGGAAAGAATCTCGTTCAGGTGCAGCAGTTCATTGAAAGCAAAAGGATGGGAGATATACTTTCCTTCTACTATGGAAAGTTCTACAAGTCTGAGAGCTACTGCAGATGGTCAGAGTGCCGGAAAACGAGGAGCAGAAAATGTATATATGGGCAAAAAATTTTTACTGGACCAAGGCAACAGGAGTTGCTGTCTCGTTTGGCTGCCCTTGTCTCAGATGAGTGCCACGGTACTTTGCAGCAGGTATAGCAGTTTTCTTTTTGTGAAAGCAATGTCCTGTTTGTCTCTGGGGAACGGTAAGGAAAGCATTTAGATAAAAATTTAGGAAGGGGGTGCGCAACATAGATAAATGGGTCCACTTGTAAAATTTTGGAAACCACTTCACTGATGATGATTACTTTGAACTTTGAAGGCACATCTTCTCAAGAAGCTGTTCTTTTGTTTGCATCATGGTAATACCATTCACCTATGGTCAAATCATAACAGAATTTCATGCATCTTGCTCTGTTAAGTGATGGTACATGTTATTCTCTTACATTGATGATTAACCTTTGCTTCTTTCCCTAGATTTATATGCTCAATACTTGAAAATTCCGTGATTTCGTACATGCAATATATTGGTAGAACTCTTTTTGCCCACTCAATAAAGTCTCCATCTTATGTCCGGCTGTCAGCTGCTAGAATCTAGTAATGTCACCTCTTCTCAGTTGGAAAAGAATTAAGTGCCATAAATGTTTTCTTTTTCATGTTTTGTAGGTCACAAAAACGTTTAGAGAAGGAAAAATGTCATTAGAAGAATATGTCTTCAGTTTAAAAACTACAGCTGGACTGACTGCTCTCATCAGTGCAGTGGGCATTGGTAAAGGGAAGGAAGATCTCACCGGCATTGCTGTGGAGTCTCCAAAGTCTGATCAAGTTTCCTTTTTCCGCTCAGAAATACCAGTTGGAAAGGCTTGTTCCAACTTGACACCCTTGGAAATTATAAAGTTTTTATCAGGAAACTATCGATTAAGCAAAGCCCGTTCCAGTGACCTCTTTTGGGAGGCTGTATGGCCTCGTTTGCTTGCAAGAGGGTGGCATTCTGAGCAGCCTTCTGACCATTTCTATGCAGCAGGTTCACATTCTTTGGTCTTTCTTATCCCTGGAGTCAAGAAGTTTTCGAGAAGGAAGCTAGTGAAAGGAAAGCATTATTTTGATTCAGTTAGTGATGTCTTACAGAAAGTTGCTTCAGATCCGGGGCTTCTTGAACTGGAGACAGGAGCAGCAGAAGAGAACATCAAGGAAGAAGGCAGGTGTTGCAATGAAACTAAACTGGAGAATCATGAATCTGCTAATTCGCAATCCCAATGTTATATCAAGCCTTGCACACCAAATCATGTTGCAGAGTTCATGAAGTTTACAGTTGTTGATACTAGTTTGGCTAATGGGGGCAACTTCAAGGTAAGAGAACTCAGGAGCTTACCAGTTGAGATGAACTCTTGCCACTCTCAAGGCAGTTCTGATGAAACTGGAGAAGAAAGTTCTGAAGAGTCGCATTCTACTGGTGAATCTGACTCAGCCAATTCAATGTCTTCTGATAAGGGTCAAAAAAACTGTTTGAAGCATACCAAGATCAGTTCTAGTTTAGGTGCTTTTCCCAACACCAATGCTGCAAATGATTCTATTGATATAAGTCTAATCCTTTGTGATGGTAACACAAAAATAGAAGACAACACGCAGCCAAGAAAGACTATAAGAGACCGGACAGAGAAGAGAAAGAGACCAAGTGAAAAAGTTCAAGGTGTCCCCTTTACAAAACAGCCACGTAGGTCCAAATATTTTAGTCATGTAGATGCAGTCTGCAACAGTGTAGCTGGTTTGAAGACAAAACAATTAGAGTCCAATTGCTTCCAAGGAAATCTTGATCTTCACAGTGTCATAGTTTCCTCTCAGGATGTTCCAGAGGAGCAGAAGTTACCATCCTTCAGTTCATCTGGAGGAAGTCCATCTATCAGCAGTGAAGTTATTGTTAGTTGTAACTGTGCCACTGCCAGTGCTGAGAATCTTAATGAGGAAGTGGAACCCCAGACTCAGCCTGATCTGAACTTGTATGTACATACTGATGCACGAACTGATCAATCATCTATGACAGGAGTAACAGGAAGAGACCCTGATCTGCCAACCGCATCAGCAGGTGATGCCAATGAACTGAAACCCTCTGCTGTCACATGTAGATCAGAGCTGCTGCCAAACATGAATGCTAGGAGACATAGCACCAGAAATCGACCTCTGACCACAAAAGCACTAGAAGCCCTTGCCTGTGGGTTCTTAAGCGCAAGAGTGAAGAAAAAGCAGAGGGGCAGCTCACCCTCCAAGGCCCATGTCCGTGGCCGCAAAAGAACAAAAAACAAAATGTTTGATTGTAGTATAGTTAATCCTAGAGCAGAGGGAAGGGGGACGGGAGTCATAGAAGAAGCTTCTGGTCTAATTCAGATGGAAATGGGCCCTGATCTTGGGATCTTTCAGTTGGTCGATAAGTAGCTGAGATTTGGACAGAACTAAGAGACTTGTCATGTGCACCCCTGTTGAAAGGAAGTCTTTATTGTTTCCCCTAACCTTCACTTTGTTCGTTGCGTGTCCCTAACCCGATTAAAACGTTTCATTTCGACCCCTACGTGGACGGAACTCGTCTAAATGGATGGCGAACTCCACGTTAATGCTTATGTGGCACTCGAATGTCCACGCTGGCCCAGTAAACACACCAGTCATTAATTTTGGAGATGAAAAAAATGGGAAAAGAGAGAAAATAGAGGAGGGGGACGTTCAGCAGTTACCAAGCATAGCAGAGTCCAGAGACAGTGGAGAGAGAAAAGAACGAAAGAGAGATAGGGTTTGAGAACGAGAAAAAAATCTGACATCGCACGGAGAGAAGATTTGGAATCACGAAGCCGAGAACACGGAAAATAGTAGATAATCGAAAAAAAGATAAAAGATTGCCGCAAAAAAATGGTTGCAAGGAAAGTGAAGAGAGATGGGAATGAAGTCTGCCCACAGTACAGTAAGTCTATATGTTTTTATGATTAAGTGATAGAGAACATTTTAGAGTTGAATGTGGATGTGTGGGGGGGTTGGGGAAGTAAAAGGCGTGGTGGGGTAAGTGGGTGGTATGTGTGTGTCGTATGTGTGAGTGGCGTGTGTGTAACTGTAGGGGAAGGGGGACCAAATGGGGACCATAGGAGAATATAGAATTATGTGAGAATGGATGGGTGGAATATAAAAATTGGTGATTAACATAATTAGTATTTTCCATTTGCAGGACCTGGTGATGGTTATTTCACTGTGAAAATGTACCATGGGGGATTTTTTGGGAAGTTACCATGGAAGGCCTACATTGAGGGTTCTGTTAACTACTGGGACTATTATCAATTTGATAGGTTTAGTCTAATAGAGTTGGACAAAATGGTGGAGGAATTGGGTTACTCAGGGTACATGGATTAGTTCTGGTTATATCCAGGGATGCCTCTTGATGATGGTTTAATCCCTCTGAAAGATGAGTCTGATGTGATGCAGATGATGAGGCTTTGCTTGCCTGAGAATCCTGTTATTGAAATATACATTGCGATAAAGAGTAAAGCAGAGATGATTAAAGATGAGTTGGCATTTCTAGGGAAAATTAAAGAACATATTAGTCCTAAGAAGGCTGTCATAGAAGAAATTGTTGAAGAGGGTGATGAAAGTTGTCCACAATCAAGGAAGAAGTGTGCTATATTTGTAAGCAAACAAAAATGTGAAAGTAGCCAAAGAAAAGCACTGACATGGGTTGTGGAGGAGAATGAAGAGCAAATGTTGGGAAGAGATGTTGAGGAGGGTAATGTAAATGCTGAAGTGAATGTGGCAGCTGAGAATGTTGAGGTGGAAGATGAGCATGAGGTAGGATGTGAGAATGTTGAAGTCAATAATGAGGCTGAAGGTGAGGAAATGGAAAGATCAGATACTACCCCAGTGGGTAGTAGCAATAGGGCTGATGAAGGGGATGATGGGGATGATAGTGAAGCAACCACAGAGGATGCAGACTATGAGCCTAATTCTGGAACAGAAAGTTGTGAGATAGAGTTTGAGGAGTCAGACAATGACATCGGACAGGAAGATAATGACATGGCTGACCATATTCGAGGAACGAGGGTAGAAAGTAGTAAAGGGAAGAATTCATGTATGGGCTACACATATGAATTAGAGTCTGAGGAAGATTTGGACTTTGATGATTTGCAAAGTATATACTCAAATAATGATGAAGGTGATAGGTACCCAAGTTTCAATGAGAGGTCTGACATAAGTGACCCTAAGTTCCTTTTGGGTCATAAGTTCACCTCCTTTGATGTGTTGAGAAAAGCAATATGGACTTATGGAATTAAGTCAAGGTGTGAATTAAGGGTTGTGAAGAGTGAGAAACGTAGGCTGAGGGCCAAATGTACAGAGGGGTGTCCTTGGACATTATATGCTACACCTGTTGAGGGTGGCATGGTGCAAATAAAAACATACATTAGTGACCACAGTTACATCAAGGTCTTCAAGTCTAAGCATACCAAGTTTGGCTGGATTGCTCAGACATATCTCGAAAATGTAAGGTCTGACCCTGATATTTCCATAACAGCACTGAGGGATCAGATTAAGAGGGATTTCAACTTAGATGTCCCTAAGACAAAAGTATGGAGAGGGATTAAAAAAGCGCTTCAGATTATAAGAGGTGATGAGAAAATACAATTTGCCAAGTTGGCTGATTATGGGGGTGAGCTCAGAAAGACTAATCCTGGAACTATGTTCAAGCTGCGTCTTGAAAATTTAGTATTTCAGAGGGTGTTCATATGTCTGGAGGCATGTAAGGAAGGGTTCCTTGCTGGATGCAGGCCTATAATTGGTGTGGATGGTTGTTTTCTCAAAGGTCATTATGGGGGTCAACTTCTTGCTGCTGTTGGTTTGGATGCAAATGATTGCATCTTCCCAATAGCCTATGCTAGGGTGGAGGTTGAGTCATTTGATTCATGGCATTGGTTCCTTAGTCTATTAGATAAGAAATTGGGTATAAACGAAGCAAATAGCAGAGATTGGACCATCATTTCTGATAGACAAAAGGTAAAATCTTGGTAATTTTATATAGGGATTGCTTATATCACTTCCTTTAATATTTATTATGGCATTCTTTTTAATGTAGGGATTACTTCCAGCAATGCATGAGTTGTTTCCTGAAGCAGAGCACAGATTCTGTGTACGCCATCTCTATAACAACTTCAAGAGTGTCCACCCCGGAGGTGTGCTAAAAGAGTTGGTTTGGTCAGCAGCAACAAGTAGTTATGTGGCAAAGTTCAACATGTATATGGAGAGGGTTAAGGTAGCGGATGAGAATGCTTGGAAATGGTTGACTTCTGTTCCTCCAAAACACTGGTCAAGGGCACATTTCAGAGAGTATTGTAAGTGTGATATCCTCCTAAATAATATCTCTGAGTGTTTTAACAGATTGATCTTAGATGCTAGGGACAAACCAATTTTAACAATGCTAGAGATTGTTAGAACCAAATTAATGGTGAGGATTGCAAATAAAAGGAAGGCAATAGAGAGTTATACAGGGGTTGTGTGTCCAAGGATAGTCAAAAAGTTAAATAAGTCAATGAAACATTCTGGTTGGTGTATCCCTGTGGGTTCTAGAGGATCACAGTGCCAAGTTAGCACACCTAATGGGCAGTTTGTGGTTGACCTGGCAAATCACACTTGTAGCTGCTGAAAGTGGCAGTTGAGTGGGATTCCAGGTGCACATGTTTGCTCTGCCATTGGAAACAACAGAGCGACAATAGAGGACTATGTTCATTCATGCTATAAGAAAGAGACATGTGCAAGGATTTATGCACATGTAATAAATCCTATAACTAGTATGGAGCAGTGGCATGATGAACACCATAACCCTATCGAACCCCCTGAATTGGGAAAGATTAATAGAGGCCGGAAGCAGAAGAGGAGGAGGAAGGAAGAAGGTGAACGTGAAAATGCAACTAAGATGCGAAGATTTGGTATGAAAATGCATTGTAGTGTTTGCAGAGAGGAGGGTCATACGAAAAGGACATGCAAACGAGGAGAGGGAACAAAGGTGGCAGGAACCAAAGGTGAAAGAAGGGAAGAAACTCCAGGTACAATCTAACTCCCTATACTGTTTTGGTTTGAAAAAGATCAACTGTCACAACATGCATTTTGTATGAATTGTAGACTCGAAGGAACACAAGCAGCCAACCAGCAGAGACAAGCAGCACTGGGGTTATTCAGGAACAGAATGACACTAGAGCACAATCTTAGCCAATTGGTCAGTCAATTGGTTTTGAATTCCTTAGACTCAACAACAATGTGCTCCCTTCAATGAGACAAACAAGGGGCCGACCAAGAAAGGAGGCAGCAGCCAAAGGGATGGGCTTTTCAGCTTAGAATGTGTCATATTTAGGAATTCTATTTTGTCTAAAGAAGTTGTGGTTTGTTTAGTACAATTCTAATGACTTGTTTTTTTAGTACAGTACAGATGACGTTGTTTTGGTTGTGGAATGATGTAGTAGTGTTCAATGAGGTTCAAGTTGATGTTTTTTGGGTTGTGAGATGATGAGGTTGTTTAGAAGTTGGAGTCAAACACTTGATATATCTATAATCATTCCTAATTATATGAAACTATGTCTTTCTTTTCACTTTGTTCTATCATCACAAATTTTCATTCTATGGGGACATCGCAGAAGCATCAAACAAATAATGAAAACGTTCTGAAGTTTAGGGGTACAAATTACATTTGTTATATCAAGTTGGTGTTAAGTTTGAAACCACAACATAAAAACAGGGTTTGAAATGGAACACGTTAAAAACGTTGGGTGCAATTAAATTATATGATACAAAAATTAGGGTCCATAATGAAACACATTAAAAGCTAAAGGTCCAAAATGGAACATACATATAACCAGTTCATCCAGCCTACACCACCATTCTCATCCAGCAGCAGCCCACAAGATCTGACCTTACATGCAGCAGCCCCACCCAAAAACACATAAAACCCCCTACATACAGCACCCCCACCCAAAAACACATCAACCAACTGGCCTTTTACAACCACAGCTACAAGCACCCCTACAAGCACTACCAACCACAGCTTCAACCATCTAGTTACTGCCTTCTGCTCTTTTAGCTGCTCTTCGGTCCTCCGAATCCGCCTGAGCAATCAAAAAACCAAAATTCTCAGCTCCTTTTGCAACATATTTTACCAAAAAACAACAAAAAAACAGAGCACATCGTGTCAGAACATCTTTTCCCCATCAGAATGCAATACAAGAACAAATTTGACGGAATATGTCTTACCCCATAATTGCTGCATCTGTAGAACCTTCGTCCTGGATTAGCTTCTGTCCACGATGTTGCCAAGGTTGCAGGAATCCAACAGGAACAGATCCTCGGCCCTCTTCCCTCCATTTACGCTTAATTAAAACTACGAATGACCCCAACAGAATAAAAGCTTGGTAAATCCCTAAATCTCCAGTTCCTCCATTCTTCCTAATTTATGGCCCATTACGTTCGCATTTCTGCTGTGGATGGGGGTGGATCGTGGATGGCTGCAATTATAGCATTTCACTGGCCAACAAAATCACAAACCTCCTTTTAGAGGGAAAATTTCGCGCCATCGGATGCAAGTTGGCGTCATTACTCCACTTAATGGGCCAGCGTGGACATTCGGGTGCCACATAAGCATTAACGTGGCGTTCGCCGTCCATTTAGACGAGTTCCGTCCACGTAGGGGTCGAAATGAAACGTTTTAATCGGGTTAGGGACACACAATGAACAAAGTGAAGGTTAGGGTTAGAACAGAAACAATAATTAAAGGTTGGGGGTAGCACGTGCAATTTACCCGTTAAGTATACTATTACTCCATCCGTTTCATATTTTTTACACCATTCACTTTTTAGCAATTAATTTATAATTTTTTATTTTCAATATTTCAGTATATAAATGAAGAACTTTTATTTCTAAATATATTTTTTAAAATTTTTTTCTAACAAATACTAATATAAATAAATTTAAGTCAAATTATATAAAAAAGTCAAATAATGCAAATAATATGGAACAGAAGTAATATAATTTATCAGGTAATGGTTTCAGTTCGAAGGCTAGTCCACTCAGAGAATTGTTTAGGATAAATCAACTTTATATTATATGATTCTTTGTTGTCAGATGATATTTAGCTTTTTTCTGACATTTAACCCTGAATTTAGGTGCAACTTTATCATTGAATTATTGGCCATAGAGTGATTTTACCATCAAACTTTTTTTGTCTCAAATTTACTATATATCTTTTTTGTTGGAGCAAATTTACCACTATTTGTAAGAAACCACCATGCTAGCTAATGGAAAATATGATGTGGTAAAAATGATGCTGAGTTGGAGGAGTGATGTTGCAAAGGGAACTTTTTTTTCATTTCATATTTACGATCCAAGTTTTCTGTTAGAGGAATTTTACTACTAAAGTATTATTTTGGCGCAATTTTACGCACTGACCTTCCTCATTGGTATCACTTGTTTTTGGACATTTCTTGGTGAAGGTGGCCTCAGGTTTTTCCTGCTTAAATCTGCCATAACTGGCATGAGCATGGAGATATGAATAATGATATGTACAAGTTGTTGACCCTTAAGCTGGGCAATGTTTATACTTCCTACATCTCACAAAAAAAAATAAGGCTTATAAATTGGATAATTGACTTGAAATGGGTGGGAGTTGCATTTTTTCTGGTACAAATTTTGAAAATTTCCTATTAACTCAGATCCAATCACGAATTTATTCTCAATTCATGAAACAAAGTGCCAATTTGGACTTCATAGGACACCTAAAGCCCTAATCCTCAACTCATTCTTCCTAAACCCTTGATTTCTAAATTCACTCCCAACAAAAAATGTTGTTGACAAATTTATGACAAAAAAAAAAAAGATTGATGATAGCAGAATCGCTCTATAGCCAAATTAATAATGGTAAATTTACATTTTTTTCCATCTCTTTACCACGTTACTTTGGACGTCAGCATTATCTTTACAATGTCACATGTTCCATTAGCCATCATGGTGTTTTTTGACAAATAATGGTAAATTTGCTCTATAAAAAAAGATGAATCATAAATTTAAGACAAAAAAATGTTTGATCGCAAATCGCTTTATGGCTAATAGTTCAATCATAAATTTACACCTTTTCCCTATGAATATCTTCATAATGTTTGAAAATATACACACTTAAAATGTTCTTTTTTAATAGTGGTAAATTTACACTTTTTTTCCATCTCTTTGCCATGTTACTTTGGATGTCAACATTATCTTTACAATGTCACATGTTCCGTTAGCCACCGTGGTGTTTTTGTACAAATAATGGTGAATTTGCTTCATAAAAAAAGATGAATGGTAAATTTGAGACAAAAAAGTGTTCGATCACAAATCGCTTTATGACTAATAGTTCAATCGTAAATTTGCACCTTTTCCCTATGAATATCTTTGTAATGTTTGAAAATATACGCACTTAAAATGTTCTTTTTGAATTTTGAAAGTAAATCATTAGTGAATATTATAGTTACCCTGCCCGAGAATAGTTATTACAGTTACACCATGAGATTTGAAAATATACTTTTTTGCTCTTATTTGTTCTACACTGTCTCGTAATAATTTCTAAAATTCTAATTTAAATTGTCTAATAATTATGTTATATAATTTCAAGTTGTTTGATACTTTTTTAATAATTAATTGAAATTTAAAATATATTATTTTATATTTATAGCAAGGGAAAACTAATAATTTAAAAAGGTTTGTTTCCAATAAAAAGAAATTGTATAGATTAAAAATAGTCTAATAAATGTCCATTTAGTGAAAAATAGTTAGCAGATAAGTTTAAATGTAGATTTAAAAAATTATTGTTGTAGTGAAAAAAAAAACAAGGTTGAAGCATAGATTTATAAACCTCAACGGTATAATGAATTATTTGTAATTCTAACTAACAGCTGACTAATAGTTTTTAAAAAAGTAAAAATAAGTGTATATTTTCAAATATGAGGAGGGATAAATGTAATATCACTAAAAGTTCAGGGATAAATCGAGAAAACCCTGACTCCTTATTGGATTCAAGGTTTCATATACAAAAAGACTTATATTTAGGGGTGACAAAGTCTGACTCGACCCACCCAACTGACCCGATTTGACAAAAAAAAGTTAACGACCAGAACCTGGGTGTACCCAACCCGACTTAAACCCGAATCTAATTAAAGTAAAACTTGAAAAGACCCAAAACTTGAATGACCCAAACTCAAAATGCCTGAACCCGGAATAGCCCGAACCCGAATTGGCCCAAACCTGAAATAACCCAAACCCGAAATGACCCAAATCTGAGACTAACCTGACCCAAACTCAAAAAAACCTAATTCTAACCTAACAAGACCTGAATTTAACCCAAATCAACATAAAATATATGGTCGAAAAACATTTAAAAATTCATGATTTTTTTTATATTGATTATTTATCTAAAGTGTACATTAATTATGACCATGTAAATTAAGAAATTTAAAAAATAGTTTAAAAATATTTTTTGTTTAGGTATCTTATGTAATTTAAATAGCAAATTAATAAAATAATTTATCCTGGTTTGTTTAGGGGTCTTCTAGGATTTATTGGTTGAGAAGACTTAATAATTTTCAGTATTCTTAAATTTTAGTATAATTCTATAAAGTTACTGTTGTAAAACCAAGAGTTTTTCATTTATAACCTCAATTTACCCGCAATAGTACGGTTTCGACAAGTAATACAAGGCAAATACGGGTATCGTCCCAAGGGATAATGACACTTTTACCTAGAATTGAAATGTAACTACTCGAGCTACCTAATCGATGACGGGAAAGATTCAAGTAAATAGAATGAAGTTGCTACTAGTAAAGCAATTAAAGAAATTAAGCTAGATAGAATTACCAAGAACTAAAAGAAACTTGTCAAGTAGGCTAAAAATAAGGAAACTATCTCCCTAGGACTCCACCCTCATTTCCTTGCTACCCAAAATAGATGTGACCCCTTAAGTGGACTCCCCTTGTGTGGTGATGAGATTTATAGCTCAAAAACTTCTTTCTCAAGATAAGTTCTTGCTCACCCAAAATTAAACTTGGCAATACTCAAGCTCAAGTGTTAACCCTAGGTGGATTAAGCCTTAATCCCTTCTTAACACCTAATGAAATCCTAGATTACCTATAATTTAAGATACCCACTATGCCCCATTCTTCTCTTCACTCACCTATTAATCCTCTCTCACGGACTATGTGAATTAGTAAGATGTGTAAACGCCTTTCAACACATAACAAATAACACAAGAAAAAAAGGCAACACAAGTAGTCCTCAATCAACAACATAAACGTAAATCCATTGAATAGCAAGGTAGAGTAATGTCATCCTAGAGAGATATGAAAATCTACTCACTATCCATCATATGGTTCAACAAATAACCCATAAACAATGTATCCATAAAAATTCAACTACAGAGAAAGAGAAAAGAAAAAATTCAATATAGCCCTTAGAAGACTAAGCCTCTTTGACTGATGTCACCTTCTCCAAGCTCCAAGATTCCTCCAATAGAGATCCTAAGAAAATCAAGAAAAGAGCAAGATGCCAAGGTAGGTGGTGGGCTCTTCTTTCATTCTCTTATTTATATCCTAGGTCATTCTCCCCTGTATTCCTCTTCCCAAAACCCTAAAAGGGAAAAGAATCCCTTTCCAAGGCCAGGTCACCAGGTTGGAGGTGTGGGGGACCATTAAAAATTTGAGTTTCGGTGAAACAGAGCATGCGTTGGCGACTCGTCGTCAGATGACAAAATCTTCACAGAACATCAATAACGTTGGTGACACGTTGCCAACCTTGGTTTCAGCTTCAGCCACTTCTCCTGCCCAAAACTCTGTCTCGCTCGATCCTGTTCCAAGCCACCAAGTGCACAACACCATCCAACTTGTAGACAACCAATGTAAGCAAGAGAAACTGAGACCAAAAGGGAAATCATATAAGTATTTAGCAGTCAAAGTTGCCGAAAAGTCAACACTTTGACCGTTGATTTATGCATTTAACAGTTACTAAATCAAACTTTGATTCTTTATAATATGAAGGATTTATTTCAGCATCTATCATTGTTAGTTGCCTTCTACATTTGATAGCAAGACTAAACTATAAAATTTTAATTCAAAGTACTAGTAAAGCACGCATTGGTTTGAGATGATTTGATTTTACATAGTTCGCATAGGCTCAAGCTCAAATTACTTAAAGCATTATTTCCTACTCAAAACCACAAAAGCCTAAAATCAATCTAAATCCTGAAGTAACATAACAAATTATTCCAATATCAAGTTTTGCAACTAAATAAAAACATCAAAATGAAAAAGAGTATGACGACAATATGCCATGTCAAAAGTCTAAAGCAACAAAACTAATGATAAAGTCTGAACTACTTACTTTCTAATACTTGCATTTGCCAGACCTATGAATTGCCAAAATAATGGTAGTTAGTGAAATACTAAACCAAAAATATAGAGTTGTTTATGCTAGTTATGAATTGAGTCATTGCTTAAAAAGCACTAACCCAACTACCATAAAATGACTAGTAGTAATCTTACCTCTACACCAAAACTAAGATGCTTCAGAACTGGTCGGCTGCTCTAATTCCACTTCTATGTCATTCAAATACTTCAAATCATACTCCTCATCTTCATTAATTGAAAAACAGAATTAGTACTAGCTACAATGTATTGAAATAAAACAAAAAAATGATAAAAAAGAAACAATACCTTCATAACCATACACCCAATTATGAGATGTTAGTAAAATTTGTACATTGTCAGGGACAAGATGATTCCTATATTTGTTAAGAATCTTACTACCCATGCTAAAAGTTGATTCTAAAGCAATAGTCGTGATAGGAATACTCAATATGTCCCTTGCCATTTGTGCTATAATTGGATATCGTGCTTTTATTTTTTTCCAAAAAGCAGGGACATCTAACTTCAACTCAATTGACCTTTTAGACTCATTCAAATGAAGATCAAGCTGTGACTTTAAGTTAAAAATCCCCATTGTATCTTAGGCAAAGCCCTATATCCATATCAACATATCTATCAATTTTAAGAGTATCGTACAATATAAAAGAATAGATATTAGCATAATAACAAAAAAAAAATAGTTTACTTACAAGAAGATCTGAATTTACTTCTCGACAAGATTTTCCACCACCAGTTCCAACATCACATGAGTGAAATGAACTACCACTATAAGTCTTATACTCTTTGTAAAGGAAATATAATTGATCTCGAACATCTAATTACTTAGAAGCATGAGCTGTACCCAATTTCTCATAGCAATACTTGAGAAAAGCTAATTTATATTGAGGATCAAGTACAACTGCAAATGAGAAGGCTACTGAAAAATCTTCCCAATACTTCTAAAACTTCTCAATCATTTGTTGTGCCATTTCTCTTATTTGGAAGTCTAGGTTATCCATTGCCTCTAGTATAAACCTTTATATTCTCCATACATTCTCAAAATACAAATTGGCAGTAGGATACTCAGAACCAGAGAAGAGAGTGGTCATTTCATATAAATGCTTCGAAATTGCTGTGATTTTTGGCCCTGTTTGGCATTAGCGTCAGCGATTAGCGTTAGAGTTTTGAAAAAGTTATCCAATGGTAGCTTTTAGCTTTTAGCTTCAGTGTTTTCATCTCAACCGTTAAATAATTTATCCAAAACTCTAACGCTAATGAAAAAAACTGTTTCCAAACGGGGCCTTTATGATTTTGTCCCACTTGCCATCACTAGGGCAATATCATAATATATGTCAACAATCTGCAACTGAGAAAATACTTGACGATAAAGAAGTGCCATTTCAAGCATCAAATAAGTGGAATTCCACCATGTAGGCACATATAGCCATAATGATTTTTTGAAATGTTTACCCCAATTGCTATGGCACACTCAAAAAACCTAATCCTTCTTTCTTCTGATTTACAAACATATAGAACACTTTCTTTGATTTTTTTTAGATACCCAGAAACTATCTTCAACTTATCTTGAACAATGAGATTCAAAATATGTGCACTACAACGAACATGAAAATATTTCTCTCCACAAATCAAAGCATTCTAATATGACGCAAAAGGTTTTTTGTTCCTACTGTAGAATCAGCCTTGTACTCCTTAACTTTGCAATGCTCGCATTTGGCCCTTTTCACTTTATCTTCATATAGCTCTCCATCAATACACTCAAATTCATTCCAAACCTTAGACCAATATCTACTTTGCCCTTTTTTAGCACCACTTGCATTAACAGTCTCTTGATTATTGGAGCCATTTGCATTAATGTCAGACATGTCCACTTTTGGATCCATTGTTGTAAAACAAATAAGAACAATTAATAATAATAATAATAATAATCTCGCTAACCTATGTTTCTATGTGATGTAAGAAATTTAATTGACACATGCTCAAATAAATAATTAAACAAAGAAAAAAAGGAAAGAAAATAAACATCAAAAGCTTTGTTGTCGATGGCCCATCTGCAAAATAAAACAAAGTTAGTGACTAGTATGACGAAATAAAAAGAACAAGGGGCTACATAATATTTTTACCACAAGAGTTTAAAAAAAAACTTGGTTGGGGTAATGGGTCGGGTCGCGGTTTTGATTCATATCTCTCTCTAATTCTGCGTTCGCCCGCGACGACAGACGGGGGGCTGCCTAGGGTTTGGTCGAGAGGGGGCAGCGACTCAGGAGGGAGGAGGAGACGGCTACCGAAGAGTACCAGGCAGCGGCGGACGGGCTTGAAGCGGACGCGATTCTTATGCCCCCCTTTCAGTCGGTGCCAACAGCTGTGGGGGTCTTCGGAGATGGCGGCGTGGGGTCGGACGGAACATGGAGGCGAGCTAAGTTCGGTTGCGGTGGCCGGAGCGGCAGGCCAGGGAGGGAAGGACCAGGGGTGGCGCAGGCGTTAGCTGGGAAAAAGGTTAGGGTTTCTGAGGATATGAGATGCGAAAAAGTAAGGGCTTAGGCTGCAGTTTTTCCTTGTTTTTAGCTAGGAGCTTAGGGTTTCGAATTTCTCCTGCTTTCCTTGAAGTGGTGACTCATATTTATGCTAGAGAGATTAACTAGGTTTGCTCAAGTTTAAACTCATACAATTTCAATTTGAAGGGGTTTGGACATAATTTGGTCAAAATATCAGTTTTAGTCCAACAACTCTCTTAGGCTATTGATTAGGTCCCCATTTTTATGCCAAATTGAAATTTAGCCCAACTTTTGCCTGATTTGTCAAATTAGACTCAAGCTTCGTAAAAATAACCAGATTTTCCCATAATTTAGTGATTTTGGCCCAAACTTTTCAATTTTGATAAATTTGCCTCAAACTCTCAAGAGTTGACAGATTTGCCTCCAAATTTTCAATTTCTCCTAGAATTTCTAAAAACCTCTAATTCATACATAAACACTTCCATTTTCCTAAACTGACCGCAAACGACCTTTAGGCTCAAAATTAGTACCTAAACAAAATTAATTCATTTTTTGGCTCTAAATAATGACTCTAAATTCCTAAAAAAATGTAACTTGAATTGGCATCATAATTTAAATGCATATGATCCTACCAACTGCTTAAGTTCCAAAATGACCGAGTTTATAATTTCATGAATCGAATTTGCAAAGTTCAAAATTAGTTATTTTAATTAAAATAATTATATATTAGATTATTTTTTATGCCTAGTAATTTTTAGTTATGAGGTACCTAAATTTTGAAATTTTCATTTTAGCCATTCATAGAAATTGCAACATGGGTCTCCAAACTTTTCAAATATTTTCATAAAAAATCAAATTGTTTAATTTAATTTTTAGCAAAACCTAAATAAAAAATTAAATTAATTAAATTATTCTAGCATTGCACCAATAACCCAATTAGACCCGAAACCCAAATAACCCAACACGAAATTACCCGAGATTGAAATTGACCCGACCCGAGCTAAGCTCGAACCCGAACTATCCCGACCTGAACCCGAAATTAGCTCAACCTGAAAGTGACCTGAACCCAACTAATCCAAATTAAACTCGAATTGATGCTAACCTAACTTAAACAAAACCTGAATGACCGGACTCAAACTCAACCCGACCTACCCAATTGCCATTTCTACTTATATTAAATAAATCCTGCGATTTCGTTGCCTGATAGCATGAGCAAGAATTATTGTGAATAAAAAAATATTGAGGGTTGTGCTTTTCTTTTAAAATAAAAAATTAGTTTGAATCAAATAACATGGGTTTAAGTCCAAAGGGCAAAGAAAATTATTTCCTGTAACTTTTTACGAAATTCTATGTTATAGTATTTTATTGATTGCAGAAAAGTTAACAACCTACTTATTTTCTAACCGTTAATCAAATACTACCCACATTATAATTTGGTAAAGTTTTTATATACAATGTTTAATTAATATGTCTAGCATTACTTGAAGTCAAAATCAAACAAAAATTTTTTTATTTTTGCTTTTAAATTTTCACAGAAGAAGTCGACGTGTTCCAGCTTATGCATTAATATCTCTTTCATATTATTCATAATACTAATTTTCTATAACATATAGTATTGGTTTAAGAGTCTTGTAGCAGTTCCTTGGTAATGAATATCTTACAAAATTGAGGTCCAAGTGACACGGCCATCCTTGCCCCCTGCCCAGGAAGTCTGTAAGAGCTGCTCTCACGGTAGTTGTAATTGATTAGTTGTATATGTGCGTGGATTAAAATTCCGTGATACTAGTTGATTAATCTAGAATATGCAAGATGTATGCTCTTCATGCTTTGACTTGTATTAACAAAATTCCATAAACCATTGACTTGGTCAAAACATTTCCAAAGAAAACAAGTTCAAATAACTAAAGCATACAAAATCAATATTTATGTGAGTTTACTAAACATAACAACTATGTGGGAGCATTCATACATAAAGTAGACTAATGCCCTCACCTAAGAGCAACCTTAGAGTCTAGGACTTCTCAAAACATAGACAATGGAGGCAACTCAAAGTACCATATATACAAGCCTCAACTGATATCTTCTTGAACTAACTCCCACATTGGATGCAAGTCCCAGTGGCGAGTCACAAAAGTTTTTATCCACGTGCTACTAGGCTCTATAAACAAAGGAAGACTGTAGTTAGTACTATTACTTAACCAACAAGTTACCCAGGTAGACTAGAATCATAAAGATTCTCAAGCAAAATACCTGCAACAAAAGCAACTACTACGATAACCCTTAGTGATTACCCAGCCCAACAACTTCAGAATCTGCACAACATAACTATGGAGTAAGGATTCAAAAATTCTCAGTGAGGGTCTTCATTCTACCTGTAAGAAAATTACTAAGGACTTCACATATGATAACATATGTAACCTGCTGTGAGCTTATACAGCCTGAGAGTCTAATATATGCATATACCTAGGTCCCTTGAGACCTCTCCTCATCCTGGTCCTTGAACTACAAGGCATTGCTTTGTCCTCTAGCAAGCTTTAGCTTGCCAACCTAACTAGTGATAAATCACCAGTTGAACCTCTCCCGTTTATGTTGTACAAGGGCATTATGGTGGGACTATTGTAGACTAGGCCATAAAGTCTTTGTAGACTAAGTGCACTAAGGTTTCACTTTGCAATCTCATGGCTAAATGCATGGCTAGGCTACCAAGGGCTTTAAACCTTTCACCCAAGCTAGTGACATCTAGTTGTGATCCTTTGTAAACTAGTTTTCTTGCTTATGGTACAAGTAACCATAAAACTTTACAAAAGTCAAGAAAAATTTTAGGTCTCAAAGGACTTTTGAAAGTCTCGGAGTACCCTTAGAATGCTCATGCCCCAAGGTACCCTAAGAACCCCTTTAGGTCTCCCCTTGACCTTCTTAATAAAACTTGGGAAATTCAGCCAACATGCATGTGGTGACGCATTGCCACAGTTGGTAACATTCTACCAGTTTTTTCCTATAATGGCGATGTGTCACGGGTACTAGCAATGATTGGCAACACATCACCAATACCTGTGACAGCCTAGAAAACTCCCTGTTTTGCTGCTATGAACTTTGGACACTTCCCAAACATATCAAACATGCTTGGATAGCCTTCGAACTTCACATACATGTAAAACATGTTGCATAGATCATAACGAACTATCACAAGCTAATCTATGATGCATTAAAACATCATTCCAATCATCACAAACCTCATAGTCTACCATAATCCAACCTTGCCTACTAACTAATGCTATTGCTAGAACTACTTGAATTCATCAAGCAAACTCATTTCAATAGCATTAATTGAACTCGAAAACACAACTCCCTTAGCTCAACTCCAAGTAACAAGAAAGAATTATGCAACTCTTTTGCACCAACCATGTTCCACAAGTTCCAACCTAAGTTCCAAGCAAATATGGGCGCAAAACATCAAGTTACTAACTTCTAACCAAAACCCAAGCTCCCTATTAATTAATAAACATGAAATCAATCAAGAACAAATTGATTACCTCGTATAAAAAATAGGGGATAGAAGGAAACGTGCTTCCAAGCTCCAAAACCATGACTTTATGCTTGAAACAAGCTTCCAATGGCCCATATACTTATGGTAGCTCCACTTTTCACTTAAAACTCTTGATTTTGAGCTTCAATGGACGAAGAATGATGGTGTGAAGGATGAACTCAGGGTATGACAACCATCCCCCACTTTACCATTTTATAAAATAAGTTTAAAACCCAAGCCGCTCAAGTATTAGACATGGAACACTTAAACCCCCTTCTTATGGTAACCTTAGTCATTCTTGGTCAATTTTTGTCTATTTAAACTAAGTTTGGGTTAAAGTTAAAATTTAGGATATAAAAACTCATTTTAACCATTCAGCACTTAGCCCAACTCGTCGGGATACAAGATTACCATTTTACCGCCGAACTTCTTCTAGCGCCTTAACCTTTTTTGAACTTAGTGAACTTTGCTAAACTTTCCTATTCTTGCTATGTAAACTTGAATTAAGGTTCCAAACTTAATTTAGAGCAATTTACCTTCCTCGAGCATGCTTCCCATTAGGAGAGTCATAACATTCTCCTTTCTTTTTGGAATTTGGTACCCCAAAATCCGCTGCAACTCTGGAAAAACACTAGGATATATTTTCAACATATCCTGCTCCGTTTCCCAAGTAGATTCTTCTTCACTATGGTTAGACAAGGATCTTAACCTTAAGAATCCACTTAGTTAGAAGTTTCTTGACTTGCCTATCAAGTATTTGAACGGGTTTCTCTTCATAGGTCAAGTCTTCCCGGATAGGTACCACTGAAGGATTAACTACCTATTCCAGATCCACTGTGCATTTCCTGAGTAGAATAACGTGAAACATGTTATGCACTTAGGATAGGTTAGGTGGTAATGCCAACTGATCAGCAACTTTCCCTATTTGTTCCAATACTTGATAGGGTCCGATGTACCTAGGCGACACTTTCTAACTTACCCCTCTGTCCAAAACGGGTAACTCCTTTCATGGGCGACACTTTGAGAAGTACTTTGTCCATAACTTCAAAACTCAAATCTCTTCTTCTCAAATTTGCATACTTAATCTGCCGGTCATTGGCTGCCTTAATCCATTTTTGGATTAACTTGATCTTATTTGTGGTATTAGCTATTATTTCAAGACGGATAACTACCCTATCTGTAGGGTCTGCCCAACAATGTGGCATCATACAACGTCTTCCATACAAATCCTCCTATGGTTCCATACTTATAACAGTTTGATGACTATTATTATAAGCAAACTCCATGAGTGGTAGATGTTGATCCCAATCACCTCTGAAATCAATAACACACATACGTAACATATCCTCCAAAGTTTGGATTACTCTCTTAGACTGCCCATTCGTCTGAGGATGGAAAACGGTACTAAGACTAACCTTGCTTCCTAATGCCTCTTGGAAAGCATTCCAAAATCCTGATACAAACCAAGGATCTCTATCAAATATAATCTGATCCAGTATACCATAGAGTCTCACAATCTCCTTGAGGTGCAATTGAGCCAATATCTCCAATGTATAAGTGATCTTGATAGGTATAAAGTGTGTCGACTTTATCAGCCGATCAACTACTAGCCATATAGCATCATGCTAACTTCGGATATTTGGCAATCCTTCTAGGAAATCCATAGTAATGGACCCCCATTTCCTCACTGGAAGAGGTAAACTTTGAAGGGTGCCTGCTAGTTTCTGATGTTCAACTTTAACCATTTGGCACGTCAAACACTTTGCCACATGTCCTCCTATATCCCTTTTAAGTCCTAGCCACCAAAAATGTGTCTTTAGGTCATGATACATCTTACTAACACCAGGGTGAATGTGCAAAGTACTACTATGTGCCTTCTATAGGACTTGTTGCCTAAGTCCTTCCACATTTGGTACATAGAGATGATCTCCATAGTGTAGTACTCCATCCTTGTATTGGAATTCCTTCTTCACAGTACCAAACTTCGCTTCTCTTGAAATTTTCTTCAATAATGGATCTTTCATTTGAGCATCCTTAACTCTAACTAACCAAGCTGATTGTATTTCCAGAATGTAGACTAGGGATTTCTCTTGGTTTTGCCAAAATTCATGCAAAGCCAAGAAACAATCCCCCAAAGCTTCTTCAGAGGAATTCGTAGCTTGATCCTTAGATAAGGTCACTCGTGTGTACTTCCAGCTCAACGCATCTGTTACCACATTCCCTTTGCCAGCACAGTACTCAATTGAATAATCATAATCTTTTATGTATTCAACCCATCGACATTGCCTCATGTTCAAATCTTTCTGTGTGAACAAATACTTCAAACTTTTATGATCGGTGAAGATCCTGAACGACCTCCCCATCAAGTAATGCCTCCATAGCTTAAGTGCAAAGATTACCGCTACTAGCCCAAGATCATGAACAGGGTAGTTCAACTCATTAGGCTTCAACTGTCTTGAACCATAGGCGATCACTTGACTCTCCTGCATCAATACACACCGCAGACTAGAACCTAATGCATCGGTGTACACCGTAAAAGCCTTGTTCAGATATGGTAAAATGAGTATCGGTGCACTAGTCAATCTTTTCTTCAACTCCATGTAAGCTTCCTCACACTTCAGTGTTGATTCAAACTTCCAAGTTTTCTTGGTCAAGGCCATTAACGGTGTAGCTATCATAGAGAATTTCTCTATGAATCGCCTGTAGTAGCCTGCCAAGCCCAAGAAACTCATTAATTTTGTAACTGTAGTCGGCCTCTTCCACTCAACTACTGCCTTAACCTTTTCAGGATCAACTGATAGACCTTGAGTGTTGATGATATGCCCTAAAAACTGAATTCTTTTATACCAAAACTAACATTTAGACAACTTTGCATAGTACTGATCATCCTTCAACACTTCCAAAACTGTTCTAAGGTGCTTCTCATGTTCTGAAGAAGACTGTGAATACACTAAAATGTCATCGATGAAAACTTCAACAAACTGGTCCAAAAATAGTCTAAAAATTTGATTCATAGCTTCTATGAATACTGTAGGGGCGTTAGTTACACTGAATAGTATAACTGTATATTCATAATGTCCATAACTTGTCCTAAAGTTAGTTTTCGGGATATCTTCCTCCTTAACTTTAATCTGAAAGTATCTAGATTGGAGGTCAATCCTAGAAAACACTTTTGCTCCCCTGAGTCTATTGAACAAGTCATCTATTCTAGGAAGCGGATACTTATTTTTGACTGTTATTGCATTCAACTTTCTATAGTCGATGCACAGTCATAGAGTTCCATCCTTCTTTTGCACAAATAACACCTAGGCTCCCCACGATGATACATTAGGCCTTATAAAGCCTTTTTTTAGCAGTTCCTCCAACCGCTTCTTTAACTGATCCATCACAAGAGCTAACATTCTGTAAGGTGGTATTGAAATAGGTTCGACCCCAGGCTAAAGATGAATTGCAAACTCAGTATCCCTTTTGGGTGGTAATTCGGGCAACTTTATTGTAAACACTTAAGGAAACTGATTGGCTATAGTAATTTTCTCAAGTTCCTCCTCTATGGCCACCCCATTCAATGAATAATACTCTTCTTTGCTGACTATGGAGATAGTATCTATAAATCTAAAATGTAAACTCCTAGCATTAGATGCTAATCCTCCTATGCAAGTCACTTTAGCTCCCTGAGCATCAGTAATGTCAACTGAGTGATTCGCATAGTCAATTTGTGCTTTATGCTTACTTAGCCAGTCCATTCCTAACACTAGGTCGTAAGACAGTAATTCTATCACCCATAATTCACAATAGAAATCATGGTCGCCTAACTGCAAGGGATACCTAGTAACCACTTCATTGGTTACAATAAAACTCCTCCCTACAGTCCTGATGAGTCTTAACTCACCCGAAATTTCTCGCTACAATTTAAACTTATCTACCAAGGCAGATGATATCACTAAAAGAGTAGCTCCTATATTAAAAGGCACTCTAACACTACCGTTTTGAAAAATAAAATTAACTCAAATGACGGCTGGCTCTTTGGTCACCTTACTCTTTAGGGTGAAAACCCTCGGGTCAACTGCTGCTACGGCTACACCGGGTCGGTTTCCTATGGCAAGGGGTGCAAGGGGGTAGGTTTCTAGGCGGACCTGGAAAAGGTCGAGCCCATGGGCATTCCCTCACCCAATGTCCTTTCTGACCATAAATATTGCAAATATCAATTCCCAAGGTACACGGCCTCATGCCATGGAATCGTCTACACTTAGGACATAAACCCATTTTTTTTTCTCTTAAAGGGACCTTGGCTTTCAACCATCGATCACTTCCCTGCACTTTTTCCTAGGCTGGCTAGTCCAACCTCCACATTTTTGGTAGGTGCCTTTGAATCCTTAAATTCCCTTTCTAAGGCTAACGCCTTCTGAACCATTTGACGATAACTCTTGATGTCCACTAGTGCCATATACCTCTGAAGCACGGGTTTCAGACCTTGAAAGAATTTCTTGGCCTTTAACTCATCATTACCAACCATATAAGGAGCATACCGAATGAGTGAATTGTAACGCTACTCATACTCTCGCACTGACATCTCTCCTTGCACTAGATTCTCAAACTAGATCCTCCTTTGATCCTGTGCAGCTTTACTAATATATTCTTGTCGAAATTTCTTCTCAAAATTTGACCACTTGAGCCCTTTTTTCTTGTGTTCTGGTTGAGTACCATTGCTTTCTCTTAGCATCTCCATCATATCATCCCACCATAAACTAGCCCTCTCTCTAAAAAAAAAAAGGTACTAAGGCCATCATTTGCTTGGACTTATAACCTCTACAAGTGAAAAGTTGATTCATCCTAGATAACCAATCTTCTGCTCGATTGGGATCACCTGTCCCATCAAAACTCGATGGGTCAACAGTCTTAAACTTTTCCAACAACCTCATTTGAGGTGGGGTGTCTCCCATCCTTGGAGCCTCCATAACTTTGAGCTCCTCCTTCTCCTCATGAACATGATTTCTCTGTTCATGAGCCCTAGGCACTTGCTGCGGCTCAGCATGCCGCTCCTGATCTTGACGTGGATTATTCTCCTCTTGGACAACTTCTTTGTCCTCATGATCTTGAAACAATTCAGTTATGATGGTAGTCATACCTCGTGCCACTTGGGCCATAGTCTTAGTTAACCCCTGAAGCACCATGGATATCTCATCCAGCCTTGCCACAACTGGGTCACTAGAACCTTTACTAGGTTCTCTAACTCTTCTCAAAGCTCCTGACTTAGTTTCAATCATAACAACCTACAACCAAAGCCAGACGACATTCCCTAGATGTTGGTCAGTACTAACTACTCTAGCACATGGACTTCCAAAACTAGATCTCAATCTTAGCCTCCAATATCTATGAAGTGAATTCTAAGCTCTGATACCAAAAATTAACACGGCCGTCCTTGGCCCCTACCCAAGAAGCCTGTGAGAGCTGGTATCACAATGGTTGCAATAGGCTAGTTGTTTATGTGCGCGAATTAAAATTCCATGATACTAGTTGATTAACCTAGAATATGCAGGATGCATGCTCCTCATGCTTTGACTTAGATTAACAAAATTCCATAAACCATTGACTTGTTAAAAACATTTCAAAGAAAACAAGTTCAAATAGCCAAAGCATACAAAATCAACATTTATGTGAGTTTACTAAACATAACAACTGTGTGGGAGCATTCATACATAAAGTAAACTAGTGCCCTCACCCAAAAGCAACCTTAGAGTCTAGCACTCCTTAAACATAGACAATGGAGGCAACTAAGAGTACCATATATACAAGTCTCAACTGAGATATTCTTGAACTAACTCCCACCTTGGATGCAAGTCCCAGTGGCGAGTCACAAAAGTCTTTGTCCACATGCTACTAGGCTTTACATCCAAAGGAAGACTGGAGTTAGTATTGTTACTTAACCAAGAAGTTACCCAGGTAGACTAGAAACATAAAGATTCTCAAGTCAAATACCTGCAACAAAAGCAACTACCGCAATAACCCTCAGTGGTTACTTGGTCCAACAACTTTAGAATCTACACAACATAACTAAGGAGTAAGAATTTAGTAATTCTCAGTAAGGGTCTTCACTGTACCTGTAAGAAAATTACTAAAGACTCTACATATAAAAACATATGTAACCTGCTATGAGCTCATACAGCATGAGGGTCTAATATATGCATACACCTAGGTCCCTTGAGACCTCTCCTCATCCTGGTCCTTAAAATACAAGGCATTGCCTTGTTATCTAGCAAGCTTAGCTTGCCAGCCTAACTAGTGATAAATCACCAGTTGAACCTTTCCCGTTTATGTTGTACAGGGGCATTATGGTGGGACTATTATAGACTAGGCCATAAAGACCTTGTAGACTAGGTGCACTAAGGTTTCACCTTGCAACCTCGTGGCTAAATGCACGGCTAGGCTACCAAGGGTTCTAAACTTGTCACCCAAGCTAGTGATACCTAGTTGTGATCCTTTGTAAACTAGTTTTCTTGCTTATGGTACAAGTAACCATAAAACTTTGCAAAACTTAAGAAAACTTCTAGGTCTTGAAGGACTTTTGAAAGTCTCGAGTACCCTCGGGATGCTCATGCCCCAAGGTACCCTAAGAACCCCTTTAGGTTTTCTTTTGACCTTCCTAGCAAAACTTGGAAAATTCAGCCAACATGCCTGTGGCGACGTGTCGCCATAGTTGGTAATGTTCTACCAGTTTTTTCCTATAACCGCAACATGTCGCAGGTACTAGCGACGATTAGCAACGCGTCACCAATACCTGTGACAGCCCAGAAAATTCCCAGTTTCGCTGCTATAAACTTTGGACACTTCCCAAACATATCAAACATGCTTGGATAGCCTCCAAACTTCACATACATGTAAAACATGTTGCATAGATCACAACCAACTATCATAAGCCAATCTATGATGCATTATAACATCATTCCAATCATCACAAACCTCATATTCAACCATAATCCAACCTTGCCCACTAATTAATGCTATTGCTAGAACTAGTCGAATTCATCAAGAAAACTCATTCCAATAGCATTAATTGAACTTGAAAACAAAACTCCCTTAGCTCAACTCCAAGTAACAAGCAAGAATTATGCAACTCTTTTGCACCAACCAAGTTCCATAAGCTCCAACCTAAGTTCCAAGCAAATATGGGTACAAAACATCAAGTTACTAACTTCTAACCAAAACCCAAGCTTTCTATTAACTAATAAAAATGAAATCAATCAAGAACACATTGATTACCTTGTATCAAAGATAGGGGATAGAAGGAAACATGCTTCCAAGTTTGAAAACCATGACTTTATGCTTGAAACAAGCTTCCAATGGCCTATATACTTATGGTGGCTCGACTTTTCACTTAAGACTCTTGATTTTGAGCTTCAATGGATGATGAATGATGGTGTGAAGGATGAATTTATGTTATGGCAACCATCCCCCACTTTACCATTTTATAAACTAAGTTTAAAATCCAAGCCACTCAAGTATTAGACATGGAACACTTAAATCCCCTTCTTTTGGTAACCTTAGTCATTCTTGGTCAATTTTTGTTTATTTTAACTAAGTTTGGGTTTAAGTTAAAATTTAAGTTATAAAAGCTAATTTTAACCACTTGGGACTTAGCCTGACCATTGGGATGCAAAATTACCATTTTACCCTCGAACCTTATTTAGCACCTTAACCTTCTCAGAACTTAGTGAACTTTGCTAAAATTTCTTATTCTTGTTATGTAAACTTGAATTAAAGTTTCAAACTTAATTTAGAGTAATTTACCTTCCTCAAGCATGCTTCCCACTAGGAGAGCCATAACACCAAGTGTCCTAGTGAATTAAAATGCTCATCTTTTACTAAGGATGACGCCAAATTAGAAATTAGATTCTTGTAAGGCATAAAATACTAACAAAGCCATGCAACTTTCATCACATAATATGTTAGGGAACTTTTTTTTTTCTTATTTACAGGCCTAACAAACACTTTTAGTTATATTAAGTGTAATGGAAAATGTGCAAATTTGCCACTATTATTTACCCAAAAAGGGCAACTATGCCACCATTGTTGTTCTGGTTACAAATCTGCCATTGATGTTAATGTGTGAGAGCAAATTTAGCACTAAAGTTATAAATGAGAGTGAAAAGGCCTTGGAGTGTTTAATGTTAGGAATATTCCATCCAAAACTAGAATATTTTGTTCCACTCTTAGCACCACGTTGGCAACTAGCACAATAGCAATTATCTAATCCTAGTTTTTGAAAATTTTCTCCTTGGGCTCTAACTATCTTAACCTTATAAATATATCATTAGGATCCTTTTACTTATTGAGTCCCACTGAGGCTCCTCTAGTAACACACCATTCACTTCAGTCTTAACGAGCAATGGGCTAAGTGATGCCAACCCCGTAGGTGTATGAACCTAGAAACATGCCCAGAATGGTTTTCAAGCTCCAAGGTTTGTCCAAGTAACTAATAATCACCCTCTTAGTTCGCCAAGTGAAGTTTACAAAGAACTCGAGATAGTGTTTAATAGCAATTGATTTATTCGTGCTAAGGCACTAGGTATAATAGGCATGCTCGAGAACCTTCATGTTGCATGGTGGTAGTTAGGTGCATGCTCCTAGGGGCTCACATGGTCTTGAACTTCAACCAAGTTGAGCCAAAGTGTGGAAACCCTCTCTTCTAGCTCATTATAGTTCCTTGTAGTCTCTCAAGTTTTGTAATCCTTAGAGAGTCTTTCAATGAGCCCTCGAAAAGCCCTCATAATCTCCTTGCTCCTAGCTCTTGCAATGGGGCCAGAGGTGATCCTTAAGAGGTCGTTCTGTATGCCTTACTCCATGCTACCTTGATTCCCATGATCTCCCTCTTCATCAAAAGGACTTGCCCTTGAATCTAAGACATCGCCAAACAAAGACAAGTCAACAACATTGAAGGTAGCACTAAAATTGTGCTCACTTGGTAAATCCAACTTGTAAGCATTGTTACTCATCTTCTCCAATACTTAAAAGGGTTTATCTCCCCTAGGATGCAACTTGGTCTTGGTTTGAGCAAGAAACCTTTCCTTCCTCATGCGTACCTATACCTAATTTTTTTGGCTCAAAGACTATCTTATTATGCCCTTTATTGGTTTATTGGGTATATTGCTTGGTTCTTTTCTCAATTTGCATTTGATCTTTCCTATGCAACCTTTTTACAAAGTCAGCATTATATACACCATCAACACTAAAGAACTCACTAGTAGGCAAAGCTAATAAGTTCAATAGGGGTTAGAGGATTAAATCCATAAATTACCTTAAATGGTGAGAATCCAGTGGTAGAATACACAACTTTATTATTAGCAAACTCTACATGTGGTAAGCAATCTTCCCATGTTTTAAGATTCTTTTCTATTATGGCTCTTATCAAAATAGCTAGGCTTCAATTGGTGACCTTAGTTAGCCCATCTATTTGTGGGTGCCAAGTACTAGAAAACACCAAAAAATGACTCAGGAACTTGGCATTCCTATCCGAGACAATGGTCCTTGCCATTACATGTAACCAAACAACCTTTTGAAAGAGTATTTCAACCACATGTGTTGCATCATCAGTTTTGTGCATGGGATGAAGGGGGCCATCATAGAAAATTTGTTCGCCATTGTAAAAATTGAATCCTTCCATTTTCTTGTCCTTGGTTACCCTACAACAAAATCCATGAAAATGTTAGTCCAAGGGTGAAGGAATATGTAATGGAGTATACAGACCTTGAGAAGTTTGTTTTGACCTAGCCCTTTTACAAGCTATTCGTCTTTCATAAACTCTCTCCACATTGCATTTCATATGAGGCCAAAAGAAATGTTCCTTCAAGGTTTCAAAAGTCTTAGTGACACCAAAGTGTCCCGTGAAATCCCCACTATGTGCCTTAGCACAACAAGCATAAAATTTCACTAAATTCAATATCCTTTGCATAAAAGTCTTCCAAGAATTCAAAGCCAAGCAATCTAGAATTTAAAGTAGCAAACAACGCATACCTTCTATATAAGGCATCCACTACTACATTTTCCTTACCTTGCTTGTGTGACCACTTTATATAAAGCAACTCTGATACTATCGACTATCATGAGTTTCAAGAAATTGTGAAAAATTTTGGAAGTTGGATTTTATTCAATGGAGGAAGACATTTATTGGCACTTGGCTCACTAATTAAATCTAGAAATTTATTGGAGAAAATATGTGGCATTATATTGGTTGAGTGTCAAGAAACTATATATATAATTATGCATGAAAAGATGGTGATGCATGAGAAATATGGTGAAGTGGCAGCAATTATGGTGCATGAAATTTACATTTATGCTGGTAAAGTAGTGCGTAAGGCATGTATGTGTTAAATTATTAAATATGGAATGCATGTGGAACTCGTACATGCTCATATGAATAGTGGCTTTCTGGTGGAGTAAGTGATGGTATCCGATGAAAATAGGAGTGCTATATGGCAATTTCATGTGAGATTAAGAACAAGAAAATAAGGAGGCTTGGTAATGCAAATTAGGTGGTAAAACAAGTACATGAATACATGAAACAAGCTAGGTGGAAAGCATGAAAGAATTGAATGGCAAGTTACATACTAGGTGGCAAACTATAAGCATGATACATGGAAACATAAGGTAACTGAGCTAGGTAACATGTTTGTGCATGAATGAAGAATTGAATAAGCAAGGTCATGACATGAGGTGGAAAAAATGAAGATATATGGCAATTGTTTATGAATTAAGCAAGCTAAGGTGGCAGTAAAGGGTTTCAAGCCTTACACATAAGCATGGCCGTTATGGTTATAAATATGGCCTCAAAAATCATTTCCAACACATCTTAAACCTTCCCTAAACCTACTTGCTAGTGAAAAATGAAAGAAATAGTGAAAGAAAAAGTAATATTGGAGGAGAGTTAAAATCAATGAAGGAGAAGTTTGTTGCAATCGAAGCTTGAAAATGGTTATGAAAGAGCTTGATTTATTTGGGATTGGTAAGGAAATGAGGGTTTCTTGTATTATGAGCTTAATTACAAGTGCTAAGAATCTTGTATTTGGTGACTAGTCTTAATGCATGTACAAGAAACCTAGTTGCTTTGTGATAAGATTGTTCTTGGATGATCAATACTTCATTCATCCATAGCTTGGTTCCCTGAGGGTAGAACCAAGTGTTTATCTGTGAAAGCATGTAAATGGAAAGAAACTCAGTGCCTCACGAGTATTTGTGTTTGGTTAAATACTGCCTAATTACTGCATTCCTTGAGCTCTTTGATTGGTTTTCTTATTAATATGTGCATAATTATTTATGTTTAGTTGTAGTTTGCTTATTGGTTTTCTTAATGCATTTCCTTACTGAGTTTCATTAGAGACTCATCCTTTACTAATCAATGTAGAGAAGCCAGATCAAGCTAGTTAGAGATTTACTTGTTGTTGTGAATTATGGTATTTTACGATGTAGGTGGGCTTTGAACTCTGGACTATTGCCCAATATATTTATTGACCTTATATAAGCTTTTGGTAGCTCATTCTAACAATGTTTGTTGGATTAAGTGTTTTGCAGAATACTATGGACCTTGGCAAAGTACAGGAGTGTCTTGGGGATTTTACGAAAACTGCCAAGTATGCACCAGTTTAAGAAGGGATTTTATCTATATAGTTCTGGTGAAAGGCTTCTTAACCTTGCAGTTCCTGTTTCTGTGTATCTCAGACTATTTTATCAAGAACAACATCATGTTTATAATAAAGTTATAAATATTTTATGTTTAATGATTTTAAATACAAAGTTATTCTATCACCAAACTTTCTGTGTAAGGTTTCTATTTTCTATAATTTTGTTAAATTTGTGGGATTTAATATTTGAGATATAATTTCTGAACTTTTTTTATGTAATAAAATATTATTTATCAGATAAAAGTTGTTTGAACTTTTAAATAAAGAATCTATAATTTTTTATACGTATTTGGTTTATTAGCCTATTTTGTAAGAAAATTTACTGAAAAAAACCATGGCCAAAATTTATCTATAAAGAGCCACAAGCCATTCTTGGGCTTTTAGAGGTTTGTGTCACTATTTAGCTTGAGGTAAGGGACAAAATATATGTTCTTTTCTAGATTCTTGTAGCCAGACTTCTTGATTCTTGTTAAAGATTATAAGCCTTTGGTGATGGCATAAGCTAAGTGTTCCATTATGCTAAAGGGGTTATATTGACGCTTAATGGCATATATGTTTTGCACCTATCTTATGATCTCTTAGAGGCAAGTAATAGGAGTTGGTTGATGGTTTGGCCAACCCTTTCTAAGCTTCAGAGCTCTATGTAAATAAATAACCTAAGAACTAAGTAATGTGTTTAATGAACTTAAGTGAAATCTAGTTACTTACTAGGCCAATATAGCTATAAGGGTTATGTGTGTGAGTTTGTGTGCTTCTTTGTTTGGATGTGTGTACTGACCCCATAGTTTTAGTGTTATTATGCTTATATGTATGCATATATCCTGTATTTTCTATGTTATCCTTTGGTTTCAGGTTATTAGTAGCTTTATGTTGTATTAGTGGTTATAAGTTGTTTCTGCCCTTACTAAGTCTTGTACTCAATGTTTATATTTCAAGGAAAGGACAAGAAGACTAACTTTATGCTTCTTGTAAGGTTTTTTGGTAATATAATGCAGGTATCCAAGTAGCTTAGCTGAGTTTCCTAGCCTTCTCAAGATTAAGGTGACTAGGGCTAAGCCTTAGCTACGATTATAGGTGCAAGGTGCCATACTTGTGGGAACTAGCTGGAGAACTTAGACTTGAGTAGTTTAGGCTTATTTACTTGAATTTAAACCTGGTCTTATAATCCTGTATGGTTCTAGGTTAAACTGTATCTAAGTTGTGGTAGATTATGATTTATATGCATGATGGTGTTTTCTATGTTTCAGAACTATGTGTGAGCATATTAGGACATGTAAGCCTATTGTTACACTTTGATGCCTAATAAAGCATATCTAGTGATGCCTAGTGTATCTGCATGTTTAGGTTGAGAAAGCAAAACTTAATAGTACTTGTTTTGATCATAGAAAATTGGATAAACAAGGCTGTACCTTAGTATGATTCTTGATATCCACACATAGTTTGTTACAACCTTCATACTGGGAACCTTGGTCAACGAGATAAATTTATAAATCTCTAGCTTAAATATCTTAACTAAAGATGAATTAGCAAAATCAAATAAGTTATTTAAAGTTTGGTTGGTTTTGAGTGGTTTATGGTGCTAAGTACGTCTAAGGGCAAAATGGTAGTTTTAAAGCATAGAGAGTTAGGACAAATCTCAGGAGTTAAAATGATGCTTTTAAAACCCAAAGCCTAAGTTGGCAATTTTGACTAAGTGTTTAAAATCCCAAATTACTATTTGGGGAAGGGGTAAATTTGTAAAAAATGAAACCCGCACTATATGCCTCCTAGGGATGGCAAAATTTGACCTGACCCAAAGATTTGACCTAATCCACCCGAACCCAAGCCCGACCTGATCCGATTTGACCAGAAAAGTCAATGACCTAAACCTGACTGTACCCAACTCGACCTGAACCCTAACCCAATTGAAGTGAAACCTGAGAAAACCTGAACTTGAACCCGGCCTGACCCGAACCCGAAATAACCCGATGACTAAACACGATAAGACTCGATTTTAACTTAAATTAACATAAAATATATGATTGGTAAAGATTTTAGAAAAATTATGATTTAATATATGTGAATGAGTTTTTTTTTCTGTTGATCTATTTTACATTGTAAAACGAACGAGTGAGAGCTATGAGAAATGATTAGTGAAATAGTGATATAGAGATAAAAATAATTAGATTTTAGAAATTATAGTACTTCTTCCGTCTCATATTTTTTGAAATATTTGATTTTTTCAAATAGTTTGAAGTGAATTTATTTATATTACTCTCTCTGTCTTAAATTTTTTACACCATTCATATTTTAACAATTAATCTATAATTTTTTGTTTTCAATAATTTAATATATAAATAAAAAATAATTAGATTTTAGAAATTATAGTACTTCTTCCGTCCCATATTTTTTGAAATATTTGATTTTTTCAAATAGTTTGAAGTGAATTTATTTATATTACTTTATCAAAAAGTTTGAAGGACTTCGTCTTAAATTTTTTACACCATTCAATATTTTAAAATTAATATATAATTTTTTGTTTTCAACAATTTAATATATAAATAAAAAAACTTTATACATGATTTTTAAATATATATTTTTTAAAATTTTTTAATAAAAAATAATATAAATAAATTCAAGTTAAATTAGTCAGAAAAGTTAAATGGAGTAAAGAAAATGGGACGGAGGGGAATTATTTGTTAGAAAAGAATTGAAAAAGTATATATTTAGAAACTATAGGTCTTTATTTATTATTTAATATGATCATTTTTTATTTATATATTAAAATGTTAAAAATAAAAAATTATAGATTAATTATTAAATAGTAAATATTACAAAGAACCTGGCATGGAGGTAGTATTTTATTAAAGAAATTACATATTAATATATCTTAAAAAATTTTATATTATTTTTTATATCTAGTTAAATTAAATTTTAATCAAAATTAAACAAAAAAATTAAAGCAATGCAGCCATTTCGGCTTATGCATCAGTGAACCAAGTAAATCTGACAATCAAGTTGAATCTGGTCTAAGACCCGATAACCTGACCTGATTCGATCCGAACCCAAATAAACCTAGACTGATCCAACCCGAACCCAAATAACCCGACCTGAACCTGACCTGGACCCGAATACATGCTGACCCAATTAAACCTGAACTTGAATGACCTGACCCGACTCACCCAATTGCCATCCCTAGTGCCTTCTTCATAAACAATTCCCTTAGGGAACTTTGGCGCCTACGCAATCTATTCTCCCTTAAAAGATACCCATCTTGTTTACAAAACTTTCCAAAAGCCACCTTAGCACAATGGGCATAAATTTCACTAAATTTAGGATCTTTTGCATAAAAGTCCTTATTGAATTCAAAGCCAAGTAATCTAAAAGACACTTTAACCATACAATTTATCTAGCATATCATCTAATCTAGGAATAGTTTTATGATACTTTATAGTGATCTTATTGACAGGTCTACAATCCATGCACATCCTCTATGAGCCATCTTCCTTTGACACCAACATTACTTAACTCACCTTGCATGCCACGTATTTAGCTTACCTTGGCCTTTAAGGTGCTCAAGCGATTGGTGATCCGTTTGAATCATAAATTCCTTTGTCCATAAGTAATGTTGCCAAGTCTCTAGCGCCCTTACCAGTGCATATAGTTCATTGTCACAAGTGAGATAAAGCAAGGCTGACCCACTTAACTTTCATTGAAATAGGCTATGGGTCGACCTTCTTGCATCATCATAGCACCAATACCTACACCTTAATCATTTCATATTTCAATAGCTTTATCAAATTTAGTAAGGCTAATGGTGGTGCATTGTTCAATTTTTCCTTCAACAGTAAGAATGCATTTTCTTGAGCTTCTCCCCACTTAAACCCTATATTTTTGTTCACAACCTCAGTTAGACGTGTTGCAATGATAGAGAAATCTTTAACAAACCATCTATAAAACCTAGCCATCCCATAAAAAATCTCACCTCAAAAATTGATTTAGGAATAGGCCATTCTTAGATGGCTTTTACCTTTTCTTGGTCTACCTCAATTCCTTGTGAACTAACAACACATCCAAGGAATATAACACAATCCATACAAAAAGAATGTTTCTTTAGATTATCATAAAGTTTTTGCTTTCTTAATGTCCCTAACACAAGCTTAAGGTGCTCCACATGTTCATCTAAGCACTTGTTGCATACTAAGATGTAATCAAAGTATACTACAACAACTTTGCCTATAAATTTACACAAAACATGATTCATTAATCTTATAAAAGTGCTAGGCGCATTAATGGGCATTACCAACCATTTATACAATCCAAACTTTGTTTTGAAGCTTGTCTTCCATCTATCCCTCTCTCTCATTCGGATCCGATGATAGCCACTCCTTAAATCTATCTTAGAAAAGACACTTTAACCATACAATTTATCTAGCATATCATCTAATCTAGGAATAGTTTTATGATACTTTATAGTGATCTTATTGATAGGTCTACAATCCATGCACATCCTCTATGAGCCATCTTCCTTTGACACCAACATAATAGGTACAACACATGGGCTCAAGCTTTCTCTCATATAACCTTTGGACAAGCTAATTTAAAAAAAAAACTCAAAAGAGTGCTCAATAGCAATTATATATTCAAATTTTGGTTGTTAAATAATACAAAGGTATGGCCTTAAATAATGTTTCTAGGCCAAAGAAGATGCAAATCCTTAACTAGAACTACTTAGCAGTCAAAGCTCTACAAGGAGTCCTACTTGGACCTAGAGATATGCATGCGAAGATCCTAAGAGTGTCGAAGGTGTGTTTCAACCTTTACATGCAAAGTTTTGACCCCGTTGGACCTTAAACTATATAATATCTAAAATATTATTAAATCAAGCAATGTGTCCCAAGCTAGGACACTAGGTATAACGGGCACACCTGAGAACCCTCATGGTGGATAGTGCCACTTAGGTTGACAATTAACGGTGAGTGGCAAATTTGGTCCCACACAATAATACTAATGGTAGATTTGCAACATAAAAAAAATTAACGGTAACAAAATTACCCTTTCTGATAAATAGTAGTTACCTATTTGCACCTTCTTACTGGGAATAAAAAAATTTACATAGGAAAATGTTGATACAAGAAATTGCTTTTGGATAATGTATATGTATCTAAAATTTTTATTCATTCAAATCAAGCTAAGCTATTTTTTTTCTTCCTCCGGACATCCTAGAGCCCACAATAATCAATCACGTGTGGTTTACTACACTACTAGAACAACTCAACATAATCAAGTTCTAAGTGTCCCAGTAAATTCTATTGTTTATCCTTTAACAAAGAAAAAGCCAAAATTAGATCCTTGAAGGCATAAATACTAAGAAAGCCACCAAACTTCTCTCACATTTTACTAGTAAGAATACCAAAAAAAGCAACTTCAACACAAGCATACATGTTGGGTAAATTACAGCAAAAGTCCCAAAATTTTCATTGTAAATTAGTCCTCAACTTCCATTATATTGTATATTGGTCTTAAATATTTATACTTCGTTGAGTATTAGTGACACAGCCCCTCATGGGCCTACCCAAGAAGCCTATGGAAATGTGTCCCACACTAGTCACAATTAACTAATTAATTATGTGCACACTAGTTAAAACCTTTATGCTTCTAGTTAATTAATCCTACTATACGATCATGCATGAGTATGTGCTTTGACTTAATCAATAAAATAAGGAAATGATACTTAAAACATTGCCATGGCATTTCATTAAAACCCAACATCAAAATCATCAAAGCATACAAAACATTTAAATGGTTAACTGCACATAATCAACCGCATATGAACATCCATGCAAAAGTAGACTATGTTACACACCCAAGAGTGACTCTAGAGTACATTACTCATACATGAACATTGGAGGCAAACTAGTATGTGAAAACTATACATTGAACTATGATACTGAGATCCATAACTTGCTCCTACCTTAGAGTAGACTCCTGGTGGTATGCTCCATAAGTCCTCCCTTGTGCTTCACTAGCCTTTGTTGGCTAAATAGACAACTGTAGTTAGTACCATAACGTAACCAAAAAGCAAACCATAAACTAGAATCATAAAGATTCAAATAAACAAAATGCTTGCTCATGAGCTTAGCCTAACAACCCTTAATGGTTGTTGGCCTTACAAAAGCATATTAGCACAACAAATGCTAAGGGAATGAGAATCAAAGATTTTCAGTAAAGGATCTTTCAACCTGCAAGAAAAATCCTAAGGACATACACATATATAATATATGAAGTCTACTACATGCGCTTGTAGCCTAAGAGCTAACATATGAATATATATTCAAGTCCCTTGGGACCCCTCCTTTTCCTAGTCTTTGCATAGATGTCATCCCGTGCCTAGCGAGTTTAGGTCCCTAACTCACCCCTAGTAAGCCTTAGCTTACCAATGCAGTAACTCTAACCTTCCATTGATTGTTGTGCAAATGAACATGGTGAATGCACCTCACTTGAGTTCCAAGGAACTCACAAGGTATACTAAGCCTCCATATAGTGCCTTAAGTCCTTATACTTGCCTAGGTCACTTATGTACTAAGCTTCCACCTCAAAACCTTACCAAAAGTGCACTAGGTTTTCACTTGTAGCTCAAGTAATCTTGCCTAGGCCAAAAGTGCACTAAACCTTCACTCAAGGCATATCTTATCCACCATTACTTGGTTCACTGTACTGGAGTACCAATGACCATGGTTGGACTCATTCACTACGTTCTTTTGAACCCAATAAGGTGTACTAAGGTTCCTACATCAGAACCTCAAACCCGAAGGCCTGTCTAGGGTCCTAATTGTCTTAAACCTTACACCCGACTAATTGTGCTCTATTGTGGCCAAGTATCCCCTCATTTTAAATAGAAAAACAGAAAAACCTAGGTGAATTCAGGCTTGGGGAAGGCATAGAAATGATAGCCCTTCCCCTTAGCTTTACATGGAAACTTAAATCACCTCAATCAGACACCCGAGCAAAAAGTTATGTTCAAAATACTATAGCATGTCAATGCTGTCGAGTGCTAGCGCTGGAACCAGCGATGTAGCGCCAGAGGCCATTTTACTTTGGGTTCCAAATGGGGTCCTGGGCATCGCGATGCCAGGTCCCCGAGGCTTGAACCTTCTCCTACATGCCTAAGGCTCTTTGGGGGCTTCCAATTCCTCCCAATAGCCTTAGGATTGCCTCCACCTGCCTCAAACCATTTAAACCAATCCTATCGTATCCATTAACATCACATAAACCATCAAAACTTAACTAGTCTAACATGGTGAATACCACCCACCAATAATACCATTCACAAAATAACATACTTTCTACCACAAGCAAGCTATGAATGACATCAAATAAGCATGAATCATAAATCCCTACCTCAATCGCACAAGAATTAGCAACAATCAAGCAACTCCAAGCCACACATTCCAAGCTCAAGGGTTCCACTAAGTTTTTCCTAGGTTTCAAAGCAATGCAAGATTCATGGCACTAAATTAGCACCAATCCAACAAAGCCCAAGCTTATATGAACTTAAGAAACAAGAGAAATTCAAGGGAGAAGGCTTACCACACATACACACTATGTCTAAGCAAGAAAGATGCCCCAAGAAGCTTCAACCCAAGAAGACAAGTGCAAAGCAAGCATTCATTTACTTGGGCACCAAGAAAACCTTCCAATTTTGCCAAGAAATCATGGATTTTTGAAGATTTGAGGAGGAGATGGAGAGAGCAAGAGAAAGCTGTGAATTTTGGGGCTAAAATGGGTGAATAGTGGCAATCTCAACCCTTCCAACAAGTTTATAAACCAATAAACATCCCCCTCCCCGAACTTTTTAATTTTTAACAAAGGGGCCCATTCCTTTTCTAACTTGGGCTTTAGGATTTAAAAACATCATTTTTACTCTCGGGACGTGTCTTAACCCTTCAAGGTGTAAAATGACCATTTTGCCCTTGAGCAAGCTTAGTGCCATAAACCACTCGGAACCAACTAACTCTTGAATAACTTACTTGATCTTGCTAATTTTTCTTTAATTAAGGTATCTAAGCTAAGTATTTTGGAACTTACCTCACTCACTGAGCATTTCGCTAAGAGTAGGGGTGATCACTATTCAATTAAAACTGAAAAAAATGAAAAACTAAAATAATTTAAAATTTTGGTTCGGTTAATTTAATTTTTTGGTTCGATTTCGCTTGAAACCAAACAGAAAAAATATTAGTTTCAATTCAATTTCAGTTTGGAGTGTTGGTTATTTTGGTAACTGAAGAAATTGAAATTTTTGCATGTCAAATAACTCATATTTAACGTTTTGGTGGGTCAGTTGACAAGTTTAAAAGGAGTATGGGCTGAACAGAAGGTAAAAAGAAGATAGATGGCTTCTAATGAAGTTTGGCCATTATCTCACAAAAACACTGTTTTGTGGCTCCAGTCGGTGGCCCCACCTTCCTGTTCTTAAAACATGAGACTTCACCATAACGCCCAGCTGCACTGTTCTTCACCATTTTTACCTTAACCACGCAAAATGCCAAATCTTACAACAAATACTCAGTTGATTCGATTTGCTCTTGAATTTCTCCCAAACACAGATCGAAATGTGACCCAACCTTCTCCGATGGCCGCTGCGGGGAACGACGCTCCCCACCTCCAGGTCCGGCATCGCCAATAGCCACACCAACCCGATCCACAAGATTACCTAATCATCGGCATAAACCGGCCAGGACGGCTCCTACTGATTCAGAGGATTCTAACCCTGCTTCCTTCTGTTTTTTAGTCTAACGGAGGCAAAATAACGGCTGCCGCTGCATTTGGTCTGTTGATGTTGAAGCACGAACCCCAAAGTGGCCTACCATTTATTGGTATATAGCTTTTTAAGCCACCTATGTTTTTTTGTGTTTGGTTCATAACTAGATTTGGATGTAATTTATTTTGGTTATTTCGGTTTTAAATTGAACCAATTTGAATATGTCAGTTCAGTTTTACTTCAGTCGAGACCCTTAATTTAGTCAATTCGGTTTCTAATAATAAAAAATCAAAAATTAAATAAGCTGAAAATTTTAGTTCAGTTTAAACAGAATAAACCGAATGATCAGTCATCGCTAGGGGGGCTATAACAATTAGTCTCTAGCTTTAGTCAAGATTGAATTGACATAGGAACCCAATTTATATAGAAGAAAAATTAATTATTTAAATATTTTATTAACTGTCAAAAAATTATAACATATATCAAATTTATAAAAAGACAGTTACCTAATAGTTTAAATTAGAATTTAAAAATTTGATACTAGATTGATTTGGGAGAGTTAGCATTTAAACTATTTAGTAACTGTCTTCCCATAAATTTAATATGTATCATAATTTTTTGATAATTAATTGGTCATTTAAATTATCTTTTTTTTTCATCTCTATAAATCAAATTTTTGTGCAAATTTACTTTTTTTAAGGCTAGTAACTAATATGTAATGAATTATAAAGGTTTGGAACCAATATATAATGAAATAGAGGTTGAGAACCAACTATAGGAATGCAGGGCTTTTGTTATAGAAAATATCATAACATAATCGTAGCAAAAGTAAATTTTGTTACGAAAAATATTATCGCAAATAATAATGGCAAAAATCCTTGTCACAAATAAAAATCATCACAATATTGAGGAAGGATCGTGACAAAAATAATTGTCGCAAACATTGTGATGATTTTGCGATGATGCAAAAGAGCAACAATTTTTCCTTCAAAATCAGTCACAATAAGTGTGACAAAAAGAGTCGTCACTTTCTGTGACTATTTAAATCATAGAAAGATTTCTCTTAAACTTTTGACAATTCCCTCTATTTCTTGTTTTTTAGAAGAATTATTTTAGTAGTGTATTTGTTTTTATTATTATATTATATTAATTATTATTACAAAATTATGAAAAAATATAAATATAAATATAAAAAAATAATGAATTATTATTAATATGAATATCAACTAAATTCATTAATGTTCCCATAAATACAAAGCATCAATTATAGATATAAATGTCCCTCATAAATACAAATCATCAATTATACGCATAAATGTGTCTCACAAATATAAAAATATATAAAAAAACTATAAACTTAATCACGGTCTCCCTAATTTCATGGTATCAATTAATTGGCTCGAACACTCTCATTCTCATCGGTGCATGCCTACGAAAATATGTAGGTTGGTTTTCATAATTTTTTTTAACTCATTGGAAAATTGTATATTAGTTTTCATAATTTAGTTCTTGTAATTATACATGATTAACTTCTAACAAATGGAACTACAAAAAGAATAACAAATTAACAACCACCTCATTAACAAATTTCTATAACTAATTTCTTACTAATTAAACCACATAAACCAACATCAACCTCATTAACAAATTTCTATCACTTACTTGTAACAGATTAAAGCATTTAAACAGTTAGAAATGTTCATCCACATCACTAAAATATGCTCAATTTACTAACATATAGCAAATTAAAAATAAGAAATAATATAAAAAATACATTAAACTTACCTTGAAGTTGGAAATGCACCAAACAAGGATGTTGGGCCAAAATTGTGAAGGAATCCACTTCAAGAAAATCTATTTATGACTGGGAGGAAGAGGATAAGAGGAAATTTGTGGAAGAAGAGAATGGGAGGAGGAGGATGCTAGCGGATATATAGAGGAGAATTTCCCTTGATTCTGCGATGATTATATAATAAATCATTGCTATATTGAAGGAAATTTGTCACAAATGAGGGACAAATTTTGACTCAATAGTAAGAATCGCCACTAAGCTTACTACACAAGTTTTTGCAAAAAAAGATTTAAAAATTTTAGTTGCCTGTTGATAATTTTAAATGGAGCGCCTATAATTTCAAGTGAAGTGACAATTTTACCTTGATTTTCCAGAACTGTCACATAATCGTTGCTAACTTTACTCCCCAGTATTTTGGAAAAAAATTTAAAATTTCAACATACCACTTATAATTTTTGACAATTTGTGACGATTTTGTTTCAATTTTTAAAATTTCACAAAACTGTCACTAGCTTTACTATATAATATTTGGCAAAATTTTTTAAATTTTAGCATACTGTGAATAATTTTAACTGGGGCAATGATTCTACTTGGATGTTTTGTGATGATTTTGATTTGATTTGATAACGTTTATGTGATTTTCATATAAATTTAATCCCATTACATCCCGTTGCTAAACTATAAAATTTTTAAAATGTTTCAGTTTAAATGAAATTTTTTTGGAAAGGTCAAGGACCATTATTGTAATTATTATGATGGATCAAAATGAAAATTTTTAAAATTTGGAGAAGCCCTTTAGTAAATTTAAGGGTTTAGGGTCTAATGTTGTAATTTTGACAATTATTCTTATAGATTATTAACCATGCCGAAAATGAAATTTTTTTTAAGGTAAATTTGGAAGTCTCATAAAAGTTTGAAGTTTTTAATATGAAAGTCTCAAAAAAGTATGAAATTCCTAAATATAGAATCCATTAATAATATAAAGAGCATCCAAATATGGTAAAAAATATACAATGACTTTACCGATCCCCCTCAACATCATCTTCGGAACTGTCACTAAGTGAAGAAGCTTCATCCTCAAAGTCATCCTACTCTAGCCGTATAAGCTTGATTATTTGATCAACATCATTTACAATTGATAGGTAACACGATAAGTCAACAAGTATATTGATCGCATCAAGAGCTAGTAAATAAGTTGTAATTGGTGGTGGAAGCTACTCAATTTCTTCTTGAAATAGCACATTATTCACCTTTATTGTTGACAATTGATCATTCTCAGTATCAAGCCCCTCATGTGGTTCATCCGATGAGATGAATGAACAATCAATGAAGTCTAGTAGCTTCGTCATCACAATAGCCCATGACAGCTGAAGGCTCATGTTCAGATGTCCGCAATAGTACACTTGTTGGGCTTGGGATGCAAAGATGAATGGTTTGCGGGGAGACACTCGATACTTCCATTTATTGTTGACTACTCCCGATTTAGGACAAGTTTGTACACCTTGCATTAGATCAAACCAAGTGCACTTGAATAGTGTGATGTTCTCACATCCATTACCATGGAACTCAACACGGATGATCTCATCAATTAGACCATCAAAATCATAGCCGCTTGAACCCCACGTCTCACCCATTATACAAACACTGTAATTTTGTATTACTTTATCTTTACCATACTCTTGGTTGTGGAAGCAAAATCTATTAACGACACATATTATGTGAAGTTGTGATGTGCACAAGACCACAAGATAAATAAGACAGTCAGGTGTCTAATGTATTACGGAAATGATGTGCCTGTAGAACAATATAAGTCAACCATTCATAGTTAATGGAAAAAGTAATACACATAAGTCACTATGGATCATCAATATTACTCTCATATGCTTGAAACCGTAGAGGAAATTGCTCATCCCAAAAAGGTTGAATCTAGCTTTTGCTTAAGTAAAAGAAGATCTACCTTGTCATGTTATCAAAGTGTCTAGACAGACACACGTGAAACTTAAGTAATAATGATAAGAGGAAAAAAAAAGAACATTGACCACTCATGTGATAACTGGCTGCATTTCTAGGTAGTTAAGTAGCATATAAATGTGCACTTGGTGTTTCTCCATTGAGTTTAAATACTGTTCCTGGCCATGCTTTGGAATGCTACGACATCAAAAAATGAAAATTGACAATTTTTCAATCCCAACATCATCAAGTTGTTGCTCAATATTATAATTTTAGAGCATCCTATTTAGTTTTGCTGGAACATTGTCCTCAAAGTAGTGGTTGTAGAACATGGAAATCCTTTCAGCTAAGTATGCTTCAACAATCGATCTTTCAATGGCTGCTTTATTTCATGCCTTTTGCTTGAGACACAACATTTGTCTTAATTAAGAAAAAAACACATAGGTTGTTAGTCACACACATATTTAGTTGAGTTGAAGCACAAGATATGATGAATATCTCTCAAAAGGATACATCCATCGAAATTGAATGGGTCCACATAATTGACCTTCATGTGAAAAGTGGATCATAAGATGTTCCATTGAATCAGAGAATGTTGGTAGGAAAATCTTCTCCAATTTACATATAGTGAACACTATATTACGCTTTAACATGTCCATATCTTGAACCCGAAGCACATTTGTGCATAGTGTTCTAAAGAATACATAGACATAGTTTCCCATATTGGAAGATTCAAGAAACCATGTAATGCGATTGGGAGTAGCATCTGTAAGAACACATGACAATCATGACACTTGAAATTGTAGAATGCATAGTCACTCAGGTTCACAGTCTAACCTAAGTTTGAAGATGACCCATCTAGCATCTTAATTGTATTTAGCCTTGTAGAAACCTATCTATATGGTCCCTTTGAAAGGTATATGAAGCTTTCAATTTAACAGTTGTTTGCCTCACCTTAGATGTAGTTCAAGACGCATCTTCTTCAATAACTCTAGGTCAAGCCTCGAATTTGTGTTATCCTTCATCTTCCAAGTAACACCCATAATAGTGTTGAAGGTATTTTCAAAACAATCATTCTTAATGTGCGTTACATCCAAATTATGGCTGATGAAAAAATGTTTCAAGTACCGTAACTCCTAGAAAAATGATCACTTTAGCCAATTATGCCAATCTCCGAAGTCCGGAACTCAATCTTTGTCATATTCCTTTCCAAATGGAGGAAATTGATAACCAACTAACATCTCACAAATTTTCTATCTAGACTTATACACATTGATGGCACCTAACTCATTCTTCCCTAAGCTGAATGACGTAATGTTTGACCGAAATGCATGATTTTGTGGTAAAAATACTCTGTGACAATCAAACTAACATAGTTTCCTAGACCTTTTCGACTAGAATGTGTAAAGTTCATTCATGTAATATGGACAAGCTAGCTTACGATTTGTATTCCATCCTGACAAGTTACCAAGCATAGGAAAATCAGTAACAGTCCATAATAGACATGCCTTCATCTTGAAATTTGCTCTCGTAAAATGTCTCAAGTTACCACTCCTTTTGACAAAAAAATTTTGTGCTCATCAACCAATGGACATAAATACACATCGATATTATGACCCAGTGCTTTAGGTCTAGGAATGGGCAAAGTCATAAAGATATATTGTTTTTTCATACAAAGATCTGATGGCAGATTATAAACAAATATGAAGATAGGTCATACCTTGTATGTTCCGCCAATAACATTATTTGGGTTGAATCTATCTGCACATAGTTCAAGCCTAACATTTCTAATTTTTGTTGCAAAAGATGGAAATATTTGATCAATGGGACTTTATGCTTCTAACTGATATGGATTCTCAATGCAGCCATCATTAGTTGAATTGTTAAAATCATGTCATGTCATGTGCCTAGAAGTTTTGGATGACATGTAGAGCTGATTCAACTTTCCTGTAAGCTCCCTTGTCAGCTGCTTCACATCATATAGCATTTTTGGAAGTCTGTTAATTATGAGCAACTTCTCTTTGGTTAATGTAAGCATTCAATGAAAGTAATGATCAGATATAATGTACTTATTTTTATAGCTAAATAGTTGGGTCATTGCAAATAACTTTGTATGTTTTGTGCACCCATTCCACAATAGTGCATTTGCATCATTTGACATATTGTAGAAATGTTGTGCATTCGAATTAGACAACTCTCGCCCTAATCTGGTAACATAAAAAATGTTGTTATCATTAACATTTTCTAAATCATTGTTATTATATTCGACATCTTTTGTATTAATCAAAATTTTTTCATAGTTTCTTGCACCAACAATGGATGTGGCCTATCCCATTAATTCAATAACCATTTGTTCATAAGCATTACGGTTATGTATACCACAAGCATGATCACGATTTCTTCTAGATGATGCAATATAAGTATGATCAAAATTTGTATTACGTACCATCCAAATATGTGATTCTCCATGATAATCCCATGCATAATAGCTCGGTGTAAATCCACTTGACACAATTACTCTCTAATTTTATTTTCTGTTCTAAAATATCTATTATCACATTTTCTACATGAGCATTTAGCCATTTTTAACTCTATTTCACTATAAGCAAACTGAATAATTTCATTAACACCTTCCATAAATGTAGGATTTTTATAACCTGACCTATTTACTCTCTGATACATCCAAGAGTGTCTTTGTGCATCCATCTTGAATATTTGCAAAATTCATAATATACTCGTCTTAAAACTTAGAACAAGTATACATATTTAAATTACATCATCATGATAAAGTTTTATGTAGAAATTTCATGTATGCATGTTACCTACTCCCTACAAAGTGGTGGTCCTACCTTGCTCAAAGTTGTATTTGCAAATATCGTATTCCATTGTAGTGCTTTTTATCACATTTTGTATAAATTTCAGTAGCTTCCCCCTTTAGTTCTCGTAATTAGCCTTTTTTTTATATAATGAGTGCATCAAAGGACATTCCAAGGGAATATATTGGGCTGACACAGCCAAAATTCACACCTTGCAAGAATTAATGCCACCTACAATGTAGCTTATATAACTTTTAACTGTCCAACGTGGACAATTAGTGACTATGTCAATCATAAACATCAAATATAAGTTGATCTAATACAATTTGTATATCAAATATATGAATCAGACAACACAAATGATGTCTATCATTAACGTAATCACAGATGGGTGGTCTACGGTTTAAATGTATGGATGTTAAATATCAAAAAATATAAATAAATATCTAAACATAACATAAAAAATTTTCCCTAACCTTTTCTTACCAGTAAACTTGATATAAATACTGCAACACCACTTGGAAAGAAAAAATTATATACACTCAATCGGGCTAGAGTATAATGGTGGAAATGAGCTACTAAAAAGTAGAATGGAGGAAATTGGGGCTAAAGAGTCAAGTGTAGAAGCATATATAAATAAGAATCATGAAAAATCATGGCAAAACAACTACAAATGCAAATATTATAGCAAAGTTGCAACAAATTTTGCTACGATTTTCCTACAAATTATTTGTGATGGTTAAAATTGTAGCAAAATTTCTTGCCCTTTTTTCCCTCCTAAAAATTTACTACGATATTGCTACAAATTATTTGCAATGATTACAATTGTAGCAAAATTGTAAGCACAACTCCCACAAATTTTCCCCAAGTATAATTATGTGAAGCATCGTGTGAGAATCATTGCCTATTTTCAACAATTATAATCGTCACTGAAAGAATCATAGCAGAATCATCACATTTCTTGCTTTTGGCTGGTCAACATTTTCTTTTGCGATGATTTTGGCTCAATTCAAATATATTCCAAATATAATCATCGCAAACGGTCATCACTTTTGCCACATTCTCTTGTAGTGACCAATTTGCAGTCAAAATTAAAGGTTTGGGATTTTTTATGCAATTTAATGCAAAACTATGTAAGGTGCCAATTGGAAAAAAAATGATTACTCAATTTTAGATTAGTATTAAAAGTTTTTATTTTCATATATAATAGTTATCTACTCAAATTATTATTTATTGATATTTTACACTTTAATAAACTTAAAAAGCATCTTTATTTTTTATACAAATTAAGAAACTTTTTAACAAAGATAAAAAATAGTTTCTTAATTTAGAATATATATAATAATCATTATTTTTATACATTGGAAGTGTTGTAGGTTGGTAATGCATTAGAAAGTGTCATTTTGTCCTATATAATGATTATTTATCCAAATTATATATTTACTAAGACTCTACACTTTGAGAAAGTATAGAAGCACTTTCAAAAGTTTTTTTAGGAAACACCATGGTGGGTGAGTTTCATTAATCACAAAATCCCAACATCACTTACAAAATAGATGCAAGAGCCTACAAAAGGAACTACCAAAGCCTACATCAAAAGAAAAAGGAAATAAAACCTAGGCTTGTGTTACACAACATAATCAAGCTATTACAATCTATCCAAAAACAACATCAATATTTAATTCTAACCTAGTTTGGGTTGCTGATATAATAATGTGAATAATAGTTTCTGGTTTATGAATCCCTTTGTGGTGCAGCCTCCTACTACTCTCTTGCCATAAAAAATAAATCACAGCTGTAAAGCAAAGTTTTCTAATATTTGCTTTATCACTTTTCCCTTTTTCCACTTACACCATCCATCTCCAAACTTAAAACCATTTTTTAGGAGCATTCCATAATCTAATTTTGCCCATAGTTTCTTTCTAGATCAACTTAGGTAAATCACAATCAAAGAACAAAGTGGTCTTTTGATTCCTCCTTGACTAGACAAAAAGGACAAAGTAAAGAAAGTGGCTAAATATTGTGACTAAGCCGATCAAAGGTGGCTAGCCTATTTAACATGGCAAACTAACAAATGACAGCAAATTTTGGAGCAGTATTCCACACAAGATTGCATTAGGGAACAATATCAAAATTCTACACCACATGCAAATAAGGCAAACTTATATAAAATTTCTCATTTTTAACACAATCCTAACCATAGCTATGCATACAATCAATACAGCTCTAGGTTTCAAGATATGTTTCCAATTTATAGAAACATTGGATAGAGGTTTAACTAGCCATAAATTCTTATTTTTAAGATAATAGGCATGAACCCATTTTACCAAGAAATTTTCTTTATCCACCATTAATCTCTATAATTTTTTTCCATGAGAGGCAAATTTGCAAGCAATCAGAATAAAAATCCCTAATCCAACTTGCTTCATTGGGACATAGACTCTATTCCAAGCCATTGAAAATCTATATTTAGAAATGGCCCTTGACTAAACAAAATTTCTATAGCATTGTTCTAAGTAACCTAAAACATATTTAGGAATAGAGAAAAAGGCTGACCAATGAGCTTGGATGTTGAAGATGGTAGATTTAATCAAAGTAATTCTACCAACATAGGATAAAAACTTATTTACCCAACTATTTAGCTTGCTCAAAATCTTTTCCTCTAAAGGTCAATAATGGATCACTTGTAACTGAGAATCAACCAACGACACACCAAGATACTTCATAGGAAAGAGTCCTTTAGACATATTTAAATTTTGTAAGATAGCCTATTCACTGTCATCCTTAATTCCCCCCATAAAGACCAGACCTTTATCATAGTTTATGACCAAGCCAGTAGTAGTAGAAAAAGTATCCAAGCAAAACTTAATAGCGGCTATATATTCTATATCACCTTTAGCAAATATCATAACATCATGGACAAGCATAAGATGAGTAAGAAAAACCCTTTTACATTTAGGATGATAGTTAGCAAATCCTTCATCAAACAATCTTGACAAGTAGTCCAATCACAAATAAAAAATGAGATAAAGGACCTCTCTTCATTACCCTTTGTTTTCCTTTAAAGTAACAACAAAGGGTACCATTTATCATTATCGAAAAAGAGAGGAGGCTTCATACATATGATCACCCAATGAACCCAAGTTTCAGGGACACTTATTTAATTAGCATCAGTACCAAAAAGCCCTAATTCAACATATCATAAGTCTTTTTTAAATCTATTTTCAAGCACATTATAGGCATGATATGGGCTCTACGATAATCCTTTATCAACTCATGACACACATAACGTTATTAGTAATGGTCCTTCCTTTAACAAAGGCCCCTAACTTTAATGAATAAAGGATGGTAGAATTTTTTCAATCTACTAACCAAGATTTTATATATAAATTTATAGAAGACATTGTAGCAAGAAATAGGTCTAAAATCATTGAGACTAGATGCATGTGAGTGTTTAGGAATTAAATGAATGCCAATTGCAGAGAGATAACCATGAAGATCAATATATTCAAGGAACTTATGAATTGTAATAACAACAACTCTCGCTATCAAATCCCAATGATATTGATAAAAGCCTAATGTGAAGCCATCTAGACTATGGGCTTTTGTAGGGTTTATCCCCTTAACTTCTTTCACAATCTTCTTATGACTCACTGGTTGAATCAACAATATTTGATGATCAATAAAAATTCTAGGGCCATTCAAAATAATGTTATAGTTAACCATCTACAAATTTGTAATTAAAGTACCAGAAATATCAGATAAGAAAGAAATAAACTCATCTTTTATTTCCATCTAATTAGTCAATTTCTTCCTTGACCAAGCCATCAAGTAGGAAATGTTGACTTTAGCTTGCCTTTCATTCATTTGTAAATGAAAGAACTTTATATTGCCATCCTTAAGCTCTAACCAATCTGATGCTGCTTTTTAAGCATAATAATCCTCTTCAACTATTTTTTAAGTTGAATAACTCTACCTTAGCCTACTGCCAACACACATAAACAGCTTGCTTGTTCAGATTTTTTTACACATATCTCTACAGATGCTTTAATTTTTCTTCTTGTATTGTAACTCTTCTCAAAATATCAAAGAAACATTCAGAATTTAGCTTCTTTAGAGCTATCTTCAATAAACAAAGCCTTTTTAAAATATGATTCCAAGGATCATTCACATAAGCTACCACTATGTTCTTCTAGATAACCTTAACAAAGTGAGAGTAAGAGGGATGTCATTGCCACATCCCATATATTTAAAAGGGGACAGACAAGGAATACTACACTTTTGAACTTCAATTAGAGAAAATGCGTGATTAGAGCACCATTTATATTTAAATTCCACCTGAACGTTTTGAAATTTGTCATACCAAATAGAATTCCCCATAACTATATCAAGTTTGCAAAGAATCCTATACTTAAACTCCTGGTTATTACTCCAAGTACAAAACTCCCCAATGCTTCTAAGGTCACATAAGCCAACATCATTCCAAAAATCCACAAGACTAGAATTTTGCTAATCAACTATCTGAAAGGTAGTACCTTTTTCTTCAAAATTCATAATTTCATTAAAGTCTCCACATACAAGCCAGGGACCTTGAAATTTCATAGCACAGGATTGTAAATTTTGCTAGAAATTCTTCAGGGCCATGAGATCATTGGAAGCTTAAATAACAGATAAAACACAATGCTAATCCTCCCCACTATTGTGCACTTCACAATGCAACACATGATCAGTAGCTTCAAAATTTTTGGATTCCAATGTAACAAGATCCTTCCATTAATGGAAAAAATATAATTGTTTAGAAATTTCCAATTGATAGCCAAACTCCTTCGAATATTATTAAACTTTCTACTTGTAACTCTGTTTTCCTATAAGGTAATTACAAAGGTGATATTTATAAACCATCTAATGTATTTTTGCTTGAGGCTTGAATTCAAGACCTTAGGAGCATCTCCAATAGTTTCCCTATCTTGCATATTTTCTATGTTTTTGGGGAATATTGGGCTATTTTTTTGTCTCCAAGAGCTTTTCCATCGTCTTCCCTAAAATAGGGATTGAGATGAAAGAGAAAATCTCATTCTCTATATCTGCAGAAATGCAAAAATTTTAGGGAATAAAAAAACTATATATTTTTTTCACGTTTTCCACTCCATCCAACAATTGAACATATCAACTCCTTTGATTCTCCATTATCTTCCATAGCTCACCTCGCTCATGCACCAGAAGCTCCTTGTCAATTCCAATTTCTCTTCAAATTCTTCTTCCTACTTTTTTCTTTTCTACATTCACTTTTGCTAATTTTCTCTCAATGGTTGCTACTTTCCATGGAAGAGAAACTCGTTCTAATGAATTTATTGTTGGAGTGCTGGAAGCTGGCCTCCCTTCTCAAATAGAGTGGCCAATTAAATCAAGCACTGGAAGCTGGCCTCTTTCCTTTCAGTGGTGAATGCTTGCTTTTTGTTCATCCTTTGACTCAGTGCGTGCCTTCCTCGCTCTTCTGATTCATCCTTTCCTATTGTTCCATCTTACTTTTGTGTCATGGATCATATGTTCAATATTTGAATTGGTTATTTGTTTCACTTATCGACAAATCAATAGGTGTGGTTGCTATTTTACGTGGAAAAGAAACTAGCTCTAACAACTTCTGAAGTGCTAGAAACTAGGCTCCCCCTTAATTAAAGTGGCCAATCAAATCAAGTATTGTATATTTCCCTAAAGGATCTTATTCTATGTTTTATGCTAGTTTTAGTAAGAATTATTGTTTCCATTGCTTAGGTTGGGTTGCTATCTTATGGATTAATTTTATTTTTAACTTTTTGGGTTAACATATACGTTGGTTAGATGGAGCTCTTGGGTGAGTATGTTCCTGAGTTCATTTCCAGAGAGCCTTAGTTGGCTTCCACTCAATGGAGTTTGTTGTGGTTTTTTTGTTCTGTGGATTAGGAACTCATCTTTCTAATGGATGTTTATTTGGCCTTTTTTTTTTTTTGCTCAAGTCTATCATTGTAAATTTATTTTCAAGCTAAAAATGGTCAAAGTTAGATTTCTACACAGTTCTTGGTGGATTTTCAATTTTTTTGAAGGAGAATTGGTTGGTACTGTAATTTTATGTGCTTATATGATTCTAAAGTTACAAGGGAGTAAAAGTCCTACGTATTGACTAAGAAACTATACGGTTCTATTCTTAGTGTAAAAAATACTTGTGGGAATATATTCAGAAAATTAGATGATTATGTTCACAACTAGGAACCACCAAGAAATTAGTAATGAAAAGGGATGCAATAAAATGTGAGCAAGAATAGATTAAATTGTGCATTGTATGTCATGCTTCTAACTTGTATAGGCCATGGGCTATGAGTTTGGTGATTTTAGATACCATACAAGCTAAAAGAATGGAAGAAAGTGGCAAAGAAAGCAAAACCAAGTGTTTTGATCTAACCAGGTCCAAGAAAAAATAGTGTTAAGTGTGTTTATTGAGCATAATGGTGCTTTTGCACTAAAGAGCTTGTGGCAGGCTTAATTGCTCAAATTAAGAACTTTATCGAGTGATTAAATTTAAGTGAAATAATGGAGAAGGGTGACTTGAGCTATCACGCCCCAAAACCCACTTAGGAGTTTCGGGATGATGACGGACTGCGTAGTCAAGAAATTAAAATTCCCTTGACCATGCAAGACTACAAATATTCCAAATAAATCCAAATAACCATCACTTATAATCCAAATTTATTACTTGTCATTGGCATCGAGTGGCAGAGCAACTACAACATAAAATCATATACAAAATATCTCTAACCTAAGAGTATACATTAAATCTCATTGAAATGCTATCTTAAACCTTAAGCTCTTATAGTCACTTCCCAACTAGCTAACCTAGTGTTTCTTGCTATTTACGTGAGTGGGAGAAGTGTCGTGCCCTAAACTGCCCTTGGCACATTTGGGCCCGATTACTTAAAACATGCAGCGAAAGTTTTTATTACACAAAAGGGGCTTTTAACACTTATTAAGACTTATGGGCACGAACCCCATGATACTTACCGATACTAGCACGTTAAATTCTTTAATTAAGGTTAAGTTGAGGTGCTCTCAGAAACAAGCTAGTACATTTGTGGAAATTTTATGTGTTCACTACATGGTCTTTACCAAGCTTAGCCAAGTAATGCATGGCAACCAAAACACCAATCCAAGTTGGAAAACTTACTTTCATGCATATGCTTTGCATGCTTATGTGTCTTGGTGATCACTAGTGCACATAATCACTTAATTCCTCTAGATGCAACTTATTACTTAGGCATCCATTAATTCACATACTCACATACATGCACTTAATTTCTTTAGAAGCCATTCTTTAGCACATGCATCCAATTTCGTGCTTTTCCAAGTTCATTTGCATTTTTCTTCTTTAAGTGCACATATATGGCCAAACATTACATGCTTCCAACATAAACATAGGCTTGAAGACTTTTGTACTAAACATAACATATGGCCGAATTTGACATAAGGCATATTCATCTTTACCAAATTCTTATTTAAGCCCAAAACATGCATTTAGGTCCATTTTCATCATGCTTCAAGTTTCATGAAAAACATACATCCCATAAATCATGCATGGGCCCTGGTAAGTTCACCAAGCAACAAAATCCCAAAAAGTCCAAAGTCCAATTACAAGCCCAAAATCCAAGTTTGGCCTAAATTACTAAGTCCATAAATTTTGGTCACTAAAGTTAGACCAACAAAAATACATGCTCATCAAGCAAGCCATAAGCCCAAAATCCATAATGCCATGGAACACAAATTTTCCACCTTAATAGACCTTATTCCCACAACTCTAAGACTTCAAGTCCTGCACATAAAGTCCACACTTATTAGCTTGATTACAAGCAACTTATAAACACTTAGAGTGTTTGAAATATTTGAGCAATATCACACATACCCAAACCTTAGCACAACGGAAAGAGTATCCAAAACTCTTAGCTCGATCTCTCAAGCAAATTTTTTCCTACAAAAGTAGAGTAGGGCGGGTGAGTTATAAAACTCAATAAGGATTTCGATGGCATCAAATTCCTAACTTATGGCCTCCAATGCCTAACATATGCCAAGCACGTAATGGCAAAATAATCCTATACTCCTGCAAAGAAAACACAAAGACAAAGAAAATACATGCATATAACAATAATATCATAATCGGGGGTTAGCATGCACATCCAAACAAAGAAGCACACAAACACACACACCACGTAACACCTTATTCATAGAAGGGCAGCAAGCATCCCTCATATTTTAGTTCATTATTTCATTTCCATAATGTTTTGGGAGAGCTCACTTAGCATAGGAATTAAGGTGGCCACCTTAACTCCTAGCCCATAATGCTTGCGTAACTTAACTTAGCTCATGAGCACAACATAATTGCCGAAGCAATAACACAACCTAAGCCCTCTTAGCACTCCTAAGATCATATGGTTACAATGACCATCACTTAAGGGCCTGAATACTCACAAAGTATAGGAATCCTTACCCACTATCCTGAAAGCTTTAGAAGCTTGTTCTCCTTCATTTTTCCTTGCTTGTTGACTCTAGAAATTAGTTTCTGGCACAAAAACCAAAATGGCCGAATTTATTAGTAAGCATAACTTTGCTTTTCTTAACATAAAATACCAAGAACACTTGGTGTTTAGCTCAAATAACACAAAATACCACGAACACTTGGCATATACTTACAGAACCTCACAAATGAGGTAAGGCCAAATTTTTGAGCTTGATCTTCATCAAGTTTCTACTTGATTCCTAGCTCCCAATGGCTTAGAAGCTCATGCATGCAAATAGCTCTTTGATTGGAACTCAAGACCACCAAGAAATGATGATGGTGGAAACTTCCTCCTTGATTTTCTTTGATTTATTTACTTGATTCTTGCTCTTTATGGTTTTAGAGCTTGAAATGTACCAAGAACACTTGGTTTTTTTTTTTTGAGGAATGTTATGGTCTAGCTATGGCCAAATGGTTTGAGGAAGAAAAGAGTTGAAAGAGCTTATGGAATGGTAAGAACTTGTAATGGCCGAATGTGAGAGAGAATGGAGGAGAGTTGAGAGCAAAATGGCTTGTTGAGTGCAATTGAATGTGTTTGAATGGGAGGGGGAGTGATGGCTGGTTATGGGAGTGCCTTAGTGGAGCTTAAGTGGTGCCATAAACTATTCTAAGTGGGAGGCATAATGGGGGACAAGGTGGAAGAGAAGTATGGGCAAGGCATGGGCTAATTGTTTAATGGTGAGTGGAGTATGGGTATAATAGTTTTATAATGTGAGTGGAGGGTTGAGTGGACTATTAATTTAATGGTAATGGGGGGAGTGGCCGGCGATGGCATCTTGGCCATGCAAAATGGGCTAATTCCCCCATTAGTCCTTCATTTGTTTGAATTTGGGCAATTGAGCCCAACTTACAAAAATCCCTTTGTTCAATTGAGTCCCCCACCTTTAAAATCCACCATTTTCACCACTAATTCTCTTGGCCTAAGCTAAGCTTAATTTCTAGAATGTCTAACACTCATTTATGCCCAAAGCCATACTTAATTCAATGTCCCCTCAAATTAATTGAGCTTAATTCCCGAATTAGGAAAATTCTTATGCTCTTAATCCACTTAGCCCGGGACTTAATCACTTAGGATTTTTCGGGCATTACAACACTCCCCTCCTTAAGAAATTTGGTCCTCCAAATTTCCTAGGAGCTTAGGGAAGGTATTCGAATAATTCTTAAGCATTTCAGCTTCAACCTCCCATGTGGCCTCCTCATTGGAATGGTTAGTCCATTGGACTTTTACCATAGATATCCACTTACTTTCGAGCTTCCTTGTGTCCCTTGCGAATACCCGAATTGGCTATTCTTCATATGTGAGATCTTGGGTGATGGGAACACTAGTGACATGTACCACTTGTTTAGGATCAGAGACACACTTCTTTAACAGGCTTACATGGAAGGTGTCACGTACATGCCCCAACTCTCAGGCGGTAGCTCTAACTTGTAGGCTATGTTTCCTATTCTTGCAAGTATTAGGTATGGTCCTACATACCTCGGCGCTAATTTTCCCCACTTACCAAACCTCATTATCCCTTTCATAGTAGATACTTTCAACCATACTCAGTCTCCTAGCTAGAACTCCAGGTCTCTTCTTTTCTTGAGGTTGGTATATGATTCTTGCCTATTGTTGGCAACCTTAATCCTTTCCTAGATTATCTTAATCTTCCCAGTAGTCTCTCTTATGAGTTCTGGGCCTATTTCCAACTTATCACCTGGCTCATGCTAGCAGTGTGGAGTTATGCACCTTCTTCCACAAAATGCCTCATAAGGTGCCATGCTAATCATTGAGTGATGGCTATTGTTGTACGAAAACTCCACTAAAGGCAAATGTTTATCCCATTCTCCTTGGAAGTCAATAACACAACAACTCAACATATCTTCCAAGGTTTGGATGGTCCTCTCAGTCTGTCCATTTGTCTGAGGATGGTATGCAGAACTGAATTTTAACTTGGTACCCAAGGCATGGTGTAAGGACTTCCAGAATTTGGAAACAAATTTCGAGTCTCGATTTGAGACAATATCATCTAGTACACAATGTAGCCTTATTATCTCCTTCATATACAATTAGGCTAACTTCTCCAGGGAGTCTATAAGGTTTATGGGCAAGAAGTGGGCTACCTTGGTCAATCTATCCACTATAACCCAAATTGCATTACACTTTGTTCGGGTTAGTGGCAAACCCACTAGAAAATCCATGGATATGGATCCCCATTTTCTTTCTGGTATAGGCAAGCTCTGTAATTTACCACTTGGTCTCTAGTGCTCCACTTTGACTTGCTGACAAGTCATACACTTAGCCACATAAGCGCCAATCTCTTGCTTCATATATGGCCACCAGAAATGGGATCTCAAATCCTTGTACATTTTCTGAGCTCCAGGATGTATACTCATCAAGCTGGAGTGGGCTTCTTCTAGGATTTGTTGCCTGATTCCATCCTTATTTGGCACATAAATCCTATTCTGGAAGTATAATATTCCAGCCTTAAAGGAAAATACTTGATACAATTTCCTTTGTTTTTTCCTAGAGATCCTAGGAATCTCCTCATCTCGAAGTTGAACTTCCTGAATTAGGTCTTTTCACTCATACCTAATAGTTAGAACCTTTACTTGGTCCATTTCCCATTGTCCCCATTCTTGGGCTAACTTAGTTATACTGAGTACTTCTGCCTTAGTGGGCTCTTTAGTGAATTTGAGTATTCCTATGTATTTCCTACTGAGAGCATCAGCTACCACATTAGCTTTCCTAGCCGTATACTCGATGGCACACTCAAAATCTTTTAGGTACTCGAGCCATCTTCTCTGCCTTATGTTCAAGTCTTTCTGTGTGAACAGGTACCTTAGACTTTTGTGGTCCGTGAAGACTTGAAATTTGCCTCCAAGTAGGTAGTGCCTCCACTACTTAAGAGCAAAGATCACTACTGCTAACTCCAGATCATGAACTGGATAATTCTTCTCTTGAGGCCTTAGTTGCCTTGACCCATAGGCTATTCCTTGTTTCCCTTGCATTAAGACAGAGCCCAGCCCTACTTGACAAACATCAGTGTAAACTATATACTCTTTAGCAGGGTCTAGTAAAACCAGTATTAGGGTTGTAGTCAATCTTTTCTTAAGTTCTTGGAAACTAGCCTCACATTGCTTACCCCACTCAAACTTTTGGTCCTTTCTTGTCAATTGAGTGAGTGGAGCGGCCAGCACAGAAAATTTGGGCACAAATCTCCTATAGTAGTCAGCAAGCCCTAGGAAGCTTCTTATGTCTCTCACAGTCTGAGGTTGCTTCCATTCCAAGACAACTTTAATTTTCTCGGGATCAACAACTAAACCATGCTCATTGATCACATGTCCAACAAAATCCAATTTCCTTAGCCCAGAATTGCCATTTACTTAGTTTGCAATATAACTAATGTTCCTTTAACAGGCTTAGCACCACTATCAGGTGCTCCTTATGGGCTTCTTCATCCTTTGAGTACACCAATATGTCATCAATAAATACCACAACAAAATGGTCCAAATAAGCCTTGAACACTCTTTGCATGAGGTCCATGAAAAAGGCTGGTGCATTAGTAAGCCCAAATGGCATCACCGTGTACTCAAAGTGACCATATCTAGTCCTGAAAGATGTCTTTGGGACATCTTTTTCCTTGACTCTTAGTTCGAAGTATCCAGATCTGAGGTTTATCTTGGAAAAGACCTTAGCTCCCTTCAACTGATCAAATAGATCCTCAATCCTTGGGAGCGGGTATTTATTCTTAATGGTTAATGCATTGAGCTTCCTGTAATCAATGCACAACCTAAGGGTTCCATCTTTCTTCTTTACAAAAAGTATAGGTGCTCCCTAGGGAGATGTACTTGGCCTTATGAAACCCTTCTCAAGCAACTCATCCAGTTGCTTTCTTAGCTCCACCATTTTAGGAATAGCCATCCTGTAAGGAGCAATGGATGCTGGTGCAGCTCCTGGCACCAATCTGATTTCAAACTCAACCTCCATTGCCAGAGGGAGTCCTGGAAGATCTGTGGGGAACACTTCAGGGAATTCTCTTATTATGGGTATTTTACCCAGCTCTATTTCTACTTCAGTTCCATTTAACCCTATGTATTCACCTTTTATTAGTAAGGGTTTGTGTTCTACCACCTTTAATCGATTTTCTGGGACTAACCCAGTTGATTTTTCCAGAGATTGGGGTTTGTGCCCTAGCAGATAAATTTGCTTGGCATGGCAGTCTATGACTACCTGGTTAGCACTAAGCTAGTTCATACCTAGTATGATGTCATATCCCTTAGTATCCAATACCATCAGGTCATCTCTAAGCTCTAGTTCACCAAGCCTAAGCATGCAATTTTTCACCATATGGTATGTTATCATAACCTCATTCCTGGCAGTTTTAACCAGCCTAGCCTGGTCCATTTCTCCCTCATCATCCACAGCTCTTTTGGCTTCCTGGTCCTCTTGTGCTTTCCTCGAAGCCTCAATCCAGAATACTTTTCCAGTAGCCTTAGTTTGTCTCTTCCTGCCCAGGGGCATGCTAGGGCCTTGATCCTTTCTCGGTGTAGGTGGAGGCATATTTGGCCTCCTTATGGGCAATTGCCTCTGTGCCCATTTGTTATTAAACCCTCATAGGGTCTTCTATTCTTCTCCTCTTGCAGGACAGTCTTTTACCCAGTGGTTTTGGGCACCACACTTAAGGCATCCAGAAGTGAGCCTATAACATGGCTTTTGGCCATGGAACTTCCCGCATGTTTCACATTGGGGTCTGTAAGGGGATGCTCTCTTTTCTCTTTTATCCTTTCTTGGCTCATATGCCAAGCCTTCTCTGCCTCTTTTCTTATAGGGCTTTTGCATCCCGCTAGTGCTTTTGGGGCCATTCATGGTTTGCCCCCTGAATTCTTGCTCCAGGGCCATAGCCCTCTGTACAATGTCGTGATATTTGTGGGCTCCCACTGCTCTGAGTATTTGCCTCAGCTTTAGCCTTAGTCCTCGAAGGAACCTCTTGGCCTTTAGATATTCCCGGCCGTCATACTGTGGGGCATACCGTATGAGGTTACTGAACGTCTACTCATACTCCAACACTGAGAGCTTCTTCTGCTCAAGCAGGTCAAACTCAACCTGCTTTTGGTCCTTCAGTGCTTCACTGAAGTATTGTCGTTGAAACACTTGCTGGAATTCTGCCCATCTTATTGCCCTTCTTCTGTGAGCGGGCCTTCTAGCATTCTTGGTAGCATAAGTCCTGTGGACTGCTCTCCACCATAATTCGGCATTGCCCTCCAGTCTGAAGGTTGCTAGTAAGACCTTCTAAGAAGAGGAAACTTTCATCCTCTCAAAGATCTTCTCAACCTGGTTTACCCAGAATTCTGCCTCCTCTGGGTCACAACTCCCCTTAAACACTGGGGGTTTCAGGGCAAGGAACCCTTCTAGTTGGCCTTCTCTTAGGCCTCCAACATTGTCAGCATTGGGCCTCTCCCATTGGGCCCTCACTGTTCCAGTGGTGACAGTGAGTTGGGTAGTCCTCTTAATGTCTTCTATGTCCAACTCTTCAGCATCTAGACTTTCTTCCTCTTCTTCTCTCAGTTCTTGTCTGATCTCAGACCTTATCCTTCTAGCTTTTGGATTTCTCCTTTCATCATCATCATCACCGCCATTCTCACTGGCCTAGTCACCTAGCACAGGTTCTGGGACTTGTGCCTGACCCTTTGCCAGGATTTGCATGTTAGTGACTAATTGGGCCATACTTGCTTGCATGGCCTCCATCATGGCTTCCATTCTTCCTTAGGCATCAAGGCTAGGCCCAGCAATATTTGCCCTATTAGGCTCAGTAGCCTTAACTTGGGCCTCTAGTGCAAAGCTAGTATGCTCATTCCCCTGATGGGAAGTTTCAATTTCATTTCAGCCTCTAGTTTCTCAATTCATATTTCTAGTTCTCATCCTGTAAAAAACAACAAGTAAGGCACACAATTGCTCAATATTCATAAATACTCATTAATGGACTTAACCTATGTAGGAACAAGTCTATACTATCACAAATCATAGACCAAAAATTTTGGGCCTTAAAAGCAAGGTTGCTCTGATACCAAGCTGTCATGCCTTGACTTGTCCCTGGCCCATTTGGGCCCGATTACTTAAAACATGCAGTGGAAGTTTTTATTACACAGAAGGGCTTTTAACACTTATTAAGACTTATGGGCATGAACCCCAGGATAATTACCGGTACTAGCTCATTAAATTCTTTAATTAAGGTTAAGTTGAGGTGCTCTCAGAAACAAGCTAGTACATATGTGAAAATTTTATGTGTTCACTACATTGTCTTTACCAAGCTTAGCCAAGTAATGTATGGCAACCAAAACACCAATCTAAGTTGGAAAACTTACTTTCATGCATATGCTTTGCATGCTTATGTGTCTTGGTGATCACTAGTGCACATAATCACTTAATTCCTCTAGATGCAACTTATTACTTAGGCATCCATTAATTCAAATACTCACATACATGCATTTAATTTCTTTAGAAGCCATTCTTTAGCACATGCATCCAATTTCATGCTTTTCTAATTTCATTTGCATTTCTCTTCTTTTAGTGCACATATATGGCCAAACATTACATGCTTCCAACATAAACATAGGTTTGAAGACTTTTGTACTAAACATAGAATATGACCGAATTTGACATAAGGCATATTCATCTTTACCAAATTCTTATTTAAGCCCAAAACATGCATTTAGGTCCATTTTCATCATGCTTCAAGTTTCATGAAAAACATACATCCCATAAATCATGCATGGGCCCTGGTAAGCTCACCAAGCAACAAACTCCCAAAAAGTCCAAAGTCCAATTACAAGCCCAAAATCCAAGTTTGGCCTAAATTACTAAGTCCATAAATTTTGGTCACTAAAGTTAGACCAACAAAAATACAAGCTCATCAAGCAAGCCATAAGCCCAAAATCCATAATGCCATGGAACACAAATTTTCCACCTTAATAGACCTTGTTCCCACAACTCTAAGACTTCAAGTCCTGCACATAAAGTCCACACTTATTAGCTTGATTACAAGCAACTTATAAACACTTAGAGTGTTTGAAATATTTGAGCAATATCACACATACCCAAACCTTAGCACAACGAAAAGAGTATCCAAAACTCTTAGCTCGATCTCTCAAGCAAATATTTTCCTACAAAAGTATAGTAAGGCGGGTGAGTTATAAAACTCAATAAGGATTCTGGTGGCATCCAATGCCTAACTTATGGCCTCCAATGCCTAACATATGACATGCATATAATGGAAAAATAATCCTATACTCCTGCAAAGAAAACACAAAGACAAAGAAAACACGAAGATACATGCATATAACAATAATATCATAATCGGGGGTTAGCATGCACATCCAAACAGAAAAGCACACAAACACACACACCACTTAACACCTTATTCATAGAAGGGCAGCAAGCATCCCTCATATTTTAGTTCATTATTTCGTTTCCATAATGTTTTTGGAGAGCTCACTTAGAATAGGAATTAAGGTGGCTGCCTTAACTCCAAGCCTATAATGCTTGCTGAACTTAACTTAGCTCATGAGCACAATAGAATTGCCAAAGCAATAACACAACTTAAGCCCTTTTAGCACTCCTAAGATCATATGGTTACAATGACCATCACCTAGGGGCCCGAATACTCAAAGAGTATAGGAATCCTACTCACAATCCTAAAAGCTTTAGAAGCTTGTTCTCCTTCATTTTTCCTTGCTTGTTGACTCTAGAAATTGTTTTCTAGCACAAGAACCAAAATAGCCGAATTTATTAGTAAGCATAACTTTGCTTTTCTTAACATAAAATACCAAGAACACTTGGTGATTAGCTCAAATAACACAAAATACCACGAACACTTGGTGTATACTTATGGAACCTCACAAAGGAGGTAAGGCCAAAATTTTGAGCTTGATCTTCTTTAAGTTTCTACTTGATTCCTAGCTCCCAATGGCTTAGAAGTTCATGCATGCAATGAGCTCATTGATTGGAACTCAAGTCCACCAAGAAGTGATGATGGTAGAAACTTCCTCCTTGATTTTCTTTGATTTCTTCACTTGATTCTTGCTCTTTATGGTCTTAGAGCTTGAAATGTACCAAGAACACTTGGTTTTTGTTTGAGGAAGGTTATGATCTAGCTATGGCCAAATGGTTTGAGGAAGAAAAGAGTTGGAAGAGCTTATGGAATGGTAAGAACTTGTAATGGCCGAATGTGAGAGAGAATGAAGTAAAGTTGAGAGCAAAATGGCTCGTTGAGTGCAATTGAGTGTGTTTGAATGGGAGGGGGAGTGATGGCTTGTCATGGGAGTGCCTTAGTGGAGCTTGAGTGGTGCCATAAACTATTCTAAGTGGGAAGCATAATGGGGGACAAGGTGGAAGAGAAGTATGGGCAAGACATGGGCTAATTGTTTAATGGTGAGTGGAGTACGGGTGTAATAGTTTTATAATGTGAGTGGAGGGTTGAGTGGACTATTAATTTAATGGTAATGGGGGGGAGTGGCCGGCCATGGCATCTTGGCCATGCAAAATGGGCTAATTCCCCCATTAGTCCTTCATTTGTTTAAATTTGGGCAATTGAGCCCAACTTACAAAAATCCCTTTGTTCAATTGAGTCCCCGACCTTTAAAATCCACCATTTTCACCACTAATTCTCTTGGCCTAAGCCAAGCTTAATTTCAAGAATTTCCAACACTTATTTATGCCAAAGCCATACTTAATTCAATGTCCCCTCAAATTAATTGTGCTTAATTCCTGAATTAAGAAAATTCTTATGCTCTTAATCCACTTAGCCCGGGACTTAATCACTTAGGATTTTCTGGGTATTACAAAAAGAGGGAGTAAGCACGAATGCCTTGTAAGTGGCGGGATGTCCATCATTCCATAAAACATAAAGATAGTTCATAAAATATATAACATAGGAAGCGAGTATAAAGTAGTCTTATTAAAAAACATCATAAGTTGAAAAGTCTAACATAGGAAAATTATTTAAAGTATTGTAAAATAAATATTAATAAAACATATAATAAGCATATAAATAAGTCAGAATTAACTTTGTAGGAATTAATTCTTGTATAGGAAAGGTGAAATTCATACCTGAAATTATTAGTCAAGCAGAGCAATTCAAAACAAATAACAAACATGGTACTTCTTAATATAAAATATAAAAATAGTTTATGACATGATAACATAAGGATCAAGTAGAAGTAATTCTTGCAAAAATAATAACTAAACATCGCAAAAAAAAAAACTTAAAGAGTTAGAAGATAATTATTGAAATAGTAATTATAAGAACATAATAGATAATATTTTTAAATAAAAATCATTAACCAAAATAGAGTATTTCAGATCATATTGATGAAACAAAAATTCAGAGCAGAGTCGGTGGAGCAATCGTTGTGATTACACTTAAACCGTTGTAATACGTCCAGAATCGTCTAAGAATTGTCAACAATCGAGTGCACAAAAGGACTAGTCCTAAAAACAATACATTGCATGACATAAAAACAATAATAATTCATGAAATAAAAATAATAATAATGAAACATATTTCAAATACCAAGAGTGCAATGAATTTGATTGTAAAACTGAATTAATCAAACATACAATTAATTGGAGTAATCTTGAATACAAAAGTTAGAATATTCAATAAATAAATTATCTGACATGTATAGGGAAACAAATATGGATCAAATACTCAAAACTCAAAGGCTCATAAAAAAAAAATCATAAAATCATATCGGCATAAAATACAAGTAAAACATACTTGATCCCATAATAATTGAAACATAACGTATATACTTAGAAACATAGATAATTCATATGTAATTCTTCCAAATATATTTAAATGACAAAAATTTAGAATAAGCGGTCAAATAAAAAAGGTGAAATCAAGAGAAGAAGTCTAAAGATCATATTATTCAAACTTTAAAAATCAAGGCTTCATAGAACTAAGATTCAATATAATTGAATACTTTAGAATTAATAAAGTTGATAGAAAAATAATAATTTAAGTTTAGAATGCTTTCAATATAATTCAATACTTTAAAATCAATAAACTAGATAACAAAATAATAATTTAATTTTAGAATGGTGGATAGCCACTTACTTCAAATTGCCACTTTTCAACTCCAAAAAAAATGGTTTAGTCACAAAAAATAATTATGTAAAGCCTTATGTTAAAACCAAACAAAATTAAGAAATAAACTAAGATTATTCTCTATCAGTAGGGATGATAATTAGGTGGTTCAGGTTTGGATCGGGTCATTTAGCTTCGGGTTTAGTTGGGTTAGCATCAGTTCTGATTCAGGTCGGGTTATTTGGGTTCGGGTTGAGTAGATTTCGGGTTTGGGTCAACTTTATTTGGGTTTTGGTTTAATTCAGGTCGGGTCAATTTCAATCCCGGGTAACTTCATATTAGGTTATTTGGGTTTCGAGTTAGATTCAGGTTGATATTTAGGCCTAATCAGGTTATTGATGCATAAGCTGGAATAACTGGATTAATTCAATTTTTTATTTAGATTTTGCTAAAATTTAAATTAAAGAATTTAATTATTTTATGCAAATATTTGAAATGTTTAGAGACCCAAATTGTAATTTTTATGAGTGACTAAAATGAAAATTTTAAAACTTAGGTACCTCATAACTAAAAAATTACTAAACATAAAAAATAATCTAAAAAATTTAATTTAACTAGATATAAATATATTAATATATAATTATTTTAATAAAAATACTTAATTCAAAAATTTGTAAATTCAATTTATGAAACTATTAAGTCGGTTATTTTAGAACTTAAGAAGTTGGTAAGATCAGATATATTTAAATTATATTGTCACTTCGAGTTATAAATTTTTTAGGAATTTAGAATCATTATTTAGGGTCAAAATAGAAATTAATTTAGTTTAGGTACTAATTTGGAGCCCTAGAGGTGATTTGATGTCAGTGTAGGCAAAATGGAAGAGTTTGACTGTGAATTGATGGTTTCTAGAAAGTTCTAGGAAAAATTGAAAATTTTGGGGCAAATTTGTCAACTCTTGAGAGTTTGAGATAAATTTGGCAATTTTATAAGGCAAAATCGAATGATCACATAAAGTCATGGGTTAATTCAACAAATCCTAGAAATCGGGTCTTGTCAGGTTTAAACTCAGGTCTTTTTGGGTTTGGGCTAGGTCAGTCTCGGGTTTGGGTTCTTTCGGGTTTAGATCAATTCGGGTTTAGTCCAATTTGGGTTCAAGTATTTCAGGTTTTAGGTTTGTTCAGATTTTCCTTTAATCGGATTCGAGTTCAGGTTGGGTTGGTAACAACCAAGCTTAGGTCATTGACTTTTTTGTCAAACTGGGTCAAATTGGCTCAGGTGCATTGGTCCAGGTTTTTCAGGTCGGGTTAAATTTTGCTACCCTTATCTATCAATGGCCTAAGGAAATATTTCTCGAGCCTAAGCGCTTGCTGAACTAATTTCGGAAGCCCTAGGGACTGATATGGTTATTAACCCGGTTATCTCTTTCAGCATTTCACATGCACTCATGTAGTGACTAAATTGTAAGTTTCTAATCAGTAGGATGTCGACGTACTCGCCTCCATACCCTAGTGACAAACATTGTCGTTCATCCAGTTTTGTACCCAAAAAGGAATTCGTCGTCTCCTCCATTCGGTCCTTCTGCAACTTTGCTGATCTCCACCGTACTCACCCAAAATCTCACCGAACTTGTTTCTAATTCATCCTCAATAATCCTAATAATCAATTATTTTTTTCAATCAACAAACAAATAAATTATATATAACTAAATCATCAACCCAATTCCTATTCAAGCTCTAAAAAATAATTAATATATATATTAAAATAACTAACAATCACTCATCAAATATTATCTTGTTAAAGCAAAAATTTACAAGTACTTTCCACTTGACTGTAAATGAATGGTTCCTTTTTTCAATTCTTCAATACAAAGTAATAGTCACATGAGAAAGTGAAAAAAATACCCAAATACTATTTTTCCTTTTTCCACCCCTTTTAATAAGCTCTTTTCCTCTATTCTCTCTTTGTATATATATGCATATATAAGAGCGCGCACAAACAACCGAATCCTTAAGCAAATTCCGCAGGCACCCCTTTTCGCCTTTCGTTCTTATGTCTCTTTTTTATTTTCAAATAAATCTACCCTAAAAAAATAAAACCCATATTTATAACTTCACTAGCAGAACCCCTTCTATTTTCTTTTTCTATTTTCGTAACCTTTTTTTTTCCCCCCAATTCTTCCTCCCTTTGTTCCTCCACTGTTTTTTCTCTTTTAGTTATGTTTTTTTCTCTCTTCCATGCTTTTGTAACCGGTCTAACTTCAATGAATAATTTTTTTTTCTAAGCTTTGTGCTTACCCAATTAACTCAAACAAACTGTAGTCTATAAAATTTTGAGTTATTACATCTTTCCTCCCTTAAATAAGTTTCATCCTTGAAACTTACCTTCACTATATTGGATATGTCTCCTACTCGAATTTATGCACTAAACACATCTTTCCCCTCTTAAAATAAGTTTGGGTAAATGCCATTGGTTGTCCCTAAATCATATCCCATGTTACTTAATCACCCCGAAACTATCAGGCGTTTCACTAATTATCCTCAAACTATTTAATTGTTGTTATTTTGTCCTGTTATCCACAAAACCGTTAAAGATGAATGGAAAGGTGGTGCTACATCAGCAGCCATGCCATTTTTTCATGCCACATCAGCAGCCATGTCATTTTCCCATCCATCTTTAACGGTTTAGTTGATGGCAGGACGATTGAGTAATATTTGATAGAGTTTAGAGACCATTAAGCAACATTTGATAGTTTCAGGACGATTAAGCAACATTGGTATAGTTTAGGGACAACTGGTATTATTTACCCATCCAATACTTTGGATATATCTCTTTCTTGGGTTTACACACTAAACTAAATCTTATGGTCATTACATCCTTCCCCCCTTAAAATAAGTTTCATCCTCGAAACTTACCTTCACTATATTGGATATGTCTTTTACTTGAATTTATGCACTAAACAAAATCCTAGGCTTAAGCGGTGGTTTAGGAAAAAGAATATTCCTATATGCCTTGGCCGAATGTAGCATGAAGCCACTAAGGCTGGTGATGATTGAAGGCTGTTGGCCCGAATCTGATTAGCCTTTGACAAAGAAGAAGCTTAGGTAGTGAGTTATGGTGGTGGTTTGGGTGGTTGCAAGGAGAAAGAGGCAAATTCAAGCAAGAATTTAAGCAAAGAAGCTTTACTTCGGCCTCAAGGGAACAAGAAGTGGAAAATTATAAGCTTGATTGTGCAACTGAGAGTTGTCTTTGTGATAAGGGTTCATACATGATTCTTTCCCTTGGATTCAGATTTTAATTCTGGTAGTTCTTGTGGAAAAAAAAGGCTCTAGAAGATGGTCAATGAGCCAAATGACTCTAGGAAGCTATTAGGGGCTAAGGTACCTTCAGGTACTATGGTTTTCTAACTAGACTGTGGTAGAAAGCAAGCATTAGGGCTCTATTTTGGGTTTGGATTACCTAGTTTAGAGTCTGGAGCTCTATGTTCTAGGCTTAGATAACTTAAATAAAGATAATGAAATGGACTTAACCATTGGAAGTGCTTGCTAAGCCCTTAAGCTATTAAGCTGGGTTTGTAGTATGTATATATTGTGTGCTTTTGTGATTTGATGCATGTGTTGACCTTATACAATTGCCTATTATATTGCTATATGCTTGTGGTTTGTTTTCTGGCTTTGGATGCAAGTTTGATTCAAGAGTGACCTTGTGCCTATGTGTGCTTATGCATATATGTAGTACTTAGGCAAATTGTGCTAATTTGTCTCTTACCGAGTGTATATCACTCACGTCCCATTTTTATATGTTTCAAGGAAAGGTCTTGCAGACTGACTTGGCTTAATAGCTATTATTGTGTGTTTTGGTGTTTTAGGTACAATTATGGGCTTAGTTGTTTTGTTAGTAACCAATGTGCTTAATGTGTTAGTAATCAAGCATGTTTTGAAATGCTTGTAGGCACTTGCTACTTTTGATTGTGGGAACTAGCTTTGTTATGAGTATGCTTTAGTGCCTATGAGATGGTTGTAAAGGCTCTGTTTAACTTGAGCAAGTGTATGTATTATGTTCCTAGTAGTGTCCTAGACTAATGCCTAGGAGGTCTGAAGGGAGGCCTACCAAGACATGTGTTTGTATCTGCCTAGACACAAACTTGTGTGTATTGTGAGTTTGGTCATGAAACTTTCGTTGCTTATATTTTTGCCTCATAGAAGCTTACCAAACTAACTTAACTAATTTTTTGTGCACAAAATAGACTACTTTATCATGCCAATATGAATTTTGTTGTTTCTTGCTCAAAACCAAGAAACTAAGAAAAATTGGCTAAGTGTCCTGGTTAATGCATGCTCTAAGTCACCTTATAGAACTAAAATGACTTCTATTGCTAAAAAAACCTTCTAAAGTGCATAAGGAGGAGGTGGTTTAAGGCATGGCATAGTAGGCAAGGATCACAATCAGATTTTGATAAATTTTAAAATGTTGTTACGATGCCAACCTTCTTTGAAGGACACATGACTAGTTTGTTGTGTTTGAACTACTAAAACCAGAGGCTAGTTCCTAAAGAATAGTTTTTCTAGAAGAAATGAAACTGATGCCATTGAGGCTTTGTCTAAACTCACTAGTAATGGTCACATTAGTATCCTGAAACCAATATTTATACCAATTCTTGTTTTAGTTGATTGTGTATTTTTTTAGAACTACAACCAATTACTGATTTTATGGTTAATTTTTACTGAAACTTGAATTTTATGGTTAATTCTTTTTGAAACTTGAATCCCACAGTGTAATACCCCAAAACATTAATAAAGGACCTCAGTGTAATGGCAAATAAAGATGGGGTTTAAGTGTATAAGAAAATAAAAAAATGGGGACTATAAGGTAGTTCAACCTTCTATTGCTAGAAAGCCACTAAACCTAAATGTTTCCCTTGGCTTGTTCATCAATTGTAGGCACATAGAAAGAAAAGGGCGGAGGGTACATGGAACAAAATAGAGGAGAAGAAAATATGATCCTAGGTCAAAATTCAAGGTAAAATAGTAACATTGTTCTTAAGATGTAATTTTTCATATGTTGTTTCTTGAGAATTGATGATTGGGTAATCCTTATAATGGTGAAATGCCAAGATAAGAGTGCATCTTGATGATTGAAAGGGATTAGATTAGGAGGAAACTAGGAAAGAACAAAAATTTTTGTGCACCATTTTGGTTTGAGGAATTCCAGCAGTAGATCAAGATATGTTGGTTGGTTATGTGCTAAAATGTGACTAGAACCTAGGTTATAATATATCATTGGAAATAATTATGAGTCTACTTTAACATAGAAGAAACAAAATTCAGTTTAAAAGCCTGTGTAAGAAGTTATATTGATTCTTGTAAGACATCACTGAAGTAGCGGGCTTTGAATGAATCTAAAATTTGAACAGTAAACTGTATCGATTGGTTAAACCAAAAATTGTGAATAACATATATATTATAGAATGAGAAGTCTAGTTTCATATGAATTTTACTTATTGTGATTTCAAATTTTCTATAAAAAATTATGGCCATGCTCGCAGCAATACACAAATTTGTCATTTTTATTAATGGCGGGTTGAAGATAGATGTTATGGTATTCAAGTTGAACTAAGGCCTTTGGAGATTAAATTGGGTTCTAATAATAGTTCATATTGATTTGATTATGTTCTTGAACCTCAGTGATCAATGGATTGGTTTTAGGATTGAAACAAGGTATTAAGTGCCCTCTATATGCCTTTCTCATTTGCTACTCACACTTTAATTGAGTTATATATGATTCTGATTCTTGGAGTTTCATAAAATGATTGCTGTTATATGAGTTTTATGAATGATTTATGTTTGTCCTATCCAAGGATCGAGCATCAGAAGGTTTGTGAAATTATATTTGATTATCAATGTCTATGACTTGACAGTGAAAATATGATTTTATGAGCTATTTTTATCATTGATCCTATAAATAATATCTGAATAAAGAGAACCCATAGTCCAACCATGTAATTGGCCAAAGGTTTGCCATATCGACACCTAGAACTAGTTCTATGACCCCACTAGTGGGAACAATAGTTGATAATGAACAAATGAAGTATAAAATGTCGATATGACCAATGTCACTAGAACAATAATGATCGTAGCTACAACCCTGTCATGGGAATAATAGTGACCCTTCAAAGAACCTATGAGCTATAAATGATTTCAAGGATGATACTATGAATGAAGGGCCCATGTTTTCATATATGAATGATATATGCATTTTTATGAACATTTGAATAATTTTATTTTCCTAATTTATATTTGACCTATGCAAAACTTACGCTTGATCAGGTAAGATGTGTGAGGCGTCACTTACTTTGCTGTAAAGCTCACCCCCTTAATATTTTCCCAAATGCAAAAGGTGAGGAAGATGGGATGAATGTCAGCCTTATGGTAGCTAATGCTTGAGGACTTGAAGGCTTCTTTGTTTGCATTTAGACTTGTCAAAAATTTTTTTATTTAGAACTATGGTTTTAGTATTATTGAAATGTTATTGAGACTAAGATATTGAATTTGGTTATGTAACCTTATTGGTTTGATATTTTTAATGAAGAGTATGAGGTATTTTAAAAATAATATATTCTATATGCTATATTATATTACAAAAGAAGGCTTTGTGTTACCCAAGTATGGGTTAAGGTGGCATGGCCATATTACACTAGGTTTTGGAACATGACATAAAGTGGCATCAGAGCTTAGGCTTTACATCAATAAAAGATTAAAACCTAGGGAAAGCAATAAAGCTTGCGACCTTAGATATGTTATTGGATTTGCTAGTAATTTTTATTAGATGGACTACTAATATTTAGTTTTGCTTGTTAATAGTTAAGATGGGTATTAAAGAAAAGAATTTGACCACTTTGGTGGCAGTGAGGAAGAAGAAAGACACTAGAAAAAGTAAGAGGGTAACCAGCACTTCTCAATCAAATGTTGATACAGATGATGCTGAACCAGTGACACAAAGTGATTTGGCTAGTGTTTGTCAAATGGTGGCTAACATTTTGTGACAACAGTAGACTCAAGGGGTTTTCTATTTTACTAAGACCTTTTATGAAAGATTCTGTCAGGTGCGTCCATTAGTGTTTGAGGGTGGAGCTAATCCTCTTGTCATTAGAAAAATTATTTGATGGCATGAAGATTCTAATAGAAAAACCTTTAGGCCTAGCTATTCTTTAGTTGAAAGGGAATGCTAAGTATTGGTAGGACACTAACAAGACAATCTATGACAAGGAGAATGAACCACTGACTTGGAAAGAGTTCAAGAAGATCTTCAATGACAGTATTTTTTAGAAACTGTGAAAGTGGAGAAAGAGAACAAGTTCCTATGACTAGAACAAAAGGGAGACATGTCTATGCTGGAGTATGCTAACAAGTTCAATGAGATGGGTCATTTCTACCCACACATTGTCGACTAAGATAAGAACAAAGCAATTTGGTTTGAGCATGGACTGTGGCTTGGCATTCATTCTCAATTGTCTTTTCACATCCTTGACAGCTATAAAGATGTCTTAAAGATGGCCTTGAAGATTGAAACTAACTTAAAGTGATATAAAAAAGAAAGAACAAACAAGAAAAGGAATAAAGCTGAGGATAACTATGGAGGGCAAGAAAAAAGGTACAAGGGTAATGAAAACAAGGGGAAAATAGAAGGGCTAGAAGGATGCCTACAGAAGTGTAGCTACTGCAACAAGTTCTATTATGGGTGATGTTTCTTGATGGATGGGCTTACTTTACTTATAAGTAACCTGGATACCTTTCTTATGATTGTCCTTAAGTAAGGAAGGAGGGCCTAGGTGTTAGAGCAGTAGAACAAACATAATTGTCCAATGGTCGAGTTCACTCTTTGACCCAGCAGAAGGCAAGCATGCATGATGAGGTGGTGACAGGTATTATCCCTATTACTGTTGTTGCTGCACATGTTTTGTTTGATTTTGGATCATCTCATTCCTTCAAATCTACCAAGTTTAATGCACCTTTGAATTGTGTGCTTGAAAAGCTAAAGGAACAATTGTTTGTGTTTACTTATGCAAATAGGATTTTGTTTGTTGACAAGGCAAATAAGAATTGCATCCTTAAAATAGACAAAAGTGACTTAGTCACAAACTTGGTCTTATTAAAAATGGATGACTTTGATGTTATTTTTGGCATGAATTTGCTGGTTGCAAATCATGCATTTATTAATCATCATGGAAAGAAGATAATTTTCAAAAATCTGAGGACTATTGAATTCATTTTTAAAGGCAGCGAACCTAAGCCTTAACTTAAAATTGTCTCTTCCTTGTGTGCTATTAGGGAATTAAAGAAGGGGTGTAAGGGCTATTTAGCTTATGCATAGGATCCCCAAATGAAGAAAGAACAGTCTCAAAACATACCTATGATTAATGAATTCCTAGATGTTTTCTTGGATGATCTACTTGGACTACCTCCTGATCATGAAAATGAGTTTTGTATTGACCTACAGCTAGGGACTGGGTGAATTTCTAAACCTCCATATCGGATGGTGCCAATAGAAATGAAAGAGTTGAGGTGACAACTACAAGAGTTGATTGACAAAAAGTTTATTCATCCAAGTGTTTCACCTTGGGGAGCACTAGTGTTATTTGTTCGAAAGAAGGATGAAAGTTTAAGATTGTGTATTGATTATAGAGAATTGAACAAAGTCATAGTGAAGAACAAGCATCCCTTACCACATGTAAATGACTTGTTTGATCAGCTTCAAGGTGCCTAAGTCTTCTCAAAGATAGATTTGGGTTTAGGGTATCACCAACTGAAGATTACGACTAAGGATATACTGAAGACAACATTCCAAATGAGATATGGCTATTGCGAGTTTTTAGTTATGCCTTTTGGGTTAACAAATGCAACAACTATTTTTATGGACTTGATGAATAGGATCTTGAAGTAATACCTAGATCAATTTGTCATTGTCTTTATTGATGACATCTTGATCTACACAAGAAGTGCAAAGGGGCATGCTAAACATTTGAGAATAGTCTTATAAATTTTAAAGGAAAAGCAACATTTTTCCAAGTTTAGCAAATGTGAATTCTGGTCGGAAAGTGTTAGCTTTTTTGGGCATATTTGGTATCTAAGGATGGCATTTTTGTGGACCAAAGAAGATTGAAGCAATTGTAGATTGGCTTGGTCCTACTAATGTTATCGAAGTTAGAAGCTTCATGAGCTTGGCTAGTTACTATCGGAGATTCATCGAAGGCTTTTCACAAATTGCTGTTTTGTTGACCCGTTTGATAGAAAAGCGAGTGACATTTAAATGGACTGATAAGTGTGAGTGAGCCTTTGCGGAGTTGAAGCAATGATTAGCCATGACACCTATCTTTGTTTTACCTTCTAATGTGGGTGGATTAACTATTTATAGTGATGGCTCAAAGAAAGGGTTAAGATGTGCTTTAATGTAGAATGCAAAGGTGAAGGTTTATGCCTCTCAACAACTAAAGCCTTATAAACAGAATTACCCAACTCATGATCTTGAGCTAGCAACATTCGTGTTCACCTTGAAGATATGGAAACATTACTCATTTAGAGAGCCTTGTAAGATCTACTTTAACAATAAAAACTTGAAGTATTTGTTCACATAGAAAGAAATAAATATGAGATAGAGGAGGTGGTTAGAACTAACAAAAGACTATGATCTTAGTATCAACTACCATCCTGGTAAAGCTAATGTGGTTGCAGAGATGCCCTTAGTAGAGAGTCTACAAATAGTATTGCTGCTTCTCTCACTACAACCAGGCATTTGATTGAGGACCTTAAAAAAATGTAGGTTAAGGTGCTTGTTAAACATGTGAACAAAAGTGTCCTAGATATTATATTGGTGAAACTAGCCTTGTTGGAGAGAACAAAAGAAGGTCAAAAGAATGATGCCTACTTGTGCAAAGTTAAAGAGGACATGGAGAAGGGGGTACAATCCGATTTTGGGATCCATGATGATGGCACCATAAGGTTCAAAGGAAGGCTGTGCTTGTCAGATGATACCGTTTTAAAAAAATGAATTATCAGATGAAGCACATAGAACTTGTTTCACAATACGCCCAGGAGGTATAAAAATATACAAAGAGTTGAAGCAAATTTTTTTGTGGAACAATATTAAATGGGAAATAGCTCAATTTTCATCTTAGTGTTTAGGATGCCAACAAGTTAAGGCAGAGCATCAGAGACCAACAAGTTTGTTACAACCTTTAGAGACTATTGTACGGAAGTGGGTGCATATCTCCATGGATTTTATAACTGGTTTTCCTAGGTCACAAAAAAGGCAGTGACACAATATGGGTAATTGTTAATCGGCTTCTAAAATCAAGCAATTTTCTAATTGTGAAGCTAACAACTCCACTTGACAAGCTAACACAACTTTACATAAAAGAGATTATTTGGTTGCATCGAATTTAAGTCAGCGAAGTCTCTAATCATAATTCTAGGTTTATTTCTAATTTTTGGAAGAGCTTGCAGCTTGCTCTAGAATTGGAACAAAATTTTAGTACTGTACATCATCCCTAAATGGATGGGGCAAATGGAGAGGACCAACCAAATTGAAAGACATGTTGAGAGTGTGTATAATTGACTTCAAAAGTAATTGAGCTGATCATATGCCTTTAGTGAAATTCTCATATAATAATAGTTATTAATCTAGTATTGGAATGGCTTCATATGAAGCATTGTATTGGGGGAGGTGCAGGTTTCTTGTTTGTTGGGATGATGTTGGAGAAAATAAGATTTTAGGACTTGAAATTGTACAAATTACAATGAGGAAGGTGAAGTTGATCAGAGAAAGACTGAAGGTTGCTTAAGACTGACAAAAGGGATAGGTGGATAAAAATAGACCAGAGCTATAGTTTGAACAAGCAACTATGTGTTCTTGAAAGTCTTACATATCGAAGGGGTTATGCATTTTGGCAAGCATGGAAAATTGAATCCACGGTATGTAGAAGCATTTGAAGCCCTTGATTGCATGGGGGAGGTAGATTACAAGATAGCCTTGCCACTCGAGAAATATATAATGTGCATAATGTCTTTCATGTATCTTTACTTCGAAAGTATAGCTCTAATCTAAGTGATGTTGTGGAGTATACACCATTACAAGTTCATGATGATTTAAGCTCTATGAGGAGTTCCCCATTTTTATTGTTGATCTGAAGGAATAAGTGCTATGGCATGGAACAATCCCATATATAAAATTCCAATGGAGCTACCACTCACCAAGAGAAGCTTCATGGGAGTTGGAAGAGAAGATGAAGGCAAAGTATCCACAGTTATTCAAAGACTAAGTTATGTCAAGTTTTGAGGACTAATCTTTTTATAAGGAAGGGGAGTGTAATACCTAAAACATTAATAAAGGACATAAGTGTAATGGCAAAAAAAGATGGGCTTTAAGTGTATAACAAAATAAAAAACATGGGGACAATAAGGTACTTCACCCTTCTATTGCTAGAAAGCCACTAAACCTAAACGTTTCCCTTGGCTTGTGCTACAACTGTAAGTAGTGGTGACTGGTGGGCTGACTCATCCTGGCCAGGCTTGGGTTGGGTTTCCTAAACCCGGGCACAGCCTGCATCAAGGCAGGTTGGCCTGGGCCAGGCTTAACCCGGGCTTGGGCCGAGGTAAGTCCGAGCTAGGTTGAGTTTTTCTTATTTTTTAGAAATGTGTTTGAATATATTTTGAAATATTTTTCAAGAGTAATTTTATGAAATATATTTTTATTTGAGGAGAAACACTATTGCCGGTGTAAATTTTATTAATGAAAAAGCCAAATGACATTTATATAATTTGAAACGTGCCTTACACTTGAAAATGGTGAAACATTTTTGGAAAAAAAATATGAAGGTAAAACTTGAGATTTGTGCTTAACAACATAATCAGATTGATTACAATCTTCAAATTGTAATGAAAACCTACAATATACTTTTATGGGTCATTATCAAAGGGGACCTCATGATCCGAGCTTTTCATGTCTTGCTTCCTTAGAGCAACAAGGGGCCAATCTCAGTTGTAGACACAAACTTCAGTGGCCTCAGGTGTGAGCTGTGCTTGTCTTTTCAAGATGACTTATTTTCTCGCACTAAAGGCAACCTTGGAGGCATCGGTAGAGACCAAAATTGCCAAGATCTCTTGTACCAATATGGATAAGATCGGGAATCTTCCTCTTTTGTTCTTTCACCACTCGAGGATGCCTTCTTCATTGTTTCCAAATGAAGTGTGGAGGTAATAATCCCATTTCACCAATCCCGGGGTTGTGGGTCTCGGTTGTTCAAGGATATTTGCTGATGGGTTGAACCTTGATGATGATGAGGAGGTGGAATATCAGGCAGGTGTTGGATTGGATGACCTAACCTTATCAGAATGCTTAAAGGAGTAGACTTTGTATAACTTTTTCAAATTGTGGTCAGCTTCAGTAGAAATAGCAAGTGTAGTAACTTATGCTTGACCTAAATATATATGATAGTATGCTTCTAATAATTGCAAACAACCCATGATTTTGATATTGGGATCCAAAGCATATGCAACAAGATAAATTTGTAGGATTTGTTGAAAATAATCAAGTCATTTCTTTTACATTACTTCAACAATTGGTTGCAAAAACTCATCGTCTTGTATTGGTTGAAAACTTAGACGATATTTACAAAATATAACTTTGCTTGGTGCACTATTGGGTAATAAACCCCAAAGAAAAAGTTTGTTGTCTCGTAAAAATATGTAAGCAACTCAACTAACTTGAAACATTTTTCCCAAACCTTATCTGTTAGCCTGTTGCCTTGTATTTTTTAGTTCACAAATCGTGTCAAAAGATTTGCCCATGATTGGGCGTCATTTAACATTTCAAACATTGAGTTCCATTGAGTGGGGCAATCAATTTTAAACCTTTTTGAAGAAAAATTTATGCCATTTTCAATACAAAACATTTTAAATTCATAAGCCAATTTGTTTCTTGTTTTAAAAAAAAGTAAAGCATTCCACATTGGCTCAATTTCGTTTTGCAGTTGTTGTAAACTATTTTGAACACATAAATTCAAAATGTGACACAAGCAACAAATATGGAAAATTTTCCATCAAGCGGTGGTTTTATTTCTTGTTTCAATTCTCTCACTACCGAATCATTGTTTAAAGCATTGTTAAAAGAAATGGACAAAACTTTATGGGCAACAAACAATTCACGCAGGCTTTCAATAATGCAGTTGAAAATATTTCAACCCATATGATACATTTAAAAGCAATGATTCATTTTTTAATAACCCAATCATCATCTATCTAATGAGCAGTGACATAATGGTAATTTTGTCTTATTGGAGATATCCACATATTAGATGTAAATAATAGACAATGATCAATGGTAGAAAAATATGTTTGCAAATCACTTCTCCTAGCTTCATACAATTTAAAGCTTTTTCTTTTAGCCCTTTTTTTTAATAAGCAGGATTTGGATTTTCTTGGATAAATCTTTCTAAGTGTTCACCCTTAGCTTATGTAAACAGTTTTTTTGTAATCACCATCCAATTAATTAGATCTTGCCTAGCAGTTTTTGGATTATATCCAAAAATACCTGAACCACTGGAGCTTTTAACGCCCGTCAATTGTGTTTGTCCACTAGATGTGCCACTGATATCTCAATGGACTTTGCTCAAGTGCCGTAGAAGGGTGCCCATCCTGAAGTTCAACTTGTGTGTGAATTTGTTGTCGTAGTGTTTGTACTTAGCATACCTCATGTTACCTTCCCAAACTTGCTTAAAATGCGCCCAAACAGATGCCTTCAAATTCCCACTCTTGGCTTGGGTTAGCTCGGGTTGCTCACTTTGTGGTGTTAGTTGGGACCCCTCAACGCCTACTTGGGTCAGTGGAATTTCCTTAACATCATCATCAGAAAGTTGATCATCAAGGCCTAAGGTATACATCATCATGTCAATGTTGGGATCGTTGTCGGCAACTTCTTGTGTATGTGGGCCTTGGTTTTTACAAAACAAATGGCCTTGCAAAAATTGAACCGCCCCGGTGTTGGATGAGGAGGGGGCAACACCTTTGCGCTTGCCAGAGTTCTTCCCTCATGAAGCCATTAGTGGAAGAAAATAATTGAAGAGATGGAAAGATGATTAGGAGAAAATTCAGAAAATATTAGTGAAAGATTACAAAGCTTGGAGAGAGCTTGTAGAGAGAATGTGATAATATTGCAGGAGATTGGAGAAGAGAGGATTAGTGTGAGGAAGTGTGGGGAAGAGGCTGCCTATTTATAGGAGAAGGAAAAATGTGTTTTGCCCAAAAGGCCCTAAAAAACTTGCCATTAGTGGTTGTTAGGTGAGGGTGAAAAAGTTTGGGGCAAAAAAAACTTTCTGGAGCCATTAAGGGGCAGGCTATCATTTTCCCATTTTGTTTGAAATTTTTCAAAAATCCAACAGTCTGCTGGAAAATGGTCAACTCGGCCCAGGCCTGGCTCACCTAGGTCATAATCCGGTCCAATCCGGTTCGGGTTATGCCTTTTTTTGGGCCGTGCCTGGTCACTTGGGCTTCCCTCCTCCTTTAGGCCCATATTCGCCCCGCTCACTACCGAATCTGCTCCTTACTAGGCCGAGCCCGGGTTTGACCAAAGCTGAGTTTGGGTTCGGCCAAGGTCAACCCGGCCTAATGGCCACCACTAGTTGTAGGCATGTAGAAAAAAATGGGCAAAGCATACATGGAACAAAAGGGAGTAGAAGAAAATACAATCCTAGGTTAAAATTCAAGGTATGATACTAACATTGTTCTTAAGATGTAATCATTTATAAGTTTTTTCTTGAAAATTGATGATTGGGTAATGTTCATAAAGGTGAAATAATAGGATTAGATTGGGAGGAAACTTGGAAAGCACAGAAATTTTTGTGCACCATTTTGTTTTGATAAATTCCAGCAGTAGATCAAGATGTTTTGGTTGGTTATATGCTAAAATTGACTGGAACCTAGGCTTATAATATATCATTGGAAAGGTCTATGAGTCCACTTTAACATAGACAAAACAAAATTCAATTTAGAGGACTAGGTAAGGAATTATATTGATTCTCGCAAGACATTGCTGAAGTAGTGGGCTTTAAATGAATATGAAACTTGAACAAAAAACTGTATCAATTGCTGGACTCAAAAATTGTGAATAAAATATATATTATAGCATGAGAAGTCTAGTTTTATACGAATTTTATAGATTATGATTTCAAGTTTTCTACAAAGAATTATGGTTATTCTTGTGGGAGTACGCAAATCTGCTATTTTATTTGTGGGGGGTTTAAGATGGATGTTATGGTATTCAGATGTAACTAAGGCCTTTGGAGATTAAATTAGGCTCTAATAATAGTTCATATTGATTTGATTAAGTTCTTAATCCTGAGTGATCATTGGATTGATTCTAGGATCATAACAAGGTAAATGGTATCCTGTATACCTTGCTCTTTTTCTACTCACTATTTACTTGAGTTATATATGATTCTGATTATTGGAGTTTCATAAAATGATTGCTGTTATGTGATGATTTCTTCTCAATTTCTAACAATTTATGTTTGTCTTACCCAAGGATTGAGCATGAGATTGTTTGTAAATTTTATTGATTATAGATGTTTATGACTTGACAATATAAGTATGATTTTTGTAACCTAATTTTATCATGGATCCGATGAATAATTTCTTAATAAAGAGACCTCATAGTCCAGATACATAATTGGCCAAAGATATGCCACATCAACACCCAAAACTAGTTCTATGACCCCACCAATGGGAATAATATATGGTAATGAATAAATGAAGTATGAAATGTCGATCTAACTGATGTCACCAGAACAATAGTTATCATAGCTACGACTTTGTACGGGAATAATCATGACCTTTCAAAGAACCTATGAGCAATGAATGATTTCAAGATGACACTGTGAATGAAGCACCTATATTTTCATATACGAATGATATACGCATTTTTGTGAACATGGGAATAGTTTGATTTTCCTAATTTATATTTGACCTATGCAAAACTTATGCTTGATCTAGTAAGGTGTGTAAGGTGCCACTTACTGGGCTGTAAAGCTCACCCCCTTAATATTTTCCCAATGCATAAGGCGAGGTAGAGGAGATGAACGTTGGGCTCATGATAGCTAGCACTTGAGGATTTGAAGGTTTCTTTGTTTGCATTTAGACTTATAAAGAGCTTTGTATTTAGAACTATGGTTGTAGTATTGCTAAAATTTTATCGAGACTAAGATATTGGATTTGATTATATGACCATATTGGTTTAATATTTTTAATGAAGAGTATGAGGTATGAGGTATTTTAGAAATGCTTTATTCTATATGCTATGGTATATTGCAAAAGAAGGCTTCGTGTCACCCAAGTATGCATTAAGGTGGCATGGTTGTGTGACGGTAGGTTTTGGTGCTTAACATATAGAAATTTGCATTTTATGGTTAAGTCTTATTGAAACTCACATTTTATGGTTGATCATTTTTTGGTTAGTTCCTATTGAAACTTGCATCACACAGAATTATATGTTTTGGCTTGTGCTTGTATGGTTAATCTATTAGTGTTTTGGCTAAAAGCCAATCATGAGATAATTGTATTTTGCACATTGAGCCATGATATTTTATTGAGTCATTAATCCAGTAATTATGTTTGTTGTTTTGTTTCTGTATGACATAATCAAACATAATTATAAACCTAGAATAATAGTATTCTTGAACGTCCTTAGTCTAGTATTATTATGGAGTGGGTTGCAATAATACATAAAGACTAGTATGTGTGAAGACTAATATGAGATATGTAGTCTACATGTCGGTACAAGTTGGAGAACTTGTGTACCAGACCAACCCACCATGAGAACGCTACATGGATCGTTATATGATTGTCATAAGTGATTATCGTAGTGATCATGGTATATGTAGTCCTTTGACCTAAGGTCATCAAGGTTCCCTACATGTGAGTCACAAACTTTGATACCTCCATTTGTTGCTCGTAACTGAGTGAACATGAAGGTGGTCATTAGATATGTCACATATCATGCAAAGGGTTTTGTATGATCAGGATGGGATTTGTCCCTCCTATGTAACGGGAGTAATATCTTTGGACCTATTGATTAAGTGAGACTGAGGAAATGCATGGCCATGGTCGGATGAGTTAGTATAGGATATCAATATCATTAGTTTTAGTCAGTTTACTCGGTAATCAATAAACCTAAGATTAGGCTAGACAAGAGTAACACATTCCATGTCTTGTGTTCAGTCTTGATATCTTGGACAAAAGGACAACATATATGAATAATGATCATAGAGGTTTAGTCAAATCACCAACTGTCTTATCACTTGGGTAGCAATGATGTGTTGCTAGACACTGCTCATTGTTTATGATCATAAATTTGATTTATGATCATTACTAATGTGATAGGAGCCTATTGGGTTGCACACATAAAGCCAATTGGATTATTTGAGTGCATGGGCCAAATTGCTTGGGTTTTAGTTCCATGATAATTTCAAATTAATAATTAGCCTAAAGGTTGAGCCATTATGAAGCCCAAAATTAAGCCTAGTTCGATAAGGTTATGAAACCTATTAAGCTTGGGAGTTAAGCCTGACTATATACACATCATATAATGAGAATTATCGTAGCCTTAGCCCTAGCCACCCAAAGGATGAATCAAAAGGTTTCTAAAAAGTTTTAGCCGTACTTTCCTTTTTGTCTTTCCGTGGAAGATGCAAGCTAGCACTGTGGCGCAAAAGGAACACAGTTGCCGAAATGTGGTAGAGGTGTGGTGATCCAAGTGGTTTGTGTGGATACTGTAAAGAGCTCGAACACATCTACTGTTTAGGTTTATGATTCGACTCAACGGTTGGGTGAAAGATGCTAGCAGATTAGGTATAAAAAATTTTGAACACCCAATTTACTTTGCTTTACTTGATTCTTGAGGGTTTTGGTTAGTTTTCGCTACGTTTATTTGGCTCCTGAAACCCTATATAACCACTAATTCATATGTTTTTCTTATTTTACTTTATTTAAACCTCCTTAACAAAGAATTAGCATTCACTAATCTCTACGAGCACCCTGCAAATTATGATTTCCAAGCAAGTCAAAACCATTCTAATGGTTATACTTGTGAAGAGGCAACTAATGAAGATTGCACTTATGAGGAGGCATATTCTGCACCCGGCAACAAGAAGTTGGGACAAAGGCAACACAATTTCACAATTGAAGAAGACAAACTTCTTGTATCTATGTGGCTTAACATTAGCTTATACACAGTGAAAGACGTGATGAAAAGAATATGCAATTTTTTTAAAAGAATTACCAAGTACTATGAAGAAAACAAAAAATGGTCTAGTGAATAGAGTGAAAATCCTTAACTAATCACTGGTAAAATATCAGTAAGGATGTGAGCAAGTTTTGTAGACATTACACTCAAGTTGACCACTTACGGGAAAAGTGGTTACACAAAACAAGGTCTGTTATGTATGGTAAGCAAAACTAGTTGAATTTTAGCTCAGTGGTTATATTTATTCTTTTTAGTACTGTGAGCAAAACTTGTTAAATTTTTATCTCTTACGGGATCCCAATACTACTTCCATAGTCTACTGGGCTCTATTTTTTTTACCATGACTTCCCTCTGACGTGTGATCTCTGAATTTTGATGTTGTCAATTTTAATGATGACCTAAAAGGTCTAGTTAGTGTGATCATAAAACAACAGTTTGATGTTGTGAATTACTTAATTTAAATACTTTGTTTCCACTTTGAAAATTGAACAACTTTTACTCAATGCTAATTACCTACCTTGGGAATGAATCCTGTATTACATTGAACATTGCTCTTTTGGAATGTTACTAGTTAGATTACTAGTAAGTGAAAATGAGACACCTTCTAAAAGCCATGAATTGTTAGAAGAGTTTAGGGTAAAAAAAACTAGAAAGTGAACACAAAAGGGTCGAACAATTTAAGTTGCTACTGAGCAAAAGTAAGTTGCTCTCAGAGAAAAGGAAATTGAACTTTAAACTCGAAGTGAGAATGTTAAAATAATGGCTATGGATACTAGTGTCATGCCTTCGATGTAAGTAAAGTATTTCACCAGTCTTTATAAGGAAATTTTGGCAAAAAGAGCTAGTAGTAGTGATATGTAATAGTCAGTAGTGTTAGTTTTTTGCAGAAGGTTTTCTTTCTTGTTATTACAAGTGTTGGGAAATTTTGGATGTTGCGGTTATCTGTTGGTCTTTGTTTATATCTATATATATATATATTTTTATATAGGAGGTGTTAGAAAAGAAAATTAGTGTTAATTCTATTAGTTTGTATGTTTGAAGTGGCTCGATAAAGCCTTTGATTGCATTTCATATGACACTAAAACTTGCAATTACTTGTATCTTCCACTAAAAGGCTGCTGATTGCAAGATTAGTCGTAATCAACCACTTACCCAGCCTTTACATGAAAATGGGTTAAAGTGACTTGTTGCTGTAGCAATAACTAACCTGTAGAGCTCTCCACTAGAGAACTATGTGGACACCCCTGTTTGAAGTTAGTAGTGGGATTTTGATATCATTCTCAGCTACTTACTTTTGGGCTCGAAACTTTTGTTTGAAATTATGGCTCTAATATGTTTATTTTTCTTATTTATCATAATGTGCAAATAGAACTATTCAAGTAGCATTTATCTATAAAACAACTATTTTATTCTATGTAAATTTTGGCAGTTTTGACATGCTAGCTCATTTGGGGTCTAGTAAAATGCTTGAGCTTTACAAAATTGTATTTTTTCTTGGAACAAAGTGGTTTTCTCTATAAACAAATGGAAACTAGTTTTTCTCTATTCACAAGCCTATTGCTATTTGTAAGAGCCTTAGCCTTAGTAAAATTGATGATAAGCACATGATCTAAATGTAAGATATTGGTGAAACATATCTATTTTCACTAAATTATTAAGGTTAGGCTTGCTTTAGTGGTGTCTTTCAAAATTAAACATAAAGTAAATTTCAGGTGAATTTTTAACCAAAGGAAATGGTTATAGTTGAAAAAGCAACCTAAAATGAGTACAATTGTGTCATACATCACTAGGTAGGGAAAAATTAGAAGAAGATAGGTACTATAAGAACATCCATTGGAGAAATAATTTTTTATAGATGAATTGACTAGTACTTGATAAGACTTTTAGAAACAACAGGATTAACTAATACTTGATAATACTTTCAAAAATTTATACCCATTTGGCTGCATTTATTTAATTTGATTGAGAACTCTAAGATTGGAAGAACTTATCATGTATAAACATACTATTGTCCTCTATGTACTTTCCATAGGTGCTTGAGAAGGTCCTGTTGGAGTTGAGTATGCAATTGTTTATCTTTAATCCTATGATGATTTTCAATGAACTCCATTAGTGTTAGGATACGCTTAACTAAAGGTGATATGCTTGGAATGCCATTAACTTTGTCATATTCTTTCTCGCATTCATGTACTTGTGTTGGTCTAACTCTCGTTCCACTTGTCATAAACAATCACATCATGCATAATTATGCATGCTGTCATAATATTTTATAGTATCCTTATCCCTAAATCTTGCTAGCCATCGGACAATCGCAAAATGTGCTTACAAGACTCCAAATGCACGTTCCACATTTTTTGTTACCTCTTCTTTCTTTTTATCAAAATGTCTATTCCTATTTCCTCACAAAGCTAGAATAGTCTTCACTAGTGTTGCCCACGATGGATATATACCAATAGTAAAATAATATCCCATATTGTACATTCTACTATTGACCGCATAGCTAATGGCATGTGCATGCCGTTCAACCAATTCACTAAATATAGAAGAATGTTCTAACAAATTGATATCATTAAAAGACTTGGGCAACCCAAAAGAAAGCTTGCAATATCCAAAGATCATGTGAGGCAACAACTTCTAAAATTATAGTTGCTTCATAAGTGTGGCCACTAAACATACCATCCATATAGTTGGGCAATTTTCCATGTCCAATGTATACAATCAATGCTACCAAGCATATCTAGAAAACCACGCTCTTCGCCCTTTACAAGTAGTTTGTAAGAACCTCATTATTTGGCAATCTTAAGTAGTTATCACCAAACACTTCAACACCTGCTATGATGAATCGTTTAAGACTTTTTATAGTAAGGTTTTCACCAATTTTCACATACTCATCTACATAATCAGCTGATGCACCATAAGCAAGCATTTGAAAAGTGGTTATTATTGTTTGAAGTGATGACAAACCGAGACGTCTAGAAGCATTCTTTTTTTTTTAACCAAATAATAATCATGTGCAACCATCACATCATGAATTTGAAGGAAAAGAGCTTACTTCATTCTAAATCTCCTTTAAAAAGACAAGGTCCATATTTTGCTGGATTAGCAAAATCATCATGATATAGCCTTTTGTGTCCATTAATTCACACTTAACAATTTTGTGACCTATTACTAGAACCATGATAACTTCTGTTTTTACTCTCGTTGGCAAGACATTCTCCTTCTTCTATATGAACAAGTAATGATTCTTCATATTCTTCATCAATATTGTCATCATCATATAGGTACATGTCACATATACAACAACTAGCTAAAGAACAATAATCCATAAAATTATTTTCAAAGTAAGAAAGAAATTTGGTCATCAATTGATCACTTCTAGACAACCAGCTTACTAAACATCAACTCATAGACCCCTTCAACAAATCACTTTCACATCCACATTTGACATCTCAAATCACTTCAAGACAAGTTCAGCATCATCGATTGATCCACTGCCTTACGATGGCATAATGCAAATAAACATGGATAGATAGAAATTTATTTGTTCATTAGCTATTGTTGTGTATATCACTTTCATCTATCTATTATCACCATCCTCGTGTTCCCTTATCCCCATCCTCATGTTCATCTAATTGTGCTCTATAAGTATCAAAACTAATACAATTATTTGTGTTAATAGGGCTACTCATACAAGTACAAAGGGTCAATTGTAGCATGCTTTAATCCTTAGGACAAACCAAGGTATTGATACCATGAGGAGCAAATATAATATTTAATTGTTTATGAAAAATAAAGGAAATTAGTTCAAATTTTAAGGGAGTAAAATTAACTAAAATTAAAATAAGATTAGACTAAACTAATGATAATAATAATGAACTGGGAAGAAAATGATTATGGGATATCTAAAGCTTGGGTTTCACCTGGCTAAAGGTCTTCTAATTAATTATTTGAGTAGGTTTTTAGTTATGAATAATCACTCCTAGTATTATAATTCTCTCTTGAGCAATTGTAATATGCTCAATTAATCTATGATTATCTCTCTATCTCTAGCATAATTAATCAAACATATTAAGTTCAAGTTGTCAAATTAACAAATCATAATAAATAGGTATATCTCTATCGTAATTATTATAACTTTATTTCTTTAGTGCATGAATTAAATTTCACCTCTTAGTCCTTCATTCAAATCCCTAAGACAAATTATCCATGGTGATCAAGTACAGACAATACTCATTGTTGCAAAGGAAATAGACTAGAACAAGAACCCAAATAAATTAATTAGAATAAATCAACTGAACTACATCCTTAACCTTAGCATAGAAATTTAGCCTCTTATACTAGATTTAACAATAAAATCCAACAATCCCAAGAAATAAAGGACAAGACACAAACAAGACATATAAAACCAATTTAAAAATAAGAAGAAGAAAGAAACAAAAGCCAACTTTATTTTTGCTTCTTTGTTCCTTCCTTTTTCTGCTCCCAATTTCGTTCATTCACTAAGGCCTAATTTAACAAATTAGTCTCTAGTTTTGATTTGCCGCTTTGCACAATTGCTTCTCTTCTCTTGCTCTGATTTGTGGCCTTTGTTTGCTACTCATATTTTCTACCTATTGGCAGCCCTCCTACCATTTTTTTCATATATAGGTTTTTAATCCCCAACCCTTAGGACTCCAAATAACTAAAATACCTTTAATTTAAAATACATCATAATATTATAAAAAGGGTATTTTAGTTACCTAAAAAAGATTCCAATTTCCAGCCACACCTCTCACATTATAATTTCTTGCAATTTAGTCCCACTACTCCATAAAAATCTGGTTAACTCATTTGACAAGCTCCTTAACCTAAATAAAGTGAAAACTAAACAAGTGAGGATAATAAACCACTTAAATATAATAAAAAGAATCTAAAATAAGTATAAAAATTAACACACAAATTAACTTGATCAAATTCCCCCACACTTAACTTTTTACTTGTCTCCAAGCAAACTTAAGTTGAAAATTTAAAGAAAGATTGTACTCTTGAGCAATGAAACCATTGAAGAAGATTAAAACTTTAAAGCCTTCAAGAACTCAATAAGAAACATTAAGTATATAACCTCTTTGATCCATCACAGCTCAAATAAAAACAATTTTATGAAAAATAATTTCTCACAAGCTAGCAATCATATTTCTTCGAAACTTTGTAAGAACATCAATCTTTCATGAAAAGTACAAAGAATAAATTACATTAGACTAGAGCTCATACGCATCCAACCAACATACCATGAAACCATGGATAGTGAGTAATTAACTTTAATTTTCTTTGCTATTTTTTTAATTCTCTTCTTGTGTTTTGCCTTTTAGCAAGTGTTCCAATAGGGGCTCCATCTATACCCAAGCTGCTAGCTTAACACAACCCATAGTGATTTTTTATGATACTCATATTGCAAGTATCTTTTCAAGTAATGATCAACTCTTACCTTAGGACAAGACCCTTATCTATTTCAACACTATGAAATAGTGGAGTAGCTCTTTATTTCATGAACAACAAAATTTTCATTTTCAAAATTTTTTTCTCATTCAATCACCCATACATCCATAAACCAAACAATCTTCATAAATCAAGTATATAAACTCATAATCTAGTATGTTTTGAAACATTATGCTAAACACAAAAATTTTGGTGGAAAAAAAATACTATCTCTATCTCGAAATCTTTGCACCATTCCATTTTGCACAGTTTTAGGCATTCCACTGTTTTCATTTTTTTCCTAGTTTTGCCCCTTAATTAGAACTGTTCATTGCATCTCTCTATTGTAGCTTCTTTATTGTGTTTACCAAAATCCGACCTGGCTCATTTTTCGGCGATGAACAGCTCCTTCCTCCGTCACCTCATGCCTCAGTCAGCTCCTTGCTTGTTGTCATCCATCACTTCGATTCCTTCATCAATTTAATTCCTCATCTCATCACTTCAATTCGTCATCTTCGTTGCTTCAATTCCTATCTTCATTAGCCCCTCACTTCGCGCCACATCCATTGCTGCGATTCCTCTGTCAATTCATCATCTCCATCACTTTCATTCCTTATTAGCATTCCAACCGCCACCTCAGATCTTCGCAACTCCAACACCATCAGCTTCAACCAAAAGAAAGCTCCCTTCATCACTGCAAAAAAGGACTAGAAAGTCTTCATGGCCGTTCATCGTGCCGTTTCTCTGCCGCTCACTTGCTCCTTCTCTTCCATTGTCTTTGCCACTCGCTCCTCCTTCACCCTCTTTAGATTTCCAGTAGTTTGATATAATCATTAAAGTGGCAAAAGGTTCTAATCAGTTGGTTTTTTTCAAGTTTTGTAGATGCAAATGGAAATTTTGTTGTTTAATTTTTTGGGCTTTGTGTTGATCTTTCTAATTCATGTACAAAGGAGAAAAAATAAAAAGAGAGAAGGGATAAACAAATAGGGGTATAATTTCCATTTACTTGCTAAAACTTACTAAAAGAGAAAATGGGGCAAAAAATTTGGTACAGCCCAAAAAGGAAAGTGGTGCAAAGAATATGGAACAGAGGAAGTAGCTTCTAAGACCATCATCCACTAGCTTGGTCCAAAAATTAAAAAAAACATTTGAAACGTAATTTTGCATATGCAAAAGATCTAAAGGTTACTTACTTAATACTCAAGTCAAGTATCAAAGAACCAAAAAATGACAATCATCCTCAAGAATTCTAGTCTATGCTTAGAAGTATGAAAAAAAAATACTCATAAATGTAAAAAAAAAATAGAAATTAAGGCCTAAGCTACCACTCCCCCACACTTATTTCACACATTGTCCCCAATGCGTAGAATAAAATATGAAGAGATAAAATAAAAATAAATATTGTCCTAGAGATGAAGAACCATGATCTTGATGAAGGCCAACGAGTTTCAAAAGTTGCCAAAGATATCCATAACCCAAAATTGCATAAAAAAATCTACAAAAAAGTAATAGTGCATTTGTCCCTGCTCAGAATCAAAACACACACAAAAAATAATAAAAAAATAAATAGGAGAAAAGTAAAACAAAGCAATAAATAATTGAGTTACCTCCCAACAAATGATTGTTTATTGTCTTTAGCTTGAGAAAACCATTATAAAAATCGAGTTACTCCCTTATAAACCACATAATCCACAACACTTGGTTTCAAACATTGCCCAATGCCCAATTCATTCATGTTGCACTTTTCACTATAGTATTTGATTCCTTTTTTCTTAGTTTGTGAATTATGACTGCCCTCCAACCAAAACATCTCTTCACCACTTAAGGGAAACAACTTCTTCTCTTGCTCAGCCTCAATCTTCATTTAAACTGGAGGTTGCTTCAACTTAAGATCTGCCACTTATAATTCAGAAACTGAAAGAATTGGCTCACTAGCACCCATTCCTACGTTGAACAAGCATAACTCTAAAAAATGATTTGATTTGACATTCTCAAAGCTTTTTTTCACTTCTTGATCTACAACATCAATATGAAAACAAGAATCACTTTCAACTGAATATTTCATGGCTTTAAACACATTAAAAGTGACTTGTTCATCTTGCACACAAACTATCACTTGACCTTGTCAAACATTAAGTAAGTCCTAGTCATGGCTAAAAATGGCCTGCCCAAAATAAGAGGAATTTCCTCGTCCTCTTCTATGTCCAACAGAACAAAATCAACAAGAAAATAAATTTATCCATTTTAACTAAAATGTCCTCAACGGTTCCTCTATGATAAATTATTGACCTGCAATGAAATTGTTATAGATTTAACTTTACCAAGACCCAATTTCTTGAAAATTGATAGAGGCATTAAATTAATGTTAGCTCTTAAATCACATAATACTCTATAAAATTTCAAATTACTGATAGTGCAAAGGATAGTAAAATTCTATGGGTCTTTCAATTTTTGTAGTAGCTTCTATTGAATGATAATTGAGCACTCCTTAATAAGCTTTATAGTCTCATATTCTTCAAGCTTTCTTTTGTTGGAAAGAATGCCTTTCATGAACTTGACATAGCTAGGCATCTTCTTCAAGGCATGTACAAAAGAAATGTTAATGTACAACTTCTTAAAGACTTCAAGAAATTTAGAAAATTGCTCATCTAATTTTTTTTTTCAATCTTTAGGGGAAAAGAATAGGAGGAGCATAAGGCTTAATTAAAAAAAAGTAAAATTACAAGCATTTTATTTTGGCCCTAGTTTCTCCACTTCTCACTTCTGGTTTCCTTCATCCTTTCATCCATTAGGATTCTACCCATCAATTTTTTTGCTCTTTTCTCAAAAAACTTTTTCACTCCTTAAAGTAATCGCTTGAACTTGCTCATTACGGTTTTGCTCGGTGTACCTTAGCAGATAACCTAGAGCTCTCTTAGCTACTACCTTAGCTAACTGACCTACCTACATTTCCAATTCATGAATTAAAGCTTCGCTAAATTACATAACCTGATCAACTTTTGAACCCATGTTTTTCATTGTGGCCTTTTGATTAGCAAGATATTCCATCATTAATTCTTTCATAGATGGCCTTTTCTCTTTTAGAGGTTGATATTGAAATTTCAGCCCAGTCCTATTGAAAACCAAGTGGTCGACTAGGTTGTGGGACACTTTGATCCTTCCAAACAAAATTAGGATGATTTCTCCAACCAAGGTTGTAAGTGTTTGAAAATGGATCATTTTTAGCCTACCTATTTGGAAAACCTCCTCGAACATAATTTATTTGATTAGGCATTTGTGTCTCATCAGTATAATAACTAGAACTTGCATGAGCTTCCCTGTTGTTAATCATTAGCTTCATTTACTTGGTTAGCTCAACGACTTGCATTACTAAGTCATGATGAGAAGAAACTTCATGAATTGCAGTTCTCCTTTGTCGTGTTGCTTTTTGTTGAGTTTGTGGCTAGCATCTCATAAATATCCCATATTACTTCAGCAGTCTTATCTCCCATATAGTCACCTACAGTAGTATCAACAAGTGTCTAATAAACAACATTTAGTTCATCATAGAAGAATTGAACCTGAAGTAGTAAAGAGAGCCAATGATGTGAAGACAGGTTTAAAAGCATGTTGAACCTATCCCATGCCTCATGGAATGACTTTCCCCCCATCTATGCAAAGCTACTAACCTTGCTGCAAAGATCAATTGCCTTCTATCGGGAGTAACACTTGGTCATGAAGTTGGTGTACACCTTTTCCCATGTGTGTAGCAATCCTTCCAGTAAATTGATCAACTCATTCTTGGCTTTGTCCTTCAAACAATAAGGAAATCATCTCACTCTTAGATCATTCTCTTCTAATCCTTGTGGTGGAAAGGTTTAAACATAATTGTAGAACTTTTGAATAAAAAATAATTTGTCTTTTGAGCTCATTTAAAAGGTAGCATGTTGAAGTGAATGAATTTTAGCTCATAGTTTCATGCTGCATCAATCAGTACAATGTAGGATGGACAAGCTCCAATAGTTGGCCTTTGAATGAACTTAAGATTTATTTTGAGTGATGGGCTAGGTCCCTCAAGCCAAACATTATGACCATGATTATCTTCCTACATCATTTTCGTGCTATGTTTGACAAGTTGTTTCAATTTTAGGGTCCAAAGGAATCATCTAGTAGTTGTGCAACTCTTTGGCCTATGAAGATTCATAAATTATCTGCACACTCAAGAAAAAGAAATATCAAGGTAAATTGAAATAAAAGAAATAAACCTAATAAAATAAAATAAAATAAAAAAGAAAATAACAACAAACGATCTTCAAGTGCACAAGGTGTTTTGGCAAGTTATAATCTCTAGTACAAACCAAGGTATTAATTCCACAAAGAATAGATATTTTACTGTTTCTGAAAAATAAAAGAAACTAGTTTAGATTTTAAGGCACTAAAATTAACTAAAATTAAACTAAGATTAAACTTAACAAATGATGAGAATAACGAACCAGGAAGAAAATGATTATGGGATAGCTAAGGTTTGGGTTTCACTTGGCTGAAGATCTTCCAATTAATTATCTGGCTAGACTTTTAGTTATAAACAATCACTCCTAGTATTACAATTCTCTCTTGAGCAATATAATGTGTTCAATTAACCTACGATTATCTCTCGATCTCTCGCATAATTAATCAAACTCATTAAGTTCAAGTTGTCAAATTAACAAATCACAATAAATAGGTATATCTCTATCTTAATTATTGTAACACTATTTCTCTGGTGCATGGATAAAAATTTCACCTCTCGGTTCTTCATTCAAATCCCTAAGATAAATTATCTGTGATGATCAAGCATAGACAATACTTATTGTTGCAAAAGAAATAGATTAAAATACAAGCCCAAATAAATTTATTGAAACAAATCAACTAAGCAATAGTATAGAAATTTTGCCTTTCATACTAGATTCAATAATAAAATCTAATAATCTCAAGAAATAAAGGACAAGATACAAACAAGACATCCAAAACCAATTTAAAAATAAGAAGAAAAAAGAAACAAAGTCCAAATTCTTTTTTGCTTCTCTATTGCTTCCTTTTTCTACGCCCAATTTCATTTCCTCACCAAGCCCAAATTTCACAAACTAGTCTTTGGTTTTGATTTGCCCATCTACACAATCACTTATGTTCTCTTGTTCCAATTCGCAGCCTTTGTGCATAACTCGTCTCTTTTACTTGGTGGCAGCTCTCCTGCCCTTTTTGTTTATGTGGGTCTCTAATCCTTAGACCTTAGGATTCCAAATAATTAAAGTACTCTTATTTTAAAATGCATTATAATATTATAATGATGGTATTTTAGTCAACTAAAAGAGACAATTTCTCCCAATTTTTAGTTTCACCTCTTACTTTACAATTTCTTACAATTTAGCCCTTTTGCTCCATAAAAATTTGGTCAACTTCTTTGAGAAGCTCATTAACCTAAATAAAATAAAACTAACCTAAAATAGGTATAAAAATTAACAAATAAATTAAGTTGATCATGTGTGTTAAGCCACCTTAATCTAAGTTGCATTACTAGATCTGTCTTATAATAATTTTGAAGGCATTGTTCCATCTCAAGGGATATTTGTGAATCCAAGTGTAGTTGCTTTGATGGGAAACAATGAGATTGGTGGAAGAATACTTGAAATGCACATTCCTAAATGTGACTTCCATAAAACCAACAAGACTCGGGAAACAATTGTCATGATTATTTCTTTAGTCTTGGGAGCAATCTTGGTTTTAGTTGTCATGCCCTGTCATTGGTTTAAATTAAAGGGAAACAAATCAATGTCGAGTGAATTAGAGGATTGGTTTACTTTTCATATTATACGTTTTTAAGGCTACAAATAACTTTTCCTCAACTAATTTGATTGGCAAGGGTAGTTTTGGAGCAGCCTAAAAAGAAGTCCTTGATGGAGGTAGGAAATCCATTGCCATGAAAGTCTTCAATCTCCATGGACATAGTGTTTTCAAGAGTTTTATAGTCAAATGCAATGTATTGAGAATTGTTAGACAATGAAATGTTATGAAGAAACTTATTGTCTATACAAGCATTAATGGCCAAGGTAATGACTTCAAGGCAGTAATTTATGAGCTCATGAGCAATGGAAGCATAGAGGACTGGTTTCACCAGACCTCCCAAAGTAATAATCCAAACAAGGGATCACAAAAGGTTTTGGATTTACCTCAAAGGCTAAGCATAACATAAATGTGGCTTTTACACTAAATTATGTTCATCATGATTGTGAGACCCTAGTTGTCCATTGTGATATTAAGCCAAGTAACATAATTTTTTATTATGACATGGCCACACACTTGGGTGATTTTGGATTGGCCAAGTTCCTCAAAGGAGCTCTTGAGCTTACTTCACAAAATGACACAAGCTCCATTGGGATCAAAGAATCAATCGGCTATGTTGTGCTAGGTAAACTATACCATACCTCTACATTTTACATTTTCTTAATCTCTACATCAAACCAAATGGTTCAATAGATATGAGATGGATTGAGTAATTCTATGATTTGATGGTTGCAAATATGAAGAGTATGAACTAGGAGGTGAAATATCAACATATGGTGACATGCATAGTTGCAAGGTGCTTTTGTTAGAGGTGCTTACAAAGAAAAAACCAACCCATGATGTGTTTCAAGATAGGCTGAATCTTCACAAATTGACAAAGCAAGCTTTACCAAAATGAGTACAATAGCTTATAGATTCCACCTTTCTTCATGAGTTTGGAGAGCTAACAAATGTTTACCTGACTAGTAATCTTAGTAGTAAATTCCAAATAATTCCAAAATGCTTGGTTTCAACAATAGGAACTAGGTTTATAGGCTTTGCTGAGCATCCCAAAGAAAGAATGCTTAATAATAATATTGATACCCAATTAAGCTCCATCAAAGATAAGCTCCTTGGGACTAAGAGATATATACGGAGGCTAAAATAATTAAACCTTATCTTATCTTTTATATGGGTCTGGCAAGCTTTTGTTCAAAAATCCAATCATGCTTTGGATAGAGAATGGTTGAAACAATATAAAGCAAAGCAAGGCATTTGTTTTTATTCAAAGAATTTTATTTCAAAAAAAATGATTAAAGCATATGTGTATTTTGACTTCAACATTGTAATAAAAAAAAAGATTGTGTGGTTGAGGCATTAAACCATACCTCCAAATTATGTGTTCCTATATTTTTGAAAATAGACAATAATGAAACAATAAAAAAAAGCAGAAGTTGACAAAAAAAAATATTGAAACTCACTAACATTTGATTAATTTTCATTATATTTGCACATCATGATTTAAGTTTTAAAATTTTTTTAGCATTTTAATCATTTTTTAGATTTTGCAAACATAGAACTCGAAAAGTTTAACATCAAAATACTTGCATGACAAGTGGATATCAATATGTAAAAAAATGTACCAAAAAACCATAAAAAAATATGGAGAAACTGTAAATTCTCAATCCACTTTAGATTCTCATCCCATTTATGATTTAAATATTATGTACCACAATATCCATTGAGATGTTTGCAGATTTTAGCATACAAGCACTTGCTATGCTATGATTTTACATCATGTAGCAGTTTTTCATATATAATATAAATATAATTTTCACTCTTCTTGGCCAAATAATAATAATAACAATAATTTGCAACCTAAGTTACACAAAGCATCCCTAAAGGGCGGTAAGGGGTGGGAGTAAGAGTGGAAAAGCATCACTATTTCAAATTTAAGTAAAAGTGTTGTAAAAATAAGAGTAGGAGTGGTAAAGTAATATGTGACATAGGTTGCAACCTTCATTCATACTTTAAACTACCGTTCCCCTACTCACTCTCTCGCTCTCATTATACCTACTTAAGTTCTACAAGGTAAAACTTTTCACTCCTACTCTAGCTTTACACTTTGATCCATTCAGCTACAAACTAGTTTCATAACCCATCTAATAGATGGGACAATACTTCATATTAAAACACATTGGATACTTAAGGTATAGAAAACAAAGTAGACTTTAAATCACAAGAAGCAAATCTAACAAGTTTGATTTCACATATTGTGTAAGATGATGAAAACTCATATATGGTAAGGATTTATTTTTGGGCACATTTGTGTAAAAGTTTGATCTAGTGAAAAGTAAAAATGAGGATTAGATGTTTAACAGTTAAGATAGTCAACAAAGTTTAGATATGAAATGTGTATGTATAGTGAGATCAATACTTAGTTGAGAGGGATGGTAGTTACCATTCATGTGCCACAATCATGATGCAGGTAAACTAAAGACTTAAATTGAAAGTGCAAGGAAGCAGAGGGCAATTTTTGAAGGTTTAATATGTAATAAGGTTGACTTAGAGAGGTAAGAGTGGAATATATCTTGGAAGAGTGAGGGAGAATTATTTATAGATAGCCCTTACAGAATGGAAGCAATTTTGACTTAGTGGTTGATGAGCCAATGAAGGATGACATTTCAGCATATGTATAATTGATGACAAGAAGGTTTAATATGTAATAAGGATGACTTGGGTGGTTGTAAGATGAAACAGAATGTGAAATAATAAGAATGAACATTATATTAATGGCATAGGAAGGCTGATTAGAAAAATAACATACCCATGCATAGGCTAAATTGACATAATTGTTGGAGCAGCTTTACTAGGAGGTTGATTAGGAAATCAGATAGTAGAATTTGGGTATTGATTGATTTGGTTCCTGGAGAGTAACAAGAATGGTGAACTTGAACTGGAAAGTAAAACAGAAGAAAAATATTTAAAATGTCAAACTATAGAAGTAGAGCACAATTTGTTATTTTAAGCAGAACATAAGCTTTTCCTCATCATGATTTATTATGAAAAGCATTTTAAGTGTCAACGAGGAAGAAGGGATTTCAATGTTAAAAGAATTCAACTCAAGCTAGAAAATGAGTTCATAATTTAGTGATTCTTGGAATCAGGCCTAAAGTTTGGTAGCACCATTTTCTTACATATTAGGTTAAAAGATTTAAAAAAGTAGTTAATAGGTTAAAATGAATAGATTAAATACTTGTGTAAGCTATGAATAAAGTGAAAAAAAAAACTATAGAAACAGTGATAAAGGTAATAACCAACTAGTCAAGTGAACAAAGAGATGCAACTGATAAACCAAAAATCTTGGAAGCATCAGAGTTGAGCATCATAAATAAAGCACTTTTAGTAGAGTCAAAGACTCTAACAACTACCTTATACTTATAAAGTAAAATAAAGGAATTGTATAAGTTTTTTCATCATAGAGGAAATAGATTATGGTTGCAGTTGAAGTAATAAGAAATGTGTACTGCATAGGTGGAATCTTATTCACCATGTTGCATGCAAGACAAAAGAAAGTTAAGCCATTAAGATCAACTTTTCTACTATCTTTTTTACAAGCATAATACCATCATCATCTTTCAATGAGAACTTGTGCTATGGTAACCAGATTTCCTTAAATCCACAAGCTTTATATATGCTTGATGATGTGTAACCCATTGTATCATATGGTTTCACAGGCATCACGAATTTTTGTAAGCTTGCCAACAACATCTATAGTGAAAGAAAAAATAGTATAAATTTTTAAATTATAATGAAAGTTGGACAATAAAATGTTTACTATTGAAAGTCATACCATATCACTGAGTATTCTTGAGATGCTATAAATGAATTTATTCCTTTGAACAAATTCAAACTTACTATGTTTTATATTTGGCATGGGAACAAATACTAATGTGACTTTTGTACCTACATTAAAACAAACTATGTGTTCATTAATCATTGGTCTATATCATCAATTAGCTTTATAGACACTAACATTTGAAATAATATACACATCCCCTTCTTGTAGTATGATTTAAATTTGGTAGTAATGGAGTTTGAAGCCATTGCATAAATGTTATCATTCTAAGGAAAAAGTTTCAAAGAATAAGAAGATAGAATCGTGAAGAAGGGAATTATAATTTAATGGAACTTATATGTACAATAGTTTAAAATATAAGATGAAGCTGTACCATTAGTAATGACAATTGTAATAATACTTGCTCATCAAGAAATGTCATCAAAATGTTGAATGGCTGGTTGTTGTTAACATTGACAGCGTTCGATAGATAGGGTTAGTCATGCCTTGATTGTTCATCTATAAATCAATGCACTCAATTAATTGGGATATGTTATTTGTGGTTGCCTCTTGACTTATGACTAAGAAACAAGGAGAATAATTTCAAACATTAATATACGAGAAATGGCCACACAAGATGTAGTGACAATAACATTAGGCATATAATGATGTAGCAATATAAGATGAAGATCTGTGAAGGCATTGAAAGACTTTCTGATGGAGAATAATCCTTATTAATGGCTAATCAAGTACATCCATTTCTAGAAGTAAATGAAAATTTGTAGGACTTGTAACATAGGATGCAGCCATATACAATTGGCAATGGTTGAAAATAGGTTATGGTAGATATAAGGTGATACGATTCTGTTCCTAGCTTTTATTAAAAGTCATGGAAAAATAGACCTTGAGTAGAAATTACCTTTGACAGAATAAGAAAGGCAAGTCACTAATAGAAGGCACCATTTTTACTGATAAAATGAAAAAAAGACGATCAGAATTCAAACCTATGATAATTTTTGCTTTAATAATCCTATGCATCAATCATATGACAACCATGCGTGTGCCATTGCATGACCAAGAGATTGGTTCAAATTTCTCATCAACATAACTAGGATGCCAACCTTGAGTTGCAATTCATGGTTAGGGAAGTTGGAGAACTTGAAGCTATTACGGTACTCTGTAGGTTATAACATTGTATCTACTTCAAAGTTATTAGAGATGGGTGAAATTTTATCCATACTAAAAAATGTTTCAATATCACTAGGGAGCATACTATTGATATGATCATTGGCCTCATCGACAATATCATTAGTGGATGAAAGAATAGCTCATTCCTTTAGGTAATTAATATCTTAAAACTTCTAAACCAAATCTGGAAAAGCTGAGGCAATTACATCACCAATGGGAATAATAGATCATGGGATTATGTAATCATTAGGAATATTAATCCATGTAGGTTGATTCTCATCCTCTGATAATCATCGTATTGGTAAAAAAAAATCCCTAACTTTCATAATCCAATTATTGAATACAAAAATATCAAGTGATGTTGAGTTTTATACCGCATGTTCTGTGTAAGATGTAGGGTTTTGGGAGCCAAACAAGCACAGTGGAAAGTAACTGAAACCCTCCAAGATCTAAGTGAAACAGAGTATATTGGGTGTTCAAAATTTTCATCTAGTTGGCTGAGATCTTTTACCCAATTGTTGAGCCGAATCATAAAGACTTGAACAGTTGATGTGTTCAAGCTCTCTATGGTATCCACACGAACCTCTTGGATCACCACGCCTCCACCACATCTCGGTAGATGTATTCCTTTTGTGTCTACAATTCTAGCTTGCGTCCTTCATGGAAAGACAAGGGGAGAGTGTGGCTGGAACCTTTCAAAACCCTTCTGATTTTGTCTTTCATGGGAGGCTAGGGTCAAGATTCAAAAATTCTTGCTATATGATGTATATATAGTAAGGCTTAACCCCTAAGCCTAAGGGGTTTCAAAACCTTAATCTAGTTAGGTTTAATTTCAGGCTTAATAGTGACTCAACCATTGGGCCAATTATTAATCTGAAATTATCATGAAACCAAAACCAAACAATTCAGCCCATGCACTCAAATAATCCAATTGACTCTAAGTGTGACAACTCTCCTAGTCAATGACAGGTTTTAACCAGGTAAGTATTTTTATTTAAGTGTTTTTACTTAAGTACCACAAGCCAGCACCTTGTTAAGCAAAAAAGACAAGCTAAGTTAAATAAAAATGAGTTCCCAAGTGTGGTTTGGCACCTAAAAGTCAAAAAGGGGCAAAATAGAAATTTTGACCCAAGTGAATGGCACGACTATAATTTTGAAGAAATTAGGTTCATGTAAGGAATTTTTCCTAATTAAGTGAAGATCATTAGTTATCCTAGCTATTATAACCATCTTTGAAGGAAAAGAGTAAAAAGTTACACTAAGTGCTCAATTGAGCCATTTATGTCTTAAGTGGCTTAAGTGTCCAAAAGGCTAAGTGTAGGAAGCTTTTGGGCAACCTTTAGAAGGAGGGATGGTTTTGGGTGAGTGTTTAGTGACCAAAGTAAAATAAATGAGAACTTAAAGGTTAAGGAGCAAGAAAATAAGAAGTATGCTTTAGTGGGGTGGTTAGGATATTTTTGGGCTGGTTGATTCCTTTACCATTTGTTTTCTTTCCCAAAATTCGTAGCTCCTTCTCCCCACCAGAATTTCTGCTCCAAAGCTCCCTAATTCTACAAATTTCCATTAAATTTGAAGGCCCCAAGGTGATTACAAGAAGCCTCAAGCTCATTTTTGGTGTTCTTGCTTCAATCTAGCTCTTTGATGCTTGTTTTGGACTTGAAACCTAAGGTAAGCTTCTTGGTTTTATTTTGGCTGGCTTTAATTTGTTTGTGTAGCTAGAAATGGTCTTGGTTTGAACTTCTTGGTGCCATATCATGTTGGTTTTATGATTGGAACTTGAGAGACCTTGATTAAGCTGAAGTGAGGTTGTGCTTCGATTCTTGATTTGTGGCTGAATTTGAGGTAAGGGTTCAAGTTAATTTACCTCAAATAATTCCTAGAAATGTAGTATTATGAGTGGGAATAATATAGAAACAAGACCCATAAGAATTGGCCTTGGGATGGGAAAGTTTGAGCAAGTTTCATGCAAGTTCATACGCTGTTGCACAATGTTGTAGTGCATTGTCAACGTGTCGCTGTTGGTGACATGAACTGGAGATGTGTCACTGTTAAATGTCAGGATTCCAGAGCATTGATGCCTTTGGAGATGCTTCACCGACGGCATCGCCAAGGCATTAGTCCCTCAAGCTTGGGGCATCCTAAGAATGCCTCCAACTCTCGGTTATCATCCCTATGCTAATTCAAGACGTTCCATAGCCTTGGTTGGGTTTTGACTCATTCCTAAGTTAAGAATTATGCATTATTTAAGGGGTAGTTAAGTATTATGGTAAAGGAAGAGTTAAGTAAAGTGGTAAAGGCTAAAAGTGCTCAAGTTGTCGAGAGGGCACTAAAGGGGATGAGGTTGGTTTCAAAGGCTACGTTGGCCTAGAAGAAAAAGTACTCGAGCCTAAGGGAATTGAATAAGAAACCTAAGAAGATCCCAACCGAACCATTTGGTTTGGTAAGTAAGCCACTAAGGAGCCCTAAGCTAAGCTCCAAGAGCTTGGCAAGTTAAAGCACCTAAGATAGCTACCCTGTATAATAAACTGAGGGTAAGACAGGTAAGTTTTGAGAAGAGGTGATGACCTACTCTAGGACCCATAAGTGGGACTTAAGGGAGGTAAAGTATTTGGGATACGAGAACCAGTGTCTCAAATACCTCCACTGTTTGAGTTCATAGCAAGTATAAGGCACCTAACGTGCAATAAGTCCTAAGGATTGTGTGAATTGCATATCATACATTCATGCATTGCATGCCTTCTATGTGGTTGTATTGAGCTACTTGTTGGTTGACTACTTGATTGTTTGTTGGTCATGTTTATATGCTTGCTTGTTTGCTATCTTCTTTGCTGGTACCCTATGGGACCCTTATTGAGTACATTCGTGTACTCACCCCTTTAAGTTTGTTGTGCAGGTTCTAACACCAAGCCTAACAACTAGTGGATAGTTGTGGGCTAAGCTTCCTCTTTTTGCAAGTACTCATTCTCTAGAATCCTTGTGATTTTAAGATTACTTATGCACTAAGCTAAGTACTAACTAAGTTTTATGCCTTTACAGTGTAAAGGCTAAGTGATGCACAAGGACTAAGCTTTGATGTAAAGGCTTGCACTTGGAGCTTTGATAGCTCAAAGGTGGGGCTCAAGTAAAGGATCTTAGTTAGGTTTTTGTCTTGTGTATATAATACCTTGTGTACTAAGATGTTGCCTCTATTAGGATACATTGTGGTGTCAAATCATTGAGTTACTTTTAGGTGCATACTAGTGATGTTAAGTGTGCACAAACTATTACTTGAAGTCATAGTAACTAGTATTTTATTGTCTTGGCACGATTTAAGCATGTTTTAAATAAAATGCTCGGGCAATGTTTTTAAAATAGTTTGCTTGTTTGTTTGCATTGCCAGGTGAAAAGCATGCATATCTTTCACAAGGCAGGTTAAGAAACTAGTTACATATAAATTGTTTTAATTTTACTAACGAGTAATAGTTAGCCAATAGTAACTAAGTGGGATTCATAGTCCCTAAGAGCCTACAAGCCAAGTAATTCAGGGTGTCGATACCCGATTCCATGACAATTTGGTATCAGTGCGAGTTAATGGTCATAGTAAAGGCAATAAGTGAACTAAGATTTAACTGTTCCTTATGCTAAGTGTAGTTAGTACTGCTTATGAGTTGCTCTGGGTGTGGTCTTCTAGCTTTGGTTGCAGGTATTATAGTTAATACTCGGTCAGGTGCTGCTACTGAGGCTCAGGCTCTTGGTGTGGGAACTAGTGATCCCAATGGGGCAGACATGAGAGGTCTGGATTCATTGCTGAGCAGGCTCAATGAGTCGATGGACCGAATGTTACATGGTATGGCTATTCTGCTTGAGGAGCGTGCTCAACCTCCAAATAGAAGGGAGACCTTGGAGGATCTTAATATGGTAAGGGCCGACATGCACCAAGGCCCAACGGTGCACCAAGGTCAGGGGAGAAATCCCTCGCCCCAAGGGCAAGTGCAAGGTCAAAAGCAAGTGAATGAATGTGCTTAAGTGGACTTTGAAGAGAATAGTGAGGAAGAAGATGAGGAAGATATCCATCAACGAAGGAGAAGAAGAAGACTCGTTATTTCGGACCATATGGGACTTGTTTCGATATGCCAACATATCAACACTCCAAAGTTCAATGGCGTAGGAGATCCCAATATGGCCGAAGGATGGTTGTATTAGATTAATGAAATCTTTAAGAACATGAAGTTGGATGACAAGGCCAAGATGGATTTGGTGCCTTTCTTCTTGGAAGGCAAGGCTTCCTTATGGTGGAAAGATGTCATGGAGAGATTTAACTCTTACAATGAAGGTAAACCCGAGCAAAGGCCTAAGCAACTTGATTGGACCGAATTTAAGAAGGAATTATGGAATGAGTTCAATAGTAAGGCAGCCCAAGATCAAAAGAAGATTAAATTTGATGAGTCAGTTCAAGAAAGCTTGATGGTCCATGAGTATAAGACAAAGTTTAATTCTATTTTTTGGTATGCTCCTCACTTTGCCAGAAGGGATGAACTTAAGGAAAAGAAGTTAATTTGTAGAATTAAGGTGGAGTTAAGAAGTTTCTTGACAATGATTGGAGTTCGATCCTATAATGAGGCCGTTCAAAAGGCCCTGACATTGGAAAGGGAGTTGCTGGAGGCAAAACCCAAGGATAAGGCCGTTGAGCCAAGGGTCCGAGTGCACTCAAGGTTGGTGAACAAGAGACCTAATCCAGGACGAGACCACGGTCCTTCCAAGAAATCCAAGAAGATCGGGAAGGGCCATTGTCCTAAGTGTTAGAGGTTTCATGGAAACAAACCTTGCACCTCGAGACCGATCTTTACAATTACTACCACTAGCCTGGACATCGAGCTAAAGAGTGCCCGAGGCTTAGGCAGGACCAGGGCCAGGGAAGACTAGAAGCCTCAGGAGTTGGAATGCATCATCAGAGCCCTTGTGCAATCACATGTCTTTGCTTTGACGAGACAGCCACCCAAAGAGCTGATAGTTGTGCAAGGTAACTTTAATGTTTAGGATTATAGTAGTAGGATTCTATTTGATACTGGTGCTACTATTTCTGTCATTTCCTTGAGCACGGTTGTCAACTTTAGACTACAAAGAACTTTGATGGACGAGATGAGGTTTATTAAAACTATTGGAAGAAATATTGTTTTCACCAATGAAATGGTTGAGGGGTACCCTTTGGAATTAGGAGGTCATAGGTTTTTGTGTGACCTTTGGGATTTGACTTCGATCCCTTATCATGTTGTTCTTAGAATAGATTGGTTAAGTAGGTATAAAGCCCAAATTGACTGTGCAGGTTGTAAGGTCACCCTTGAGAATGCCTCAGGGGTAAGTGTGACTTGCACGGGCAGTTTGGCATGTAATGCTAGTAGTTTGCATCTCATGTTGATGGAGCCCATCCCCATTGTGAGTGAGGAAGTGTCTTACTCACTAAATGGAGTGGCAGTCGAGGAGCAACTCAAGGAAATTGTAATAGCCAATCTATTTCTAGAAGTTTTTCCTGTAGACCTCCCAAGATTACCTCCAAGTAGAGAGATTGAATTCTCCATACATTTACAACCTAGGTCAGAACTGATTTCCATACCCTCATACCGGATGTCAGCACCTAAAATGGATGAGCTAAAAAAATAGTTAGAAGAACTACTTGAGAAGGGCTTTATAAGGCCAAGTGTTTCCCTGTGGGGTGCCTCGGTGTTGTTTGTGAAGAAAAAGAATAAAACCTTACGATTATGCATAGATTATAGGAAACTGAATGCAGTAACTGTAAAGAACAAATATCCATTGCCCAGGATTGATGACTTATTTGATAGGTTAAGAGGGGCAAAGGTCTTTTCCAAGATAGACCTGAGGTTTGGATATTTCCAGATAATAGTAAGGGATAAGGATATCCTGAAGACTACATTCAAGACTAGCTATGGGCATTATGAGTTCACGATTATGCTTTTCGGAGTGACCAATGCTTTGGCAGTTTTCATGGGTGCCATGAATCAAATTTTTAGGCCCTACCTAGATCAGTTTGTTGACGTGTTTATTGAAGATATATTGGTGTACTCTCAGACTCCCCACGAACATGAGGAACATTTAAAGATAGCTTTGCAAGTGCTTAAGGATAATCAATATTATGTAAAACTATCTAAGTGCCAATTCTGGGCAAGTGAAATTCCTTTCCTTAGGCATATCATAAATGCTCAAGGACTAAGTGTAGACCCAGAAAAGGTAAAGGCAGTGGTGGAGTGGAAATGCCCAACAACTATAACTAAAATTCAAAGTTTTTTAGGTTTGGCAGGCTATTACTGAAGGTTCATTGAGAAATTTTCTGTGATAGCTTCATCATTGGCTGCCTTGACAAAGAAGGCACAAAAGTTCATCTGGACTTTTAAGTGTGAGGAAAGTTTCCAGGTGCTTAAGAAGAGGTTAATTTATATTCTCATCTTAATCCTACCAGACCCACATAAAACTTTTGTGGTGCATACTGATTCATCTAGGATAGGATTAGGATGTGTGTTGATACAGGATAAACAAGTGATTGCATATGGGTCTAAGCAATTAAGGCCTAACGAATTAAACTACCCGGTGCATGATCTTGAGTTGGCAGCGGTCGTATTCGCCTTAAAGCTCTAAAGGCACTACCTTATGGGAAAGTCCTCTGAAATCTTTACAGACCATAAAAGTTTGAAGTATTTGTTTACCCAAAAGGACTTTAACATGAGGCAGAGAAGATAGATCGAGTATATCACGGATTATGATTGCTCAATAGACTATTGTTCTGGTAAGGGCAATGTGGTTGTCGATGCCTTGAGCCATAAGTATTTTGGGGTGATTATTTGCAAGGATCAGGTGGCAAATACCTCAAAAAATTCCATTTGTGGAACAGATCACAGTCTTATTTGAGATATGACGAGACTGGGAAATATCTCAAGTTACTATCCTTGAAATTAATCAGCATGCCTGGCTAGTGTTACGGAAGCTCTGGACAAGGACCCAAACTTGAAGAAAGTTTATGGGGAGGAAAGGCATGGTACTGTACTGGAGGAATTTCAGTACAAGGATGGGTTGCTTCACTATGGTGACCGACGCTATATGCCAAGTGACTTAAGGCAACAGGTGTTGTAAGATGCACATACGAGTAAGCTTAATGTTCACCTTGGTGTGAATAAGATGTACCATGACATTAGGACTCATTTCTAGTGGCCAAAGTTTAAGAAGGACATGTATGAATATGTGTCTAACTGCCTCACCTGTCAAATGGTGAAGGTAAAGCACCAAAAGCTATCGGGGATGTTGCAAAGTTTACCCCTCCCGGAAAAAAAGTGGGGATCCATCACCATGGACTTTTGCGTCGGGTTGCCCAACACAAGAAGTCATCATGATTCAGTATGGATGGTGGTGGATAGGTTGATAAAGTTTGCAAACTTTATCCCCATTAAGATTACTTATACCATGGAGAAATTGGCCTAGTTGTATATCTGGGAAGTGGTGAAACTCCATGGAATCCCTTATCAAATTGTATTTGATAGAGATCCCTATTTTGTCTCAAGGTTTTGGAATGCCTTTCAAAAGGCTATGGGTTCCACTATGAACCTAAGTACTGCTTATCACCCTTAGACCAATGGGCAAACTGAGCGGGTGATCCAAACCTTAGAAGATATGTTATGAAGTTGTGTGATGGATTTTAGAGGGGATTGGGACCAGCATCTACCCTTGATTGAGTTTGCTTATAATAATAGCATCTACGCTCATTGTTGGGAAGATAAGGCAGATAAAGTGGTTGTTGGCCAGAAATCATTGCCAAGACCATAGCAAAGATTAAGTTGATCCAAACAAGGATCAAGGCTGCCTTGGATCGGTAAGCCAAGTATGCCAATGTGCAAAGGAAAAATTTGGAGTTTGATGTAGGAGATAGGGTACTCCTTAAGGTTTACCCAATGAAAAGTGTGGCTAGGTTTGGCCAAAGGGGTAAGTTGGTTCCAAGGTATATTGGCCCTTTTGAAATCCTCGAGAGGGTGGGGAAAGTGGCTTATCAGTTGGCTTTGCCACTAAGTTTTGCCCATATTCACAATGTCTTTTATGTGAGTTCCTTAAGGAAATGCATTATGAATCCCGCACAAGTGTTAACCCCACCCACCATTCCAACAAGAGAGGACCTAAGTTATGAACAACACCCCATCAAGTTTCTTGATCGCCAAGTCCGGAAACTAAGAACAAAGCGGATCCCAATGGTCAAGGGACTATGATCTAACCATGGGGAGGAAGAGGTCACTTGGGAGACCGAGCAGGATATGCTAAGGCAATATCCAAGTGACTTCGCCTGACTAAGTCAGAATTTGGAGGACCAAATTTCTGAAGGAAGAGAGGATGTGACAACTCTCCTAGTCAATGATGGGTTTTAACCAGGTAAGCATTTTTATCTAAGTGTTTTTACTTAAGTACCTCAAGTTAGCACCTTGTTAAGCAAGAAAGACAAGCTAAGTTAAATAAAAATGAGTTCCCAAGTGTGGTTTGGCACCTAAAAGTCAAAAAGGGGCAAAAAGGAAATTTTGACACAAGTGAATGGCAAGACTATAATTTTGAAGAAATTAGGGTTATGTAAGGAATTTTTCCTAATTAAGTAAAGACCATTAGTTATCCTAGCTATTAGAACCATCTTTGAAGGAAAAGACTAAAAAGTTGCACTAAGTGCTCAATTGAGCCATTTATGTCTTAAGTGGCATAAGTGTCCAAAAGGCTAAGTATAGGAAGCTTTTGGGCATCCTTTAGGACAAAGGAGGGATGGTTTTGGGTAAGTGTTTAGTGACCAAAGTAAAATCAATGAGAACTTGAGGGTCAAGGAGCAAGAAAATAAGAAGTATGCTTTAGTGGGTTGGTTAGGATATTTTTGGGCTAGTTGACTCCTTTACTGTTTGTTTTGTTTCCCAAAATTCGTAGCTCCTTCTCTCCACTAGAATTTTTTCTCCAAAGTTCCTCAATTCTACAAATTTCCATTGAATTTGAAGGCCCCAAGGTGATTACAAGAAGCCTCAAGCTCATTTTTGGTGTTCTCGTTTCAATCTAGGTCTTTGATGCTTGTTTTGGACTTAAAACCCAAGGTAAGCTTCTTGGTTTTATTTTGGTTGGTTCTAATTTGTTTTTGTAGCTAGAAATGGTCTTGATTTGAAGTTCTTGGTGCCTTATCATGTTGGTTTTAGGATTAGAACTCAAGAGAGCTTGGTTGAGCTCAAGTGAGCTTGTGCTTTGACTCTTGATTTGTAGCTGAATTTGATGTAAGGGTTCAAGTTAATTTAGCTCAAATAATGCATAGAAATGTAGTATTATGAGTGGGAATGAACTAGAAACAAGAACTATGTGGATTGGCCTTGGGATGGGAAAGTTTGAGCAAGTTTCGTTCAAGTTCTCATGCTATTGCGCAATGTTATAGTGCATTGGCAATCGTGAACTGGAGATGTGTCACCATTAGACATCAGGATTCCAGAGCATTGATGCCTTTGGCGATGCGTCATCGATAGTGTCACTAAGGCATTAGCCCTTCAAGCTTGGAGCATCCTAAGAATGCCTCCAACTCTCGGTTATCATCCCTATGCTAATTTAAGACGTTCTGTAGCCTTGGTTGGGTCTTAGACTCATTCCTAAGTTAAGAATTATGCATTATTTAAGAGGTAGCTAAGTATTGTGGTTAAGGAAGAGCTAAGTAAAGTGGTAAAGGCTAAAAGTGCTTAAGTTGTCAAGAGGGCACTATAGGGGATGAGGTTGGTTTCAAAGGCTACATTGGCCTAGAAGAAAAAGGACTCGAGCCTAAGGGAATTGAATAAGAAACCTAAGAAGATCCCAACCGAACCATTTGGTTTGGTAAGTAAGCTACTAAGAAGCTCTAAGCTAAGCTCCAAGAGCTTCGCAAGTTAAAGCACCTAAGATAGCTACCCTGTACAATAAATTGGGGGTAAGACGGGTAAGTTTTGAGAAGAGGTGACGACCTACTCTAGGACCCATAAGTGGGACTTATGAGACGTAAAGTATTTGGGATATGAGGGCCAGTGTCTCAAGTACCTCCGCCGTTTGAGCTCACGGCAAGTATAAGGCACCTAACGTGCAATAAGTCCCAAGGATTGTATGAATTGCATATCATACATTCATGTATTGCATGTCTTCTATGTTGTTGTATCGAGCTACTTGTTGGTTGACTACTTGATTGTTTGTTGGTCATGTATGCATGCTTGCTTGTTTGCTATCTTCTTTGCAGGTACCCCAAGGTACCCTTACTGAGTACATTCATGTGTTTACTCCATTTTGTTTGTTGTGCAGGTTTTAACACTAGGCCTAACAACTAGTGGATAGTTGTGGGCTAAGCTTCCTCTTTTTGCAGGTACTCTTTTTCTAGAATCCTTGTGATTCTAAGATTACTTGTGGACTAAGCTAAGTACTAACTAAGTTTTAGGCCTTTACAGTGTAGAGGCTAAATGATGCATAAGGGCTAAGGAAGAGCTTGCACTTGGAGCTTTGATAGCTCAAAGGTGGGGCTCAAGTAAATGATCTTAGTTAGGTTTTTGTCTTGTGTATATAGTACCTTGTGTACTAACATGTTGCCTCTATTAGGATACATTATGGTGTAAAACCATTGAGTTACTTTTGGGTGCATACTAGTGATGTTAAGTGGGCACAAACAGTTACTTGAAGTCAAAGTAACTAGTATTTTATTGTCTTGGCATGATTTAAGCATGTTTTAAATGAAATGCTTGAGCAATGTTTTTGAAATAGTTTACTTATTTGTTTGCATTGCCAAGACAAAAGCATGCATATCTTTCACAAGGTTGGCTTAGAAACTAGTTGCACGTACATTGTTTTATTTTATTGATGAGTAATAATTAGCCAATAGTAACTAAGTGGGATTCACAGTCCCTAACAGCCTACAAGCCAAGTAATTTGGGCCTTCAAGACCTCATTCCGTGACACTAAGTGTGCAACCTTATAGGCTCCTACCATGTTAGAAATGATCTAAAATCACATTTATGATCATAAACAATGAGCGGTGTCTAGCAACATATCATTGCTACACAAGTGACAAGATAGTCGATGATTCAACTAAACCTTTATGATCATTATTTGTAATGTCATTGTCCCTTTGTCCAAGATATTAAGACCAAGTACGAGACATGGAATATGTCACTCTCGTACAGTCCAATTTATGGTTTCTTGGTTCCAGAGTAGACTAACTTAAACTGATGACATTGATATCGTATATCAACTCATCCGAGCATGGCCATACATGTTTTTAGTCTCACTCTATCAAGGGGCTCAGAGATATCACTCCAATATATAAGACGGACAAATTCCATCTTGACCATACAAATCTTTCCGCATGATTTGTAATTCACCCAATGACAACTTTTATGTTCACTCAGTTACAAGCAACATATATTAGTATCAAAGTCTGTGACTCACATGTAGGGAACCTTGATAATCTTGGGTTAAAAGGCTACATACACCATGATCACTATGAGAAATACTTATGACAATCATAGAATAATCCATGTAGCACTCTCTTGTTAGGTCGGTCCAGTACACAAGTTCTCCAACTTGTACCCATATGTAGACTATATATCTCATTTTAGTCTCCACATATGCTAGACTTTATGCATTATTGCAACCCACTCCATAATAGTACTAGACTAACTTAAACTGATGACATTGATATCGTATATCAACTTATCCAAGCATAGCCATGCATTTTGTTAGTCTTACTCTATCAAAGGGCTCAGAGATATCACTCCAATATATAAGACGGAAAAATTCCATCTTGACCACACAAATCCTTCTGCATGATTTGTAATTCACCCAATGACCACTTTTATGTTCACTCAGTTACAAGCAACATATATTAATATCAAAGTCTATGACTCACATGTAAGGAACCTTGATAATCTCGGGTTAAAAGGCTACATACACCATGATCATTATGAGAAATACTTATGATAATCATAGAATGATCCATGTAGCACTCTCTTGATAGGTCGGTCCAGTACACAAGTTCTCCAACTTTTACCCATATGTAGACTATATATCTCATATTAGTCTCCACATATGCTAGACTTTATGCATTATTGCAACCCGCTCCATAATAGTACTAGACCAGGGACATTTAAGAATATCATTATTCTAGGGTTATAATTATGTTTGATTACATTACGTAGAAACAAACAACAAACACAATTATTGGAATGATGCCTCAACAAAATATCACAACTCAATATGCAAAATACAGTTATCTCATGACTGGCTTCTAGCACAACACTAACATAAGAAACTATATTGTGTATTGTTGTCAAAGCGGACATGAGCACATTAATGCTCCGCCTATATTTACTCGACCACCATATGGAATAACATGCAATATTTTTCTAAAATCACCACCAAGAACAGCTGGATACCATTAAATATTTTCATGGTAGTAGCTGGGTCAAAAATAGAAATGATATCATGGAAGGTTGAATCCACAACCTTAAACGTATGACAATGTGCCATTGCAGTTTTATCCTATATGACCAAGCTAGTGTTAGTGTTATGCCCAAATGCCAGTCATGAGACAATTGTATTTTGCACATTGAGTCATGATATTTTATTGGGGCATTAATCCAGTAATTGTGTTTGTTGTATTGTTTTTGTGTGACATAATCAAATGTAATTATAACCCTATAATAATAATATTTTAAAATGTCCCTAGTCTAGTATTATTTTGGAGTAGGTTGCAATAATACATAAAGACTAGTAAATGTGGAGACTAATATGATATATTTAGTCTACATATGGGTAAAAGTTGGAGAACTTGTGTATTGGTTAATAAAATTGGTTAATAAACACACAATAATTGGAATGCATTTTGTTGAATGTGATTTGACATGATGTGTTGATTAGTGGTTGAAGCATGGTGCATGGTTATAGCCCTTATGGGTGGTACTTGTAAATACAGCCTGCATGTTGTCCTTTTTCCTTGTTGCTCTCATTATACCATTTCTTCCCACCTTAGTCCCATTGAATGTAACTTGAGGTTTCTATTATTGATGTCATTATACATTCTAGGATCATCCGAGGTGGTGTGTCGAAGGAGATGACTATAAAGAGACAACCAAGCAATGAGGAGACTATCGCATAGTTTACGCTATAACCATTTCACGTTTAATTTGGTTTTAACATGAGATGCATGTTTTGTATTTGTATGTGATGCATGTATAAGACAACTGGAGAAAACAATTGGTGAGATTAAAAGGAAAATCCCTCAAACAAAATATTAAGCCATTAAATGTCATATGTTCCAAATGTTGGCACTTGTCAAGACTTTGATCAATATTGGGTGGGTTTGCCAAACCAAAGCACCTATGTTCATCTTGGCGAGACGCGATGGGATAAAAGTGATATCCAAATTGCTAACTTTAGGTCTACCTTAACTAAGTCATCTCAATAGGGTTAGGATTTAGAGGCATAGAGTTGGGCTTAAGTTCATGAGATGAGCACATGAGCTTGGACAAGTGTTGTTCACCCAACTATCCAAGAGTTGCATGAGATGCAATTGGCAAAGAGTTGCCTACCTAAATAACTATAAATTGAGGGAAAAGCCAAAGCTGACTCAGGTTGTGGTGAAATATGGATCTTGGCCCTTTAAAATACCTTAGTGCGGAGGTGTTCCGAAATAATATTTAGGGTTATTATATTGTGTAAAATAGTGGGAGTATCATTTAATCAAAGTCTTTATTAAATGAACTAAAATGCATGACTCTTACACTGCATATTTATTGTTGTAGATTACCATGGCAACAAAACACATCAACACTTTCATTGTGATCGATCATTGAGAAGGAAAAACTGAATGGGACAAACTTTCTCAAATGGTACAAAAATTTGAGGATAGTTCTCAAGCAAGAGAGAAAGGCTTATGTCTTAGAGCAGCCCATTCCGAATTAGCCAACTAGCAATGCTCAAAGAGCTGGAAAGGATGCTCACAAGAAGCATGATGATGCTTTCGATGTTTCTTGTCTCATGCTTATTACCATGAAATCTGAGCTTCAAAAGCAACATGAAAATGTGGGAGCGTTCAATATGATCGAACATCTCAAAATGCTCTTCCAATAACAAGTTAGGCATAAGAGGTTTGATACCTTTAAGGCATTGTTTCAGTACAAAAATGTCTGACGGAAGTCCTGTGGGTCCTCATGTGCTCAAGATGATTGAGTACATTGAAAATCTTGAGAGTTTGGGATTTGCCCTTCGGAAAGAGTTGGCTGTTGATGTAGTCCTACAATCGTTGCCAGAAAGCTACAGTCAGTTTATCATGAACTATAACATGAACGATCTTGACAAATCCTTTTCTAAATTGCTCAACATGTTGAGAACTACTAAGCAAAACCTTAAGAAGGCTAAGCCTATTATGATGGCTCAGAAGGGCAAGGGAAAGGGAAAAGCCAACAAGAAGAAGAATAAAGCTAAAGGAAAGTCCATTGTTAATTATTCTTTAGGTGCACTGAAACCATATACTTGTGTGGCTAACGAAGGGGAGTCCTTCCATTGTAAACAACTTGGACACTAGAAGCGCAACTGTAAGCCCTATCTTGAAGAACTTGCTAAAGAGAAAGGAAGTAAGACTTCCGTTTCAGGTATTTTTGTTATAGAAACTAACTTTTCTACTTCCTCATCTTGGGTATTGGATACTAGATGTGGATCTCACATTTGTACAAATGTGCAGGATCTAAGTAGGAGTAGAAGATTGGCCAGAGAAGAAGTGGACCTATGTGTTGAAAATGGAGCAAGAGTTGTTGCCTTAGCCATAGGGACATATGTTCTCACTTTGCCTAGTGGATTGGTTTTTGAATTATACAACTTCTATTTTGTGCCTACTATTAGTAGAAATTTGATTTTTATTTCTTGCTTGGACAAAAAAGGTTTTTCATTTATAATAAAGGACAAATGTTGTTCTATTTATTTGAATGAAATCTTTTATGGTAATGCTTGACTTAGCAATGGTTTGTATGTTCTAAAACTCAAAAATCTAGTCTATAATGTGATACCAAAGAGGTCAGATTGAATGATTCCAACCTGACCTATCTTTAGCACTGTCATCTGGACCATATAAATGAGACCCACATATCCAAACTCTATAAGGATGGACTCTTGGACTCATTTGATTTTGACACATATGGGACATGTGTGTGAGAACCCTTATTTTATCAGGTAATTAATTTATTTTATTTACATAATCCTTGATAAGATTATACTTACAAGCTAGGTTTAAGTCAAGTCAATGAGTCAAATAGTCTTTGGAGTTCATAGGATTGAAAATCTAAGGTAAATTGACCACAAGGGCAACTAGGGGCATTTTGGTAATTTGGCATGTCAAATTTCAAAATGTTACCAAGAGATATATAATTGAGCCTCTAGAGGTGAAATGAACATCTTGATGAAATTTAAACTCAATTTGACCAAATATTGACTTTTTCTTGCTATGGAAGTAAGGAATGGCAAAATGGTAATTTTTAGGTCAAATATGGTAAAAAAGGATCTAGGAAGGTGGGAAATGGTATTTGAAACTATTTGGTGAAATTTGAGGTTAAATTGACCAAGGTTCAGACTTTTCTTATAAGTGAAGCTAAAAGGGCATTTTGGTAAATTTGGTTAGTCAAACTTGGTAAAACCTGAGTCAAACCTAGTAAAACAGATTCAACCCTGGTCAAAGGTAGGAAAATACATGGTTGGAAGTGGAGGAAAGAAAATCTATGAATTTAAGTGCAACTGGAGACATATTTGAGCATTTTATGGAGGTAACTTCCTTTTAACCAAGGGTTATAAGGTCTAAAAGACACTTTCACCCTAAGCACCTCTTGGAAACTTTAGGGAGTGAGGCAACTTGGTTTTGAGCCAAGAAATAAGCTTCCAAAAATGTGGAAGAGCCCCTATTTCCCTTTGTTAAAAAGCCTAAACCACTACTAACCATGTAAAGGCCATAATCATCTACCATTTTAACCCTTTCACCCATTTTCCATCCTTATTCATCCCTAAACACTCCAGCTCACTTTCTTCTCTTCCTCTATCCATTTAGCATGTCCTAAACCCTAAAAAAAATAGAAAATCACCAAAATAATGAAATAAAAATAAGAGAAAAAGAGCTTGTAAGTGAGGAATCAATGAGAAAGTGTTTGTTGTAAGGGAGGGCTTAAAAGTTTGGTTTCTTTCTTCTCCAAGAGTTGGCCACGGTTTTGGGCTGTTTATTTTGAACTCAGAAACTTTAGTTTAGTATTCCTTGGTTTCCTCTTCTTTAAACAACAACCTTTTGCTCATAAAAACCTTTGGTTATTAAGGTTAGCTTGGTGAAAGAGAGGAGAATTGTGGAGCTTCAAAAAGGAATTTTGGTTTGAGATTTTTTACCAAGGTAAGGAGGTCATTTTGGTTCTTTTTATGTGTAGTAAAAAAAATTTCCGCTAGGCTAAAAAATGTTGATTGGTCAAGTGGTTATTTTACTATGTACTTAAGGGACGCCAAGGAGACTAGGAAAGGACTTGTAATGCTTGAAACTTGAGCATGCAAGGTGGTGATCTACACAAGGGTAAGGTGTTTTATCCCTTCCCTTTTTGGGAAGCTTTGAACATGTTTTAGCTTTTTAAAATCTAGGACAAATGGTAGGGAAAAAATGGCATGGGGTGACCAATAGAGCCAAAGAGGGCTCATATGGCATTAAGGTCAGACCTAGCTCCTAATTTTGGGCAATAGGTGGTGTCCTTGGTGAATGGGCTATAAAATGGTGTGTGGATCGAGCATTGGGTGCCTGGTAGATGAGAGTGGCTGAACCTTCAAGGTTTGGCAAGCATAAGAAAGATGTGCCTAAGTTTGGGCATGTAAGTGTTGTGATTGAGCTCAAGGGCTCGATATGTGGTTGTGTGTGTGTGGCATGGGTTCCTAGGTGCATGAGTATTTGGGGTGCCTAGGAGCATGGTGAGTTGGTTGTGACAAGGTGCACATGGGTGTGCCTAAGGGGTCATGCAGCCGTGTGTGCCTAAGGGGCTCCCGATGGCACACCTAAGGGTGTGTGTGGATACGCCTATGAGCTCATGGTTGTGCGCACCTAAGAGGTCGCATGGGCATGCCCTAAGGGCTTGGTTTCCATGTGGACCTTAGGTTATGCTTTAGGCATGACCCATGAGCAGGGGCCCATAGTAGAAACCTTAGGGCTCAAATGGCACTCAAGCCTACTAAATGACTTAGGCCACAAATAAGCACATACATCGGCCCAATGGGGCATAGGGCCCAAGACGGGGAAAAATACATCCAAAGGCATTAGGACACATATAAAATTGGGTCAAACCCCACTGCATACAATAAGGGAGTTTTTGAGCTAGTGAAAGCTGGCAAGCTAGCTCAAGAGCAAATGCAAGGATGCATGCTCAAGGGCAAAAATGGACCAATGGATATTTTGTTTATTTGTTTGCTTGTGTGAGAAGTATGAGCAGTCATGTACCCAAAAGGGTATGATATGATGATCATTATATAATACTCCATGCCATAAAAGCTCATGGTATACCCATATAGTTTATGGGTGAGGTTCATGCATGCATGGCAATGTGTGTATATGGTCCATTATGTGTGATGTTGTTATGTATTGCTTATTTAAGAATGCCTTGCTAAGTATTTTATATACTTACCCTTATTCTTAATGTGCAGATATCGTCCAGAAGACAAATAATCCACAGTGATTATTCAATACTTGTTTGTTAGTTTCTCATAGGTACATTTTGCATACACTACATGTTCATTTTTCATATGTTGCATGCACTTATGGTCAAAGTCTAACTCCAAACTTATTAGCCTTCTATAGTAAGGTAGTCGGGCAAGGACTTCTTGGGTCTCTTTTTGCTTGGGTTTCTTTCTCCTGGGCAAAGGTGGGCCTATCGAGTAAGCACAGTTGTAATAGCTAGTAGGTATTGACTCTAACTTAGAACAATCGTGGCCTATGTTATTACTATTTCGAGTTAGGCTTATCAACCTATGACATTACTTTCTTAGGTTGATAGGCAAAACACTTAAATATTATGTTGTTGAAGTATTTACTTGCTATGAGTGTAGTTTTCATCCATGGTTTGACATGATATATTACTTGCGCATGCATGATCATTAAAATGTTTTCTTATGCAGCTGTACATATTTTATTCATGTTATCTTTAAATCCCACCAAAACACTATCTTAGTTTAATAAACTTAAGTGTTTTATTAGAACTAAGTAAATGTTTTTTTTAACTCCCAAGTAAATACTAAACGCTAAGCAAGTGGCTAGGATTTACATAGTAAATCTTGGCAAAAGATCCTGGACATGAGAAATGATTCTGGCCTAGTTAAGAGTTTGGATTAGGCAACAGAATAATTTCACCTAATTAAGAAATTAATTAGGTATTTATTTGGACGGTTCCTCATAATGTGAGTCATGTTTATTGGGCAAAATGACCAAAACCCCTTTCACTGGGCAAAGTGAAAGGGCTAATGACTTACTAGGACTCATACATAGTGACGTATGTGGCCCTATGTCTATACACACTAAAGGAGGCTTCCAATACTTCATTACCTTTACTGATGACTTCAGTAGATATGCCTATGTGTATCTTATGAAATACAAGTCAAAATCCTTTGAAAAGTACAAAGAATTCAAGAATGAGGTACAAAATCAACTCGGGAAAAGTATCAAAGTACTTTGATCAGATCGAGGTGGAGAATACTTGGACCAAGAATTCATTGATTATCTAAAGAAGTGTGGTATAGTATCATAACTCACTCCACCTGGTACATCTCAATGGAATGGTGTATCTGAAAGGAGAAATTAGACTCTATTAGATATGGTTCGATCTATGATGAGTCAAGCTGACCTTCCAAACTCCTTTTGGGGACATGCTCTAGAGACAACCGCTTTTACACTAAACTAAGTTCCATCTAAATTAGTTCAAAAGATATCATATGAGATATAGAGTGGGAGGTGTCCCAGTCTGTCTTTTATGAAGATTTAGGGCTGTGAGGCTTATATGAAATGTCATTCCTCTAACAAGCTAGGGCCTAAATCTCATAAATTTCTTTTTGTTAGGTATCCTAAAGAAACAAAGGGCTATTTTTTCTACAATTCGTCCAAGCAGAAAGTGTTTGTTGCTTAAACTGGTTTCTTTCTAAAGAAAGAGTTTATCTCGAAAGGAACCAGTGAGAGGAAAGTAAAAATTGAAGAAATTCAAGAACAACAAGGGGACATCAAACTTGAAATGGAACATGAGTAGACACCACAAGATTATGTGGTTTAGGAGTCTGTTCTTGTAGCACAGAGCCCACGTTGGTCTAGTAGGATTCAACATGAGCCCAAGAATTATGGATTTCTCATGACTCACACTGGTGATGTGATGCTCATGGATCAGAATGAGCCCACAACCTATCAAGAAGCTATGTCGGGACCAGATTCTGAGATGTGGCTAGAGGACAAGAAGTACAAGGTGGAATCCATGTATGAAAACCAAGTGTGGACTTTGGTTGATCCACCTGAAGGGGTAAAACCTATAGGGTGCAAATGGGTTTTCAAGAAGAATACCAACATGGATGGTAATGTGATTACCTTTAAGGGACGATTGGTTGCAAAACGTTTTAAGGAAATTCATGGTATTATCAGCTGTTACTGCACACTATGACTATGAGATATGGAAAATGGATGTCAAAAGTGCATTCCTTAATTGAAAGCTTCTTGAGGATGTGTACATGACATAGCCAGAGGGTTTTGCCACTCTAGATAATGCCAATAAAGTGTGCAAGTTACGAAGGTCCATAAATGGACTGAAGCAAGCTTCTTAGAGCTGGAATCTTCATTTTGATGAAGCAATCAAAGAGTTTGGTTTTATTAGAAATAAAGATGAACCATGTGTGTACAAGAAGGTTAGTGGGAGCAATATTGTCTTCTTTGTGTTGTATGCAGATGACATACTACTCATTGGGATTAACATTCTTGAGGTATAGTCTATGAAGACTTGGCTAAGGAAATGTTTCTCTATGAAGGACTTGGGTGAAGCAGCCTATGTGTTAAGCATTAGGATCTATCGAAATAGATCTAGAAAGCTACTCGACCTAAGTCAAAGTACATACATTGACAATGTGCTAAAGAGGTTTAGCATGCAAGACTTTAAGAAAGGATTCTTGCCCATGTCACATGTTATAACTCTTTCTAGATCTTAATGTCTGAGTATACCCGAGGTGAGAGAGAGCATGAATAAGATTCCATATGCCTTAGCAATTGGATCTATCATGCATTCCATGATATGTACTTGTCCCGATGTTTTGTATGCCTTGAGCATGATGAGCAGGTGCCAATCAAACCCTAGTGAAAGTCACTGGACAGCTGTTAAGAACATCCTTAAGTACTTACAAAGGACTAAGGATGCATTCTTGGTCTTTGGAGGTGAAGATGAGCTCGTTGTAAGAGGTTGCATCAATGCTAGCTTCTAATCCAATAAGAACAATTTTATGTCATAATCTGGTTATGTGTTTTGCATTGGTGGTCATGCTGTGAGTTGGAAGAGTTCAAAGCAAGAGACAGTGGCTGACTCTACAATAGAATCTTAGTACATTGACGCCTCTAATGCTGCGAACGAGGCTATTTGGATCAAGAATTCATCATAGAACTTGGAGTGGTTCCAAGCATTGTCAACCCGATAAAGCTCTATTGTGACAACAATGGAGCAATCACAGAGGCTAAGGAACCTTAATCTCACTAGCGATCCAAACATATACTCCGACACTATCATCTCGTTAGGGAGATCATTGAAAGTGTGATGTGAGGATATGCATGACCTCAATAGATAGCAACATTGCTGATCCACTGACAAAACCCCTTACACAGCAAAACCATGATAGTCATTCTAGATCCATTGGTATTAGATACATGGATGATTGGCTTTAGTGCAAGTAGGAGATTGTTAATGTTTTGCCCAAAAGCCAATTATGAGATGATTGTATTTTTCACATTGAGTCATGATATTTTATTGGGGCATTAACCTAATAATTGTGTTTGTTGTATTGTTTTTGTGTGACATAATCAAACATAATTATAACCCTAGAATAATAGTATTCTTAAATGTCCTTAGTTTAGTATTATTGTGGAATGGGTTACAATAATACATAAAGACTAGTATATGTGAAGACTAATATGAGATATGTCGTCTACATATGGGTACAAGTTAAAGAACTTGTCTGCTGGAACGACCCACCATGAGAACACTACATGAATCGTTATATGAGTGTCATAAGTGATTCTCATAGTGATCATGGTATATGTAGTCCTTTGACCTAAGGTCATCAAGGTTCCCTACATGTGAGTCACATATTTTGATACTTCCTTTTGTTGCTTGTAACTAAGTGAACATGAAGATGGCAATTGGGTGTGTCACATATCATGTGGAAGGTTTTGTATGATCAAAATGGGATTTGTCCCTCCTATGTAATGGGAGTGATATATTTGGGCCCTTTGATAGAGTAAGACTAAGAAAATGCATGGCCATAATCGGATGAGTTGATATACAATAACAATGTCATCGATTTAAGTTATTCTACTCAGTAATCAAGAAACCATAGATTGAGCTATATGGGAATGATACATTCCATGTCTCATGCTTGGTCTTGATATCTTGCACAAAGGGACAATGCCGTATACGGATAATGATCATAGAGGTTTAGTTGAATTATTGACTATCTTGTCACTTGGGTAGCAATGATGTGTTGCTAGACATCACTTATTGTTTATGATCATAAATGTGGTTCATGATCATTGCCAATAGTAGAAGCCTATTGGGTCGCACATATAGAGCCAATTGGATTATTTAAGTGCATGGACCAAATTGTTTACATTTTGGTTTCATAATAATTATGGATTAATAATTGGCCCAAAGGTTTCGTTAATGAAGGAGGTAAGGAAGGAACTTTGGCTAGTAAGAGCCGAAAATGACCAAGGAAAGAAAAGAAAGCCTAGATATTTCCTTGGTTTAATTAGTTTAACCTAAACCCTCACTTAGGTCACTATAAGTATGTCTTCAGTAAAGACTTTTTGGCTAATCATTGGCCCATTTTTTTGACCTTAGAAGCCTGCCATGGAAGGGTGGGATAATGCTAGAATTAGCCATCTTTGACATTTTTCAAAGATCATCTCATCCTTAAGTTATTTTATGAACACTTGTAAACCCTATTGTCCTAGGTTCTTGAATAATGACCTTTGTTTCCTTTAAGACATTTAGCCCCCAAAAAATGCTTCCATACCATTCAAATCCTTCCAAGTCTTGAAATCTTACAATAAATTCCATAGGTTACTTGTAAAACAAGCAATTCTTTATGACTTTCATGAGGGCCAAATAACCATTGTGTGAACCTTTTAAGGAGATGTAGATTATACACTTTGCCTATCACATTTCATTTACTATGGTTAAAATTTATGCTTTATAATGGTTTATAACCGTTATGCCTTTATATTATAATTTTTCCATTTTTAGAGGTAGTAACACCCACCGGGCAATAGCCCAGTTCCCGTCGACTCACCGCCAAGTCCACCACCGCTCGGCTATTGGAGTCTCTATTCAATCATGTCATAAACTCAATCTAGCTTATCTCCCGACAATCGCGTCTCACAGAAACAAGGACTTCAACTAGCTTTCCAATCAAAAGGTGGTTCTTCCATTATTAACTTTTTTATTTTAATTTTAAAATTTTTAGGATTAAAATCACAGGTCCTTATTTTTATTGTAATTTAGGTTGTTGAAACAAGACAATTAAGATGGAGATTCTGTGATGTTTTTCTTGATTGTTGTTCCCTTTATTTGATGCTTTTGCATTGTCATGATTCATCTATGTCACATTATTGTATTGGAGAACTAACACAATCAAACATTCTTATTTTGGATTCAATGCTCTATTGTTACTATTGTGTGATACATCAAAAGGGAAACATTAGACAATAACAACTTGTCTAAGTCCTTAAAACATGGTTTCAAGCTTCAACTTAAATCAAAACTCAATATCAAACTGATGCATTTAAATTTATATATAATAACTTACAGGACATAGGCAACGTAAGAAATTCAGATAGGAAATCACACTGATTCTAATAGAACTTAAATTCAGAAAGTCCAAGGTCCAGTCATCTAGTGTAACCGAGCTATTCCAATATTCCTATTCAAGCAATTTTATCCCTTTGGCCCTTAGTAAACTAGTATTCTAAGTGTTAGTATTAGTCCTAAGTATTGCCTTACTCAAGACTGAGTACCCCATGCCACTTACAAGTGTGTTTTAATGTAAACTTAGTGAGGGTAAACAAAGTAGTTAAAAAGCTACACACCTAAAAATAGGAAAATAAAAAAGTAGCAATGTGCTATTGTCAAAAATGCCTCCAAGGGGCATTTTGTTTCTACAGCTATTAGTATAGCCCTCCTAGTGGAATGCTTGGTGAATATGGTAAGTTCATAAATCCCTAGTTTAAGAACCTTAATTAAAGGTGAATTAGCAAATCAAGTAAGTTATCCAAGGGTTAATTGGTTTCGAGTGGTTTATGGCACTAGGTTTGCCTGGGGGAAAAATGATCATTTTGTATCTCGGAGGGTCCAGACAAGTCCCGGGAGTAAAAATGTAATTTTTTAAAACCCAAAACCCAAGTTAATTAAGTTTTTGCTTAAGGTTTAATACCTTAGTTATTATTTGGGGAAGAGGTATTTTTGCAATTTTTTAAAATGTGTGGGGGAGGCAGAGGTTTTGTGTCTAAAACACATTTGGCGCGTGAATTTCTACCACTATTCATTCCATTTCGGGCCCAAATTTCGCAGCTTCTCTCCTTCCTCTCAATCTCCTACCAAATCCTCTTGAAAACCAAGATTTCTTCCTGAAACTAGAAGGCTTTTGTGTTGCCCAAGTCAAAAGGAGCTTGTTTTGCTTGTTTTTCATGGTGTTAGAGCCCTTGGAAATGTTTTTCAGCTTGAGCAAGGTTTTGGGTGAAAGGTAAGCTTTTGTTCTTGATGATTTCATATTTCTTGAGCTCAATTAAGCTTGGGTTTTGTTAGGTTAGTGCTAATTTGGTGCCATATACCTTGTATTTTACTTAGAGCCTAGGAAACCTTAATGGAACCTTTGGACTTGAAGCTTGTGGGTTGTGGTTGTTGGATTGAGCTAATTCAAGGTTAATTCAGGTAAGAAATTTATAATTTATATATATTTGATGCCATTCATAGTTTGTTTGTGGTAGAATTCAACTAATTTTGTGAATGGTGTTAGTTGGTGGTTGGTGTTGAACATGGTGGACTAGTAAGGTTTTAATGATTTGTGTGGTGTTTATGGACACCATAAGACTAGTTTAAATGGTGCTTTGTGGCCTAGTGCATGTGTACGTTCAGGTTTGAGGCAAGTGGAGGCGTTCTTAGGGTCATTGGGAGGCATTGGAAGTCCCCAAAAAGCCTTAGGCACGTAGGAGAAGGTTCAAGCTTCTGGGCCTTATCACCTTGGCCCTAGGTGGCACTGTAGCACCCAAGACCCTATTTGGAACCTAAACAAAAATGGCCACAGCGCCGGCTAGGCCCCAGCACTTGATAACGTTGACATGCTGTAGTATTTTCACCATAACTTTTCGCTCGGGTGTCCAATTAAGGCGATTCAAGTTTCCACATTAAGCTAAGAGGAAATGCTATCATTTCCATGCCTTCCCTAAGTCTGAATTGGCCTAGGTTTTTCTATATTTGTGTTCAAAGTGAGGGGATATTTGACCACAATAGGGCACCACTAGTTGGGTAAAGCGTTTAGTCCCATCAGGAGTCTAGTTAGGCCTTTGGGCTTAGGGACTCAATGTGGGAACCCTAGTGCACCAAGTAATGATGGATAAGTATATGCCTTGAGTAAAAGTTTAGTACACTTGTAGCCTAAGCAAGGTTACTTGAGGCACAAGTGAGAACCTAGTGCACTCTTGGTAATGTATTGAGGTGGAAGATTTAAAAATAAGTAACCTGGACAAGTCTAAGGACTGAGGTACTATATGGAGGCTTAGTACACCTAGTAAGTTTCTTGAAACTCAAGTAAGGTGCATCCACCATGTTCACTTGCACAACAATCAAGAGAAGGTTAAAGTTATTGCATCAGTAAGCTAAGGCTTACTAAGAGCAAGTTAAGGGCCAGGACTTGTTAGGCATTGAGTGACACTCATGAGAGGACTAAGAAGAGGAAGGGCCCCAATGGACTCAAATGTATGCATATATGTTAGCCCTCAGACTATAAGCACATGCAATAGACTTTATATATATTGTACATGTGTGTGTCCTCAGCATTTTTCTTGCAGGTTAGAGGATCCCTTATTGAGAATCTTTGATTTTTAGTCCTTTAGCTTTTGTTGTGTAGTTTTGGGTGTTGTTGAGCTAGTAACCATTGAGGGTTGTCATGCTAAGCTCACGAGCAGAGGCTAGTGAAGCATGAAAGATGAGTTATGGAGCTTCCTACCGGGAGTCTACTCTAAGGTGGGAGCTAGTCGTGGATCTTAGTACCATTGTTCACTATATAGTTTTCATACACTAGTTCACCTCTCATGTTCAAGTATGAGTAGTGTACTCTAGAGTCGCTCTTAGGTGTGAATATAGTCTACTTTTGCTTGGATGTTCACTCACAGTTGATTATGTGTAGGTAACCATATATATGCTATATATGCTTTGACAATTTTGATGTTGGGATTTAATGAAATGCCATGACAATGTTTTAAGTATCATTTCTGATGCCCGGCAGCATCTTCGTCCAGTGACATTGTGACTCCGGGAGGGACTTCCTGAGAGGGAGAACGCCTAGAGCAGAGATTTCCCAGGGGAGTGTACCTGAAATGCTCAGGAGAAAAGGGGTTAGGAGATCCCCGGAGTGTCTTTCCGGGGAGGAGCCTCCGACGCCCAAGTTAGCACTTTTAGGAGGATAAGGGGGGAGAGAATGCAAGGGAGCTGGGGGATCTTGCCTACTTGTGTTTTCCCTGGGAGAGGAGTCTCCTCCTTTGCCAGGGCTTGTTTCCTGGTATTTATAGGGGTGCCCAGCCCGTTCAGATCGTGACACGTGTTCGGTCGGATGCGATCTGTACTTCCGGGCGTAGGGGACAGGTAGCCGTTTGTAGGCTCCTCGGGTCTGGGATCGAGACGAGTTGTGACAAGACCTAGACGGCGTCGGTGCGTCAGGCCACCATTTGAGGCGGCGTGTAGCGCACGTGGGCGACATGTCAGAGACTCCTTAAATGCTCATGCCGTACTCCCAAGGTCCTTTGGTACGGACGCCCCTCTTCGGGAATTATGCCTGTAGTTCGGGGAGTTCCCTGGTTCGGGGGTTCCGCCTTCGGGGAGGTTCTCGCCTGCTTGAAGTAGCTGGTTCTTCATCTCCGAAGGTGATCCGTTAGGTCCCCCGAGGGAGCCGTTAACGTCCTTGAATTCCTGACGTACTAGCCGAAGTCCCGAGTTCGAGGTGTTTGACTTTGCTCCTTCCGAGGTCAGTGATAGCGCCTCTCTTGGATGACGCCAGGCTTCCTGACCATCATATTCATAGGGAGTATATACTGAGAGGGGTGATAGCCCTTTGGCTATCACAGGCCCCCCTTCGGAAAGCCGAAGTGAAAACTTTGGCTTGTCGACTTTCGGAGGGCACCCTCCGGGGCCCTGGGTGTAATACCTGTGCCGAAGATGTACCTTTTGTCCGAAGACATAGGCTGTTCGACCATAGCCTGTCTTTTGGTGTCTTCGAGGTAACCTATTTCTTCCCTTTTGCAGGTCTACGCAACGTCACGTTTCGTAACGAGGCGTGTCAGTCTGGAGTGCCGTGCCCAGGATTTAGGGGTGTCAGAAGACGTGTCCCTCTTTTGGCGCGACGGCTGACACGTGGCATGTTGTCACTGGAGGGGACTACATTGGTTACGACGGGCGCACCTTTTTATGCAGAGGGCAGTTATGGCGACTGTTCACCTTCATGGAGTACTTATGACGCCGATTCGCCTATTGTCCCTCGGCCTATACATATCCTGCTCTGTCATAGTCTCCTTTTGCTTCCGCTTTTGCTTTCCTCCTGCTCTCAATTGTTTTTGCGTTTTTCACGGCGGTGCTTTTTCTTAGGTGATTTCCGGCCACCTTTTACGACGGCGACTTCAAACCCAGACTTTGGCAAAGCATTTGGTGGGTTTTGACTTTCAAAATTCTTTGATTTTCTGTGCTCTTTTTCTGAAAGCTTTCCCGGAGTCGATTTTTCATCCCCGAAGTCATTTTTTCTTTGAAAATGTCTTCGCCAACTCCTCTTATGACTGTTTCCCCCATTCCAGAAAGCTGGCAACCTCTTCTCAATCATACTTGCTGTACGTCTCCAAAAAAATTGGAAAGATGGACCAAAAAAATTTTTCTTCCTTCTTACGCCACCATCAGACTTCCTGGTCCCCAAACTCTCAGTTTCATGAACAATGAGGATGAGGTTACCATTTTTCATGCCCAACTGAAGGCCGGACTTCGGTACCCTCCCTCGAAGGTGATTTGTGACTTTTGCCAGTTTCATGGCATTGCCGTAAATCAACTTCCCCCGAACTCGTACTGCTATTTCAACGCCTTCCTTTGTATGTGCGGCGTTTTCAAAATAGAACCCCACTTCATTCTTTTTATGTAGTACTATAAGCTTTACGTGGTCCCGAAGGGTGGCTTTTACTTTATGCAACCTCGGGGATCAGGGAGCAAAAAGTATATGTTCACCTTTGCCACTAAGGACAGCTGGCGAGGGTGGCAAGGAAAATTCTTTTTTCTGAAGATAGAGGATGTCACACCTCACTCAGGCCCTGGCCTAGAAGTTCCTAGACTAGCTCACAATCCCAATTGTAAAATTTAGGTTCTAGCTCTCGGCCAAGCAATCTATGATAACTTTTAAGTCTTATTTTCTTCAGTTAAGAGGCCTGGGAGGTGGCCCAGGTGGCTTTAGTAAAGTTCCATTAATTTCTTGCAGCAAGGGCAAGGCCCAAACCCTTAACTTGCTCCACAAGCAAGGATTCAATTGATTTCTTGCACTACAAGCAAGGCAACACTTAATGCAAATTAGGTGCATACATGGTGTGCATCAAGTGTATTAACTATATGGCAACCAAGAAGCCCACAAGATTTAGTTTAGATTTTGAAAACCACATACAATATGTTCATGATGATCTCGGCCATATTAGGTACATATAAGGGTGCACCATATTTTCATGAAACAAAACCCAAACTAGTCACATAAAGGTGACAAACTTTGGCCCATAATATCCAGCAACACAGGCTAACATAATATCATGCATAGTCCATGCATAACTTGGCATACAAAACCCAAGAAGCATCATAAGTCTTGGTGTCAATGACTACACATATTAACAACAAAAGGGTAGTCTACCTAGCAAACATAACATGGCCACACATGCCATGAAACCAAAAGTATTTATGCCAAGTTAATGCATGCCGAGTCTCCTAATGGTCAAACAAGACCTTCAGTATGCCATACAAGAGTACACACTGCAACACCAACCCAATAGCTTGATTCATGGTCATGAAGGAAAACACTAAGATCAAAGCTATAGTCCAGGTATCCATAGCCCTCCTAGACAAGTCCCCAACTACTGCCTGCAAACTTCCACTATAAGTCTCGGCCAAATAAAGAATAAGACTTGCAAATGAATCAAAGTGTTAAGCCAAGCACACATTGGCACATATCTTGCAAAGCAAGCAACTACAAACATTAAGCACACACACAAACAGCTTAGTCCTACTCAGGCCGAATGTCCTTGCCTGAAAAATAAAGTTGGGCAGTGAACATATAACTCAGTAGGATTCACTTAAACGTACACAACTCATATTGAGTCTATTTAGTTAAGCTGAAGCAAGAAACCTCCCTTTTGGTTAGCTCAACCTGCAAAACAAACACCAAGACATATAACTCAGTAGGATTCACATAAACGTACACAACTCATATTGAGTCTATTTAGTTAAGCTGAAGGAGCACTCAAAGCTTAACCTCCCTTTTTGTTAATTAGCTCAACCTGCAAAACAAACACCAAGACAAGAAAAACACTGCATCTACCTATGGACATTAAAGCAGTCAAGTGTAATGAATCACCTTATGGTTCAAGCCAACTTTAAGGTGTTCCTCAACCTCAATGCCTAGCATAATATCACATAGGCATCAAACACACAATCATGGATTAAACTACCATGTCCCATATGAAGAACACTAAGACACAATACTTATGCTCTCGGCCAAACACTCAATTTCACATACATGTGTCATTCATCATTCCAACACACCACATGGTATTCCAAACATCAACAAACATTATCTATGGCCTTAATTCCAATTATCCAAGTGAAATACACTATTCCACTTCATTCCAAGCTCTCGGCCAAAATTTCCCATTTCACATAATCATGTTTCTCATCAACTCAATCCATTATATAATCACCCACCATCATTAAACATCATTCATGGCATCATTACCATGTAACCAAATGGAATGTACTATGTTACCACAAGTTAAGCTCTCGGCCAAAACACACATTTTCACATAATAATGTTCTTTAACATTCCAAGTTATTACATGTTCCTCAAATCACCAATTAACATTATTCATGGCACCAATGCCATGTTACCCATTTAAAGGACACTTAACACATGATTTCAAAGTCTCGGCCATAGTGCTCATTCACACACATCCATATTCTTTATCATTCCAATCCAACACATGATCATCAAATCATCAACTAACATCATTCATGGCATCAATGCCATGTAAATACAAGAACACATAGTTTTACCTTAAATTCAACTTTCGGGCAACACACTAAATTTCACAACCTTGATGTTCTTCACTCCAACAACCTAACACAAGGTAAAACAACCATCAACAAGCATCACACATGGATTAATTTCCAGGAATTCCAAGAAGAACACCAAGAACACTTGTTCATCACATTCGGCCAACATTTCATTTCCAAACCAAGACTTCCTTTGCTCATTTATCCTTCACATAACTTCAATTAAACACTTAAATTCCTTGTACATGGAAGAACTACCATGAATTCAAGGAAACATTGAAGTTACCTCAAGAACCCTAGCTTGATCCTTCTCAGCCTTAGCTTGATTCTTCAAGAACAACTTGAATTTGTGGTAGTCTAGCACTGAAAACACACCTCCAAGCTTGATTTCTTCACCCAAGCTTCACACCTCTTCAAGGAAGCTTGCACCCGAGACTAGCTTGAGAGAACTCAAGAACAAAGCTCACAAGTTTCGGTCAAGTGAAGGAAATGAACTCTTTGGCTTGTTTCGGCCGAATCAACCTTGTTATTAGTTAGCTAAATGCCAACATTTTCCTTCCACCATTTTGCATGGTGCAAAGTAGTCTTCCAAGTCCATATAAGTCCAATGCCGCCATTAAAACTTTTGGTTAATTAGTCATTCAAGTCCAATCTTGGCTTATTATGCCAAGCATGTAATAACACAAGTACCAAAGCCACTAAAATGCCACATGCATAACCGGCCATGAACTAGACAAACTACTAGTTAGCTTGTTAGTAACTAGTGAATAGTGCACTTAGTGGAAGACAAGAATTTGACTAGTAATCATTGTTGTCTCCCAAAATTGGACTAGTCTTGCATTAGTCATCATAAAAATTTGCATGGCCGAATTACCCAACTCAAGTTTGCTAGTCTCAATTGTATCACTCATTTAAGTGTACAATTTGGTCCCCTTTCTCTGTTTTCTGTCAGCTTTCCCATAGTACATTTTATATGTGCAATCATGTCCTGAAAGTCTCCAATTTTACACATAGGTCACTGTACCAGTCTCCGGAGCTTCTCTTACTCCCCTTTTCTATTTTCTTTTATTTTCTTTGGTTTTCCTTGATGTCTCCTTGGTCTAAGCCAAGCACATAGGAGGTACTTAACAGAGGAGGCCTGGTCATACGTTCCGACCAAGTGGGCTCGGGGAAGACTGGACACGGATGTTGTAGACCCGAAGAGGCTGCTGACTCCTGAGTTGGCGGTCAGATTCACGGACTTCGACAGTCGGATCAGAGCAATCTCCGACTGGGATTCTGAAGTCCCTTCACGCTCCTTCTACCCCTTCCCCATTATGTGGAAACTGATGACCGAGGAGGTCCTTCAGGAACTAGGGGTAGTGAAGGAGCATAAGACGGACCTCGGGATGCCGGCTCCTGCCATCGCTGGGAAAGACTCCTGGCTAGTGAAACTCCTCCGAAAGGAGGTTACTTATGAGTCCTTTTGTGAGCGTAAGTTATCTAAAAAAACTTATGCTATAGGTACGCCTTGGACTCACACTGATGTTTTCCTTCTGTTCCAGAGATGGGCGACGAGTCCGCTGCTTACTACAAGGCGCTCTTCCTCGGTCAAGCCGAGAAGGGGGAGCAAACAAAGAAGGCCGTCTCCCGAAGGCAGAAATCGTCTGGGGCCGGGCCATCCTCGGCAAAGCGGGCGAAGAAAGACGCGCCTCTTCCTCCCCCGGAAATTCCCGAGGAGGCGCACGAAGAGCCTGACGCTGCTGTTGCCCCGCCAACCGAGGTTGCCGCTGACGCCCCTTCTCGGAGTCCCACTTCCTCGGCGGCTCTTCTGGACGCCTTGGTGGAAGTCCCTTCTGCCGAGGAGCGCCGCAAGAGCAAAGGCAAGGAAATCTCTGCCGAGGGGGCCCGGGATTCCGACGATGATGTTGCCGAGGTGCCGCCAGGTTTGTTTTTTTTTTTTTTTTTTTTTTTAGACAAGCTGTAGTGTCTTTATTATTTGAACTTTGAGGATTACTTGTCTAAACAAGTTCCTTGTTTTTGCCGTGCAGAGGAGGTACCATCTTCGGCCTGGGTAGCCGAGCACGCCCGGAAACGGGCCCTTCGGGATTCCCATATCCCGAAGGGGAAGATCCCTAGGGAGCCTTTCTGGTCGTTTACGGAGGACATGAACTTGTACTCCGGCGACTGCCGGCAAATGGCCAACCAAATTTCAAGGGGGATCCTTACCGAGGCCTCCTTCAAGGCTATTTCCGAGGCGTGCCCGGACGAAGAGACCCTTGCTGCAAAAGTTTCCGAGCACGCTGCCCAGGTATACTTCAGGCCTTTGTCTTTTCCTTTTGATTTCTTCTAAGTGTTTGGCTCATTTTTTGCCTTACTGACTTTGTTCTTACTTCTTTGCAGCTGTTGGGGTACACTGGCCTCCTCAGGGTTCGGGCAGCGAAGCAAGCGGCATTCCGAGTCTAGGCCTTAGACTGTGTGGAGAAATCCAAGGCCATGTGCTCTGACTTGGTTGTCAAGAACGCGGAGACGGCTCAAGCTGCAAAGAAGGAGGTTGCTGCCGTTCGGGAGGAGTTATTGAAGGAAAAAGAGGAGCTCTTGAAAGACTCATCCCAAAAGATTTCTGACCTCGGCTCCAAGGTGGCGGAGCTGACTTCGGCAAATGAGGCATATCAAAAGGAAAAGTCAGAGTCTGAGGCTCTCCTGGCGAAGGTGCTTGCTGAGAAGGCCGCGCTCCAGGCCGAGGTCGAGTCTTTGAAGAAGAAGCCGAAGAAGAAGAAGACGAAGGCATTAAAGAAGGAGATCGCTGATCTGGAGAAGGAACTTGACGATTTAGCGGTCGAGAAGGAGAAGGCTAAGCAAGCGACCATGGTCAGTTTTCAGGACGGCTTTTGCCTTGCTCGGCATCAAGTTCTGCAAAGGTTCCCAGATCTGGACCTCTCCTTCTTGGTGGCCCTAAACATTCCCGAGGGGCCTCGGTAGTCTTGGTCCAAAATCGAGAACCTCAACTTGGCCTTTCCTCCTCCGGCGCCGAAGGTGGTAGACAAGGACGCGGGGGTTGGTGGCTCTCGAGATGCTGAGATTCCTTAGCTTGTGTTAGGGTCCTTTGCCTTCTTTTCTTCTTTTTTGTACTTCTTTTTTTGGCGAGCTTCCTTCTTTGTAATCAGAGCCATCTTTGTTAATAAAGACTCCTTCTTTCTTTTGGGAAATTTTTTGGCTATGTCTTTTGCAAGATTTTTCTCATTTCCCGCTGTCCCGAACACGTTCGCTCAAGAGACTTCGGAAAATCATGCTTATTACGGCAATTAGCCTTGGAATCGCCCTCGCGCAATTCATTTTAAGTAAATTTCCAACTTCAGAGAAGATTGATAACCTTTGTACATAAATTCTCTTAAATCGTGCTCGGCGACGACCGCTCTGGTGAAAAGAAGCTTTTTGTACTTTAGAAAGATTTTCTAAGAAGCTTTTGTACTTAGAAATTTTTCTAACTCCCATCAAAATCCTAAACATAGAATTTTTTCAAGGCGTCCGAATGCCATGTATTTTTTAATTCTACGCCTTCGGTATCGCCGAGCTTATAAACTCCTTTTCGCACTTCGGCAAGTACCAGATAAGGACCTTCCCAATTTTCACGAAGTACCCCATGGGATGGTCTTCGGGGTCCAAATTCAACCTTTCGGAGAACGAGGTCTCCTTTCTTTATTCCCTTTGGCCTGGCGCGCAAGTTTATAGCCGCGGCCACTCTTTGCTGAAAAGCTTTTCTTCTCAGCTCGGCTATTTCCCTGTGCTCGCCGACGAGGTCAAGCTTGGTTCTTAGGCCGAGGTCATTTCCCCTTTCATCAAACACTTGTACTCGTACCGATGGTTGTACTATCTCAATTGGGATGATAGCCTCTGTACCGAAAACAAGTGAAAAAGGTGTTTCCCCTGTGGCTCTTCGGGGTGTTGTTCGGTAGCTCCATAACACGCTTGGGAGCTCTCCTGGCCATTTCCCTTTTGCTTCCCCCAACCTCTTTTTCAGACCATTTTTTATGGTCCTGTTAGATACCTCTACTTGCCCATTGCTTTGGGGGTGAGCTACTGGAGCGAAGTGCATTTTTATTCCGAGGTTGTTGATAAATTCTTGGAACCCCTTGTCTGTGAACTGGGACCCATTATCGGCTACTAGCACCCTTGGTATGCCAAATCTACATACAATGTTCTTCCATACGAACTTCTGCACATCTTTTGCCGAGATAGTCGCCAAGCGTTCTGCCTCGACCCATTTAGAGAAATAGTCCATTGTGACTACGCAGAACTTCACGCCTCCAGGCGCTGTCGGGAGTAGCCCAATGAGGTCTATGCCCCAAACTGCGAAGGGCCAGGGATAGTCAGCTGAAGTTACCAATTCTGAGGGTGTCCTTTGGATACTTGCGTGTCTTTGGCAATTACCACATTTCTAAACGAACTGCTTAGCATCCTTTCTTAGGGTAGGCCAAAAGTATCCTTGGTGAAGTATCACTGCTGCCAGGGCGTCGGTTCCAATGTGCGAACCACAAGCACCTTCATGAACTTCTTCGACGATCATTTCAATATCCTCTTCGCCGACACACCTCTGCAGTGGATTTGCATATCCTTGCCGATACAATTCTTCTCCAATTAGGAAGAAACCACCGGAGCATCTTTGTACTTTTGCCACTTCGTTGGGGTCTTCGGGGAGTGCACCGGTTGCGAGATATCTTTTTATCGGATCTTTCCAGCCTTTTCCCGAAGTTACTATGCTCAGCACTGCGATGCTCAGGTGGTTTAGCACCTTGGTGCATGTTTTTTATTTTGCCAAGCAATCTGCCTCGGCATTATCTCGGTGAGGCACATTTTTGATTCGCACGGTGTCGAACTCTCGGATAAGCTTTGCTACCAGTTCATGGTATTTTGCTAAGGTCATGTCCTTCCCACAGACGGCGCCAAATGATGCCCGGTAGCATCTTCATCCAGTGACATTGTGACTCCGGGAGGGACTTCTTGAGAGGGAGAATGCCTAGAGCAGAGATTTCCCAGGGGAGTGTACCTGAAACGCTCGGGAGAAAAAGGGTTAGGAGGTCCCCGGAGTGTCTTTCCGGGGAGGAGCCTCCGACGCCCAAGTCAGCACTTTTAGGAGGAGAATGGGGGAGAGAATGCAAGGGAGCTGGGGGATCTTGCCTACTTGTGTTTTCCCTGGGAGAAGAGTCTCCTGCTGTTTGCCGAACTACCAGCTGGGAATCGCTGTGGGCTTTCAAGTTTCTTACACCAATTTTTCTGGCTAGGCACAACCCTGCTATGAGAGCTTCGTATTCAGCCATATTGTTGGTGATGTTAAAGTTGAACTTGATGGCCTTCATTACTTCTAGACCTTCGGGGCCTCTGATAACTACCCCGGCTCCCTGGTGTTCGGACCCTGAGGCTCCATCTACATACAAAGTCCAGTCTGGCTCATCTTCGCTAGGATCCGAATGGCTGTCCTCGGTGATGGGTACTTCGGCAATGAAGTCTGCCAGGGCTTGAGCCTTTATGGCTTTCCGAGGTTCCTAAGTAATGTCATGCTCGCCAAGCTCTATACACCATTTGGAAAGCCTTCCTGAATGATCAACTTTCCTCATGACGTCCCGTAGAGGTAGACTACTTCGGACGATGATTGGGTGAGCTTGAAAATATGGCCGTAGTCTTCTTCCTGCCAGTACCAGGGCATATATAGCTTTTTGTAGCAAGGGATACCTGATTTCGGCACCGTGCAGGGACTTGCTTACATAATAAACCGGCCATTACTTCGGCCTTTCTTCTTTCACCAGGACCGAGCTTACTGCTTTTTCTGTAACGGTGAGGTACAACACGAGGGGCTCCCCCTCGCGTGGTTGCCGAAGAATGGGCAGACGGGCTAAGTAGATTTTGAGTTCTTCCTAAGCCCTTTAGCAATCCTCATTCTAAAGGTGATTATCACATTTGAGGTTGCCCTCCTTTTTTGCTACCTTAGTGAGGACTTTGAAGAATGCTCGACACCGGTCCCCATACCTGGAAATAAACCTGCTAAGAGAGGTTATCCTTCCGGTGAGTCTCTACACATCTTTTATTGTGATGGGAGTTCGGAATTCAAGCAGGGCTTTAATTTTTTCTGGGTTAGCGTCAATGCCTCTTTCTGATACCATGTACCCAAGAAACTTTCCCGAGGTTACACCGAAGATGCATTTTTTGGGATTAAGGTGAATCTCGATGGTTCTGAGCTGGTGGAAAGTTTCCCTTAAATCTGCGACGTGGTCGTTAGGCAGCTTGATCTTGACTATCATGTCATCGACATAGACTTCCATGTTCCTCCCTATTTGGTCATTAAAGACCTTGCTCATCAAACTTTGGTAGGTAGCTCCTGCATTTTTGAGCCCGAAGGGCATTCTGATGTAACAATACGTTCCACCCTCGGTGATGAAGGCGGTCTTCTCTTCGTCTTCGGGGTCCATCCTTATTTGATGATATCTACTGAACGCGTCTAGGAAACTTAGGAGCCCGTATTCGGCAGTTGAGTCTACCAACCGGTCTATTGGTGGAAGAGGGTATGAATCTTTTGGGCAAGCATCGTTCAAGTTTCTGAAGTCGATGCACATTCGGAGCTTACTGCTCCCTTCTTTTGTGGCAATAACCACATTGCTTAACCATTTGGGGTACTTAACCTCCCTGATTACATTTGCGTCCAATAAGCGCGGGACTTCGGTATTGACGAAGTTATTTTTATGGACTGAGATGCCCCGTTTCTTTTGCCGGACAGGTTTTGCTTCCGGACTTACTTTAAGGCTATGCTGTATTATACGAGGGTCTACCCCCGGCATATCTTTCGGCGAGTAGGCAAACAGGTCTTTATTCATCAGTAGAAAGGATACAAGTTTTTTCTTGTCACCTTTGGCTAAGTTTTTCCGTATTCGGGTATTTCGGCCCAGGACAAGTTCTACTTCTTCCATTTCTACCTTCGCGGGGTCTTCCCTTTTTTGGTTTTCCATCTGGCGAAGCCTCTGCCTCTACAGTTTGCACGAAGTTGGTTGCTGGGGCTTTTCGTGCCTTGACGAACACTTTCCTTACTTCGCCCTGATCAATGAAGATTTCCGCGTCTCCATCCTTGGTGGCAAAAGTGACAGTTAGGTACTTTACATCAGGGCGAATGTGCAGATTTCCTTGTGTTTGCCTTCCAAGGGTGGCGTTATATGATGAAGGAACATCCATGACAATGAACCTTGTCATTATGGAGGCAAATAATTCGTCTGTCCCGTCTACCGAAGTTCCCTTCATCATTAGGGGAAGATTGATCCATCCGAGGACGGGCAGTTCGGATGGTCCTACCCCGAAAGTAGGCGAAGTGACGGGCTTGAGATCATTGTGGGATATACCGAAGTTCGGCAGCAAATGTGAAAACAGGACGTCGGTGTTTGATCCATCGTCAAGCAACACTCTCTTGACGTCGCAGTTTCCTATCCTCGCTATGACCAACAGCGGATCGTCATGGGGAAAGATGACGGTGGAACCATCTTTGCGGGCCAGTTTCTTCGTCAGACTCTGATATTCCATCACTGATATTTCCCTGGCCTTTCTCTTTCTTTCTGAGGATCGAAGTCCTGTCGTAATTGTTTGTATTATTCCCGCCGGAGGTGGAGAACGCCTCTTCGGACTTCGGTTCCTCCGTCTGTCGGAGTTGTAGTCCTCGTCATTTGCCTTTCCTTCCTCCTCCTTTCTTCCTTTCGGCGAAGGCATTCGCAGATATCGCCGAAGTTGGCCTTGTTTTATCAGCGATTCTATGTACTTTTTCAATTGGAAACAGTCTTCGGTGTCATGGCCGTGGTCGCGGTGAAACTGGCAGAACTTCTTCATATTCTTCTTATTATCAGCGGTCATGGCCCTTGGCCGCTGAATTTGGGTCCCCTGTCTTTCCATCGTCATGAGGATGTTGGTCCTCGTGGTGTTCAGGGGTGTGAAGATTGGGGGTTTCCTTCCCCTAATCCTTCGAGGTCGTCCTGTCTGGTCGGCTGGATACCGCGTTTGCTGGCTAGACCCTTCAGCATGGGCGTGATCATACTTCGGTCCGCCCATTCTCAGCTCTTCGGCTGTCATGTGCTGCTTGGCCCTTCGGTAGAATTCACCAAGCGTGTCGGGGGGTCCTTGGAAAATTCGTAGAACAGCTGTGAGTCCCTCCAAAGGCCCCATGCCATGGCAAGGATGCGTATTTCAGGCCGAAAGTCTGGAACACTTAAGGCTTCTCTGTTAAACCTTTCGACATAGTCGCGGATGGTTTCTCCATTCTTCTGCGCTATGTCGAACATCTGGACAGGCATCTTCGCCGTCGGCCGGCTTCCAATGAATTGCTGCATAAAGGCCGTGGATAATTCCTGGAACTCCCTAATGGTTCTGGGAGCCAACGAATTGTACCATGCTGTTGCTGGTCCTGTGAAGGTGACCTCAAAACATTTGCATAGGGTAGCATCATCAGCACAGTGCAGCACCATGCTACGTTTGTATTTGGTTAGATGAGCCTGTAGGTCAGTTCGGCCATCATAGGTTTCCAGCTGAGGCACCCGGAAGTCACTTGGGATGGCTGCCTCCACTACTACTCGGGTGAACGGCGACTCATCCCCGCCAAAAGTTTCAGACAACCTAGCCCAGACTGGTTTCTGAGCTACCTGTTTCTCCACTCTCTCCAACCTTGTCAGCATTTTCTTCATAAGGAGCATGGCACTGAGCTCTTCTTCCTAGTGCTTGTAGGCTTCTGGGAAGGGAGATTGCCGGCGTCTCTTCGGGGAGTGACTCCGGCGTCGAGGGGATGGGGACCTCGCCTCAGGTGATGAGCTCCTTTGGCGTGGGGTTTTAGGTCGTTTGGACCCCATTTGTCCCGTAGGCCGTGCCCCGAGGGGTATATTTTCCGTCGAAGACTCATCACACGGATCCCCACTTCCCGAACTGCGATATGTTGATTTAGGGCTTTTCTCCCGAGGGCGTACTGGCGAGGAAGGCCTTTGGGCCTGAGTTGATTGCGGCCACCTACGGTCTATCTGCTGTGTCACTTCAGCCACAATAGAGCGCTGGAAGTCACGTAGAAAACTCATAGTTATGACTAGAGGGCGTTCTTCCTCGGGCGAGGAAGTCCCTAGAAGGGTTTGCTCAGTAGCCGGTTGAGCTTCAGGCGCGGACGAGGACTTCGGAATTCCCTTGTCCTTTGAATGCCGAGTTTCAACAACGGCGACCTAAGGGTGAGTTCCCACAGACGGCGCCAAATGATGCTCGGCAGCATCTTCGTCCAATGACATTGTGACTCCGGGAAGGACTTCCTGAGAGGGAGAACGCCTGAAGCAGAGATTTTCCAGGGGAGTGTACCTGAAACTCTCGGGAGAAAAGGGGTTAGGATCCCCGGAGTGTCTTTCCGGGGAGGAGTCTCCGACGCCCAAGTCAGCACTTTTAGGAGGAGAAGGGGAGAGAGAATGCAAGGGAGCTGGGGGATCTTGCCTGCTTGTGTTTTCCCTGGGAAATGAGTCTCCTCCTTTGCCAGGGCTTGTTTCCTGGTATTTATAGGGGTGCCCAGCCCGTTCAGATCGTGACACGTGTTCGGTCGGATGTGATCTGTACTTCCGGGCGTAGGGGACAGGTAGCCGTTTGTAGGCTCCTTAGGTCTGGGATCGAGACGAGTTGTGACAAGACCTAGACGGCGTCGGTGCGTCAGGCCACCGTTTGAGGCGGCGTGTAGCGCACATGGGCTACATGTTAGAGACTCCTTAAATGCTTATACCGTACTCCCGAGGTCCTTTGGGCGAGGCCGTCCTTTGGTACGGACGCCCCTCTTCGGGAATTATGCCTGTAGTTCGGGGAGTTCCCTGATTCGGGGGTTCCACCTTCGGGGAGGTTCTCGCCTGCTTAAAGTAGCTGGTTCTTCATCTCCGAAGGCGTTCCGTTAGGTCCCTCGAGGGAGCCGGTAACGTCCTTGAATTCCTGACATACTAGCCGAAGTCCCGAGTTCGAGGTGTTTGACTTTGCTCTTTCCGAGGTCAATGATAGCGCCTCTTTCGGATGACGCCAGGCTTCCCGACCATCATATTCATAGGGAGTATATACTGAGAGGGGTGATAGCCCTTCGGTTATCAATTTCCTTATTTTATTGATCAAGTCAAAGTACATACTCATGCAAGACTGTGTAGTAGGATTAATTAACTAGAAGCATAAAGGTTTAAACTAGTGTGCACATAATCAATTAACCAATTGCGACTAGTGTGGGACAAGTTCCCATAAGCTTCTGGGCAAGCCCATAAGAGGCTATGTCAACTATTGTTGCTAAAACTAATAGTCCAACAAGTCTAAAATACATAATTACACATGTCTACAAAGTCTAAATGACCAACTACTTGCTAGAGCAAAAAGTCAACTTCCCAGTCAAATTTGCATCAAATTCTAATTGTACTGATTCTTACAAAAGATTCTGTTGGTATCTACCCTGCTTATAAAGGCTGAAAATGTCATTTCTTGTTACCTTAAATGCTTTCAATTAATTCTTTAAACCAATTAATTCTTCTTTTATTCTCACTTCATAAGCCACTGCTACAGAAAACTCAAAATCTTGCACGTTCTATTACTAATTTTCATCTGACTAGGGTACTTCGTAGTCCATCTAATATGGGATCCAATCAATAACTTGGTCATGTATTAATAAAAAAATACATGATCCTTAGAATCTCTAGTAATTATGCTGTGTAAAATAGTTTTTGAAAGCGTATTGACATAGACTAGTTTGGTTAGTGCTCCACTACTATGTCTATTTTATTAGTTTTTTGTGCTAATGGTCCACTAACTCTCTTTATGTACTATACTAGTCTTCTTTATTTTTTATGCCAAGCTCTAAACCTACAATTTTCTTTTCACAAATTACTAGAAATGTTTTATAGTTTCTTGGTGTGATTAAATGAAGAAAAGTGTTCAAAAACTCATAATTAACTAGAAATGAAAATTTTGTTAAATATTTCAAGTGTCATTATGGACAAAAGTTGGATGGATGTGGAAGATAGATTTAGTACTAAATACATCAATGGAGTTCGTATTTTGCATTCTCATGCACAAAATTAAAGTATGGCATCCCCTATCCCTGTAATAAATGCAATAATGGAATCATTTTACAAAGGGACAAAGTTGAGCAACATTTGTTGAGGTTTGGTATAGTTAATTCTTATACTAATTGGTTGTATCATGGGCAGGGTATTAATTTGAGGAAGCACTCATGTCATAAAGTTAAAGTTGGAGTTGAATTTTGTGATAAGACGTATGACGTGATATATGTTGCAGCTGGACTTGAGATCATGGAAAGTGTGTTACAAAAAAAATTTTAATGACCAAAAGGCTAAGGATGTTGATGGTTCAAAACCTCTTAATCTTGAAAACAAGGCATCGGGGTACTATGAATTGCTCAAAATTGCTCAACAACAACTATACCCAGGTTGTGAAAAATTTTCAAAGTTATCATTTATTGTGAATCTTTTTCAAGTTAAATGTCTCTATGGAATAAGCAACAACACTCTTAATAGCTTATTTAAACTAATCAAATAAGCACTTCTGCATGGTTAAACTTAACCTAACTCCTTTTAAAAAGCCAAAAAAATGATTAAAAATTTAGGTCCCCATTATGAAAACATACATTCATGTGATAATGATTGTATATTATTCTGGAAAGAGCATGCAAGGCTAGATAGTTGTTTGGTTTATGGTGAATGAAGGTGGAAACTACCAAACGACCACCCAAATAGTGAAGGCCGATCTACCAACAGCAAAAAGGTCCCTAAGAAGGTTTTGCATTACTTTTCATTGAAACTAAGGCTTTAGCGTCTCTTCTCATCTTCACAAACAAAATTAAACATGAGATGGCACAATGATGAGTGAAATGAAAATACTGAAGTCTTAAGACATCCTGCTGATTTTGAGGTATGGAAATCCTTTTATTCAACTTACCCATCATTTGCTTCAGACCCTCATAATGTTAGACTTGGATTGGCTACTAATGGGTTTAATCCCTTTGGCAATATGTCTACCAATTATAGTGCTTGGCCTGTTATTCTTCTTGTTTGTAATATTCCTCCCCGGATGTATATGAAATAGTCGTATTGTATAATGTCTTTACTCATACCAGGTCCTTCATCCCTAGGGAAAGATATAAATGTCTACTTGCAACCTTTAATAGAGGAGTTAAAGGACTTGTAGAAGTGTGGGGTTTATACATTTGATGCTTGTAGTAAAGAGAGTTTTTATCTACATGCTACGGTTTTATGGACCATAAGTGACTACCCAACATTTGCTAACTTGTTAGGATAGAGCACAAAATGAGCGTTAGCATGTTATACATATAATAAATAAACTTGTAGCTCATACTTGAAATATGGTCATAAATTCTGCTACATGGGCCATCATAGATTTTAACCTTCTAATCATAGATGGCATGAAAATAAAGCATCATTTGATGGAGAAAAAGAGAAAAGACCTTCACCTAGGACATTATCTGGTGATAATATGCTAAGTCAATTAAATAATCCAGAGAAAATTACACTTAGTAAAGGGAAAAAGAAGGGAGAAATAGAAAAAGGTAGAAAGGACCATAGTTGGAGGAAAAATAGCATTTTTTTCAAATTGCCTTATTGGAAATGCCTTCATTTATGCCACAATTTAGATTTCATGCATATAGAAAAGAATGTGTGTGAGAGTATTACCTGCACATTCTTGAATATTCAAGGGAAAACCAAAGACAATCTGAATGCTCGACATGACTTGATACAAATGGTTATTAGAAAAGACTTACAGCCAACTTGGCATGGTGACAAATTGCTATATTTTCTTTCATGTTACACATTACCTCTAAAAGAGAAGGAGAAATTTTATAGGTTCCTATAAAGAATCAAAATGTGCATGACAAATATTCGCTCAATATCTCAAGATGTGTCAATGTCAAAGATCATAAGATTTATGGGCTCAAGAGTTATGATTGTCATATTCTTATGGAGAAGCTCTTACCGTTTGCAATACATGGAGTTATGCCTAAAAATGTATCGATCCCATTGTTGAGCTAAGCATTTTCTTTAGAGGCTTGTGTTCAAAAAAGCTAAGAGTTGATGATATGGAGCATCTTGAATCTCAAACTGCAGTAACACTATGTAAATTAAAAACAACCTTCCCATCATCATTGTTTAATATCATAGTTCACTTACCAATTTACTTGGAAATTGAAGCTAAGCTTGTTGGTCCATTTTAATATAGGTGGACGTATTTTATTGAAACATGAGCATTTGATTTAAAATTTTATTTGTAACATGATTATTATATTTTTATATAGTCCAAGTGTTTCTTTTTATGATTGGATTTAATGTTCTTTAAATATTACATTATGTAGGCTCTTATGAGACTTGAAAGGTTATGTTGGCAATAAAAGCCAAAGGGTTCCATTGCCAAAGGCGATATTGTAGAAGAGTGTTTGACATTTTGTTCGAGATACCTACACGGTGTTGACACAAGAATTAATCAAAATGCTAGGAACAATGATGAAGATTATGGTACCAGTTCACTATATGTGTTATCAATATTTTTACACCCTGGATGTGCTTTGCAAAAGGAAAAATCTAGAACACTTGATCCAAAAGAACGAATACAAGCTCATGAGTATGAGCTCAAAATTGTGATAAAGTCCAACCATATCTTGAGTATGATTTTTTCTTGCTTTTTATTGATTTTATTAGTTGTAACTCTATTGTAAATTTTATTCTAACATTTTTTCACACATGTTTAGAGAATATGAACAAGCTAATTCCAAAGTTGACTTTCGCGTCTGGTTCCAAACCGAGTATGTCATTCATTCTCTAAACTTTTCTTATACTAAAAGTTTGTTCTTCCTTTCATATTTCATGTAAAATTTTTAATACTTATTTACATTTTCACATTTAGCAAGCTAAGCAATTATATAAAGAAAATAATAGACAACTAGAAAAGAATAGTTTATCCTTAGCTCGTGGTCCACTTTCTAGTGTCAAATGTTTTAGTGTATATGCTATAAATGGCTTTAAGTTCTACACAAAAAAGATCACTTAGAATTCTGGTGTGGTTGTGAAGGGACTGTTAGATGGTACAAAGATTGATTATTATGGCATTCTTACTGAAATGGTGGAACTTCAAGTATTTGGGTGCAAAGAGAATTGTTTTGTTTAGATGTGATTGGTTTGACGTCTAAGATCTTAAGGGAGGAGTCAAGATAGACAAACATGGTTTCATAAGTGTTAATGCCAGTCGCTAGTTACTGACATATGAGCCTTTTATTTTTGCATATCAAGTTGAACAAGTCTATTTTGCACAAGATGGATTTCAACCTGATTGGCTAATTGTCTTAAAAACTTAGCCACGAGACTTTTTTAATTTCCCTGAAGATGTTCAAAGTGATCCACAAATGGCTACAAATGATGAAGCATTTCAACAAGATCAATCTCATCTTTTAAACACCCTTAATATGTTTACTGATGATTGGGAATAATTTTCTTGGAAGAGAAATGATATTGGTATTGTCACTATTGGAGATGATTTTGATGTTATGCATGATTCGGTCGATGATATTAAAAGAAATGATGCAATATGAGTTCTTGAACAAGAAATTTGGGTCTAGAAGTTAAAGTGGAAGATATTAGCAAAAATATGATGCAATATGAGTAGCACACCCTCCAAAATAAGGGTAAGTCATACTTTTCTTTTCCTTTTTTTTAATAGTTTGCCTAATAAGGCTTAAAGGTCGGAATTTTTTTTTGTTTTGTAACGAATTCTGTGCTTAGGACCATCCTAATTCTATAATGTGAGTTGTCTCAAATTTTCAAACATATGACCTGGTGTAGCTCTCATATTATTTTGGCAACCTCTAAGTCACATAAATATCAATAACTTTTTTATAAGAAGATTATTTGCTTAAATTTTACATCATTTTTTTTACTTCTTAATTGTTTTTTCCGAAATGCTACTTGTGCTTATGTTCTCATGTTCAAGTTGTGAAAATTTTTAGATTGGAATTAGAGTGGATTTGCCTACTATAGCTTTTCTAGCTTTTTGGAAGTTATAGAATATCAGATTATTTGTTGATGTAGGAACAACAGAGCTAAACTCTTGAAGACCCCTTGAATTAGTTATCAATCAGATTCAAGCAAATATTTCAAGCTTTTAATAGCTAAATCCTATGAGTACAATTAGCTTTTTTTATCTAGTTGGTCTTGTACCTAGGCCTAGCCGATTAGAGTAAGTTTTTCTTGCTTTTAATAGTTGTGTTCTGTGTTGGAGGAGCTATTTCAGTGTCAAGGTTTGTTACTTCAGTCTCCTAATTATGTTTTTTAAGTTTTGGATTTTGTTAGTTGATTAGTGAGACTTTGTTCTTGATGTAATTTTCCAGCAATAACTAAATCCTCCAAATACTTCAACTTTTACTAAATATTCCAAAAATTTCCCAATGGTAAATGTGCAAAATTATGTGATGAAATATCTTGTACTTTAGATGTATACCGATGGAGATAACATTATTGTTTAAGATGTTATAAATAAGGGGACTAATATTTTTTGTTAATTTTTGTATATGTATAAACCTAAGAATAGTGCAATCAAAGACTAAGCCCATTCTTGCATATTAGCTCAACTAGTGTCAAGGGACATTGACTTGAATTTGACTCCTCTCCATAACTGCCAACCACAAGTCTTTCAGGTTTTTGAAAAACATGCAAATTACCCTCAACCTTTTACAATAACTCCTAAATACCCTCTCATGTAAATGTTTTTTATTGAAAAAAAAAAGGGTTAAGGTCCAAGTCATAATGCCTATTAGATCTCAATTATTGAGCATGTTATAGCTGTTAATTAAGAGGCTTTTATCACTATGAAGGGGACAAAAGAAACTATTAGTTACAAGAAAAAAAAAGTTGTAACAAAACAAAAAATTGTTACAGTATTCACATTGATGTAGCAAACACTAAACCACTTGCCACAAAAGTTAAAGTTCAATAACTAAATAGAACTAGTAACCACAAACATTAATTGTGGTTAGGCTTTGTGGTTATAAAGTAATTATTGGCACGAACATTACAACATCTGAGTAAAATATGGCTTTAGTATCAACAATTTTTCTTTTTTGTGGTTGTAAAATCCAACACAATATTAGTTTTCATGGTGTACTCACTTTAGTTGTTATAAGTATAACATTGTTGATGCCCTTCAGCATCTTCGTCTTGCGACATGGTGAATTCCGAGGGAGCTTTCAAGGAGGGAGAACGTCTGACAGAGAGGTTCCCCAGGTGGGAAACTACCTGAAAGACTCCAAAAAAAGGGGTTAGGAGGTCCCCGGGATGATTTTCCAAGGAGGAGCCTCCGACGCCCAAGTCAGTTTCTTGAGAAGGTAAAAGGGGACACTTAGGAAGTTTTGCGGTCTTGCCTATTTGTGTTTTTTCAAGAGAGAGGAGTCCAATCTCTTGCCAGGACGTGTTCCTGTGTATTTATAGGGAAGCCTGGCCCATTTAGATCATGACACGTGTTCGGTCAGATCTTTTCTGTACCTTCGGACGTAGGGGACAAGTAGCCAGTGGCAGGCTCCTTGAGCCTTGAACCGAGTCAAGTCGTGACAAGACCCGGACGGCTTCGGCGCGTCAGGCCGCCGTTTCAGGCAGCGTATGGGCGACCTGTCAGAGGCTCCTTAAATGCTCATTAAATGCTCATGCCGTACTCCCGAGGTCCTTTGGGCGAGGTCATCTTTTGGTACGGACGCCTTTCTTCGGGAATCACATTGGTGGCTCGGGGAGTTCTCTAGCTCGGGAGTTCCGCCTTCGGGGAGAATCTCTCCTGCTTTCAGTAGCTGGTTCTTTTCTCCCGAAGGCGATATGTTCGGTTCCCCGAGAGAGTCAGCGACACATTTAGATAACCTGGCGTTTCAGCCGAAGTGCTTACTTCGTCATGCTCGATTTCGCTTCTGCCGAGGTCTGTGGCAATGCTTCTTTCCGAGCTACGTCAGGCTCCCCGGACAAACCTTCGGGGAAATTCATACTGGGGGAGGCGATAGCCTTTTGGCTATCACAGGCCCCCCCTCGAAAAAGCCGAAGTGGAGACTTCGGTTTGTTCGCTTCCTGAGGGCCCCTCTTTGGGCCTTGAGTGCAGTACTTGTTCCGAAGACGGACCTTCCGTCCGAAGACGTAGGCTTTTCTTCCATAGCCTGTCTGTTGGTGTCTTCGAAGTAACCTGCTTTCCAGCTTTTTAGGCCTTCCTCGAAGAAGCCGAAGTGGAGACTTCGGTTCGCTGTCTTTCCGAGGATGCTTCTCGGGAGTTTCTAGGGAGTGTAACCTGTGCCAAAGATACACCTTTTTGTCCAAAGATACGGACTGTTCGGCCATAGCCTGTCTTTTGGTGTCCTCGAGGTAACCCACTTCTTTACTTTTGTAGGTTAGTGAAACGTCGTGTCTCGTAACCAGACGTGTCAGTCTGGAGCGGCGCGACGTCTGTCAGAGGGCGTGTTCCTCTTTTGGTGCGATGGCTGACACGTGTCGGCTTTTTGTTGGCTGGGGTTGCATCGGTTACCGCGGGCGCGCCTTTTTAGGTGCAGAAGGGCAGTTATGGCGGCGTTTCGCCTTCGCAGAGTACTTATGACGCCGGTCCGCCTACCCCCCTCGGCCTATATATATGCTCATTCCGTCATTTGTCTCTTTTGCTTTTGCTTTTGCTCTGGTTTTCCTTCTGCTCTCTTCTGCTTTTCGCGGCGGTTCTTTCACCTGAGCTTTTTTCCGGTCATCTTTCACGACGGCGTCTTCACACCCAGATTTCGGCAAAAGATTTGGTGGGTTTTGATTTCCAGAACTCTTTATTTTTCAAAGTTTGCCCGAAGTTCATTTTTGCCTTTTCCGAACTCATTTTTTAGCCAAAAATGCCGATTCCTGAAAGTTGGCAGCCTCTTCTTTCTCACCCTTGTTGCACCACTCCTGCAAAATTAGCGAAGTGGAAGAAAAAAATTTTCCTTCCTTCGTACGCTGTTACGAGGTTGCCACGTCCTGACCACTACAGCTTTTCAAACCATAGTAACGAGATCACCGTTTTCCGAGCTCAACTGAAAGCCGGACTTCGGTTCCCCCCTCCGAAGTTGATTTGCGACTTTTGCCAATTTCATGGCATTGCCGTAAATCAACTTCCTCCGAACTCGTACTGCTATTTCAACGCCTTCCTCTGTATGTGTGGCGTTTTCAAAATAGAACCCCACTTCGTCATTTTTATGCAGTACTACAAGCTCTACGTGGTCCCGAAGGGTGGCTTTTACTTCATGCTACCTCGGGGATCCGGGAGCAAAAAGTATATGTTCACCTTCGCCACTAAGGACAGCTGGCGAGGGTGGCAAAAAAAGTTTTTCTTTCTGAAGATGGAGGAGGCCTGGTCGCATGTTCCGACCAAGTGGGCTCAGGGACGGTTGGAGGACGACGTCGTAGATCCGAGGATACTGTTGACTCCCGAGTTGGTTTCCGTATTCACGGATTTCGACGGACGTATCCGAGCCGTCGCCGACTGGGGTCCCGAGGTCCCTTCGCGCCCTCTTTACCCCTTCCCCATCAATTGGAGGTTGATGACCGAGGAGGTCCTTCGGGAGCTCGGGGTGGTAAAGGAGCACAAGACGGACCTCGGGATGCCGGCTCCTGCCATCGCCGGGAAGGACTCCTGGCTAGTGCAACTCCTTCGGGAGGAAGTTTCTTTCGAAACTTTTTATGAGAGTAAGTTACTTTCTAATCTCCTTGTTATAACTTCGTTCCGGACTCACACTGATGTCTTTCTTCCTTTTCAGAAATGGGCGAGGACACTGCTGCCTTCTACAAAGCCCTTTTCACCGGTCAGCCCGCGAAGGGTGAGCAGACGAAGAAAGCTGCCTCCCGAAGACGGAAAACGTCCGGGGCTGGGCCGTCTGTTTCCAAACGGGCGAAGAAGGATGTGCCCCCCCTCTTCCGGAGATTTCCGAAGAGGTGGGCGAGGAGCCCGAGGCTGCTACTGTCCCTCAGTCCGAGGTTGCTGCTGAGGTCCCTCCTCAAAGTCCTACCCCGTCGCAGGCTCTTCTGGGCGCCGTGGTAGAGGCCCCTTCTGCCGAAGAGCGGCGCCGAAGAAAAGGCAAGGGGATTTCTGCCGAAGAGGCTCGAGCTTCCGACGACGACGTCGTCGAGGTGCAAGCAGGTTTGTTCTTCTAACAAACTGTGGTGCTCCTCTTTTTGATGATCTTTGAGGTTTTCTTGCCCTGACCAATTTTCTGTTTTGTCGTGCAGAAGAGTCGCTCACTCCGGGTTGGGTAGCTGAGCATGCAAAGAGGAGAGCCCTTCGGGACGCCCGCATCCCGAAGGGAAAAGTCCCGAAGGAGCCTTTCTGGACGTTTACGGAGGACATGAATTTGTACTCCGGAGACTGCCAGCAAATGGCTACAGAGATCTCGAAAGGGGTCCTCACCGATGCCTCCTTCAAGGCCATTGCCGCGGCTCACCCGGGCGACGATTCTCTCGCCGCGAAGCTTTCCGAACACGCCGCCCAGGTATACTTTGCGTCTATCTTCCTCCCTTGAATTTTTTTTCTAAGTGTTTGGTTTTCTCTTTGTCTTAATGACCTCGCCTTTATCCTTTTGCAGCTTCTGGGATACGCCGGCTTTCTCCGAGTTTGGGTGGCGAGGCAGACGGAGTTCCGAGCTAAGGCCTTAGAAGCCATAGAAAAAACTAAGGCCATGTGCTCGGAATTAGCTGTCAAGAACCTGCAGCTGGCTCAAGCTGCGGAGAAGGAAGTTGCCACCCTTCGGGAGGAGTTCCAGAAAGAAAAAGAGGAACTTTTGAGGGACTCCTCCCAGAAAATTTCTGACCTCGGCTCCCAAATGGCGGAGCTGATCTCGGCAAATGAGGCGCATCAGAAAGAGAAGTCAGAGGCCGAAGGGCTCCTGGCGAAGGCGCTTGCTGAGAAGGCTGCGCTCCAAGCCGAGGTCGATGCTATGAAGAAGGAGACGGAAAAGAAGAGAGTGAAGGAGCTGAAGAAGAAGGTCTAAGATTTGAAGAAGGACTTCGAGGAGCTTGAGGTCGAGAAGGACAAGTCTGACCAGATGACCAAGGTTGGTTTTCAGGACAGGTTCTGTCTTGTTCGGCACCAAGTCCTTTAGAGGTTCCCAGATCTGGACCTCTCTTTCCTGGCGGCCCTGGACATTCCCGAGGGACCTCGGTGGTCCTGGTCTAAGATTGATCATCTGAACCTGCCTCCTTCTATTCCGGCGCCGAAGGTGGTGCAACAGGACGCAGGAGCCGAAGACTCCCGGGACGCCGAGAACCCTTAGTTTGTTCTAGGGCCCTTTTTCTTCTTTCTCTTCTTTTTTGTACTTCTTCTTCTGGCTATCTTTTTTGTAAGCACACCTTATCTCAATAAAGACCTTGAAAATTTGGCTAAATCTTTTTGTGAGATTCTTTGTTTCCCTTTGCCCCGAACTTTATTCGCTCAAGAGACTTCGGAAAACTTTGTCTGTGCTTATCATGGTGACCTCTTTCGCGAAATCCTGATTTGTTCAACTTATGCCCAAAAATTTTGGCTAAGTCTTTCGCCAGATTTTCTCTGTTGTCCCGAACACGTTTGCTCAAGAGACTTCGGAAAATAATACCTTCGCTTATTTTAGCCGGCCACCTTTGCGGAATTCGCACCACTCATGCTTAGGACTTTTTGGCTAAGAAACTTTTTATGCTTTAGAGAAAATTTTTCTTTCTTTGTACAGCACGGTCTTCTTCGCCGAGATTCTAAGCATAGAATTTTCTCAAGGCGTCCGAATGCCACGTATTTTTTAATTCTACGCCTTCGGAATCGCCGAGCTTGTAGACCCCTTTTCGTACTTCGGCAAGAACCAGGTAAGGGCCTTCCCAGTTGGCGCGAAGTACTCCGTGGGATGGCTTTCGAGGTGCGAATTCATTCTTTCGGAGAACGAGGTCTCCTCTCTTTATTCCTTTTGGCCTGGCGCGCAAGTTTATAGCCGCGGCCACTCTTTGCTGAAAAGCTTTTCTTCTTAGTTCTGCTATTTCTCTGTGTTCGTCGACGAGGTCGAGCTTGGTTCTCAGGCCGAGGTCATTCCCACTTTCATCAAAAACTTGCACTCGAATTGATGGTTGCACTACCTCGATTGGGATGATGGCTTCTGTACCGAAGATGAGTGAAAAAGGCGTTTCCCCAGTGGCTCTTCGGGGTGTTGTTCGGTAGCTCCACAGTACACTCTGGAGTTCGCCTGGCCATTTCCCTTTTGCTTCCCCCAGCCTCTTTTTCAGACCATCTTTTATGGTCCTATTAGATACCTCTACTTGGCCATTGCTTTGAGGATGGGCTACTGGGGCGAAGTGCATCTTTATTCCGAGGTTGTTGACAAAGTCCTGGAACCCTTTGTCTATAAACTGGGATCCATTGTCGGCTACCAGTATCCTCGGTATGCCAAACCTGCATACAATGTTCTTCCATACGAACTTCTGCACTTCTTTAGCTGAGATAGTTGCTAATGGTTCTGCCTCGACCCATTTAGAGAAGTAGTCTACTGCGACCACGCAGAATTTTACGCCTCCGGAGGCTGTTGGGAGCGGCCTAATGAGGTCTATGCCCCAAACTGCGAAGGGCCAGGGATAGTCAGCCGAGGTCAACATTTCCGAGGGTGTCCTCTAGATTTTTGCGTGTTTTTGGCAGCTGTCACATTTTCGGACGAACTGTTGGGCATCCTTTCTTAGGGTAGGCCAAAAATATCCTTGGCGACGTACCACTACGGCGAGGCCGTCAGTTCCAATATGTGAACCACAAGCGCCTTCGTGGACTTCTTCGAGGATCATTTCAGTATCCTCTTCGCCAACACACCTCTGTAAAGGATTTGCATATCCCTGCCGATACAGTTCTTCGCCTATTAGGAAGAATCGCCCAGAGCGTCTTCGCACTTTTGCGGCTTCGATGGGGTCTTCGGGGAGCGCGTTGTCCGCAAGATACCTCTTTATTGGATCTTTCCAGCCCTTTTCCGAAGTTACTATGCTCAGTACTTCAATGCTCGGGTGGTTTAGTACCTCGGTGTATGTTTTTGCCTTTGCCAAGCAATCTGCTTCGGTGTTTTCCCGACGAGGTACATTTTCGATGCGTATGGTGTCGAACTCTCGAATGAGCTTCGTCACCAGTTCGTGGTATTTTGCCAAAATTGGGTCTTTCGTGCCGTAGTCCCCTGCCGTTTGCCGAACTACCAGCTGGGAGTCACTGTGAGCCTTCAAGTTTCTTATTCCAATTTTTCTGGCCAGGCGCAACCCTGCTATCAGAGCTTCATACTCAGCCACATTATTGGTGGCGCTGAAGCTGAACTTGATGGCCTTTATCACCTCTAGACCTTCGGGTCCTCTGATGATTACCCCGGCTCCTTGGTGTTCGGAACCTGAGGCTCCATCCACATGCAGCGTCCATTCTGGCTCACCTTCGCCAGGATCCGGGTGGCTATCTTCGGTGGTAGGTACTTCGGCGATGAAGTCAGCCAGTGCTTGAGCTTTTATGGCTTTCCGAGGTTCATAAACAATGTCGTGTTCGCCAAGCTCTATACACCATTTGGAAAGTCTTCCCGAATGATCAACTTTTTTCATAACATCCCGTAGAGGCAGACTACTTCGGACGATGATGGGGTGAGCCTGAAAGTATGGCCGCAATCTTCTTCCTGGCAGCACCAAGGCATATATGGCTTTTTGGAGTAATGGATACCTGACCTCGGTGCCGTGCAGGGATTTGCTTACGTAATAAACTGGCCATTGTCTCGACCCTTCCTCTTTCACAAGGACCGAGCTCACTGCTTTTTTTGAAACAGCGAGGTACAGGATGAGGGGCTCTCCTTCGCGAGGTTGTCGCAGAGTAGGCAGTTGAGACAAATAGATTTTAAGTTCTTCCCAGGCTTTTTGGCAATCCTCATTCCAAGGATGGTCACCATCCCCGAGGTCATTTTCTCTTTTTGCTGCCTTAGTAAGGACTTTGAAGAATGCCCGACACCGATCTCCGTACCTGGAGATGAACCTGCTAAGAGAGGTTATCCTTCCAGTGAGTCTCTGCACGTCTTTCACTGTGACAGGAGTTCAAAATTCGAGCAGAGCCTTAATTTTTTCTGGGTTAGCATCAATGCCCCTTTCTGATACCATGTAGCCCAGAAATTTTCCCGAGGTCACGCCGAAGACGCATTTTTCGGGGTTAAGTCGAATTCTGAATATTCTGAGTTGCTGGAAGGTTTCCTCTAGGTCTGTGACATGGTCTTTAGGCATCTTACTTTTGACTATCATGTCATCAACGTAGACTTCCATGTTCCTCCCTATTTGGTCATGAAAGACTTTGCTCATCAGCCTTTGGTAGGTGGCTCCTGCATTTTTGAGCCCGAAGGGCATCCTAGTGTAACAATATGTTCCACCTTCGGTGATGAAAGCAGTTTTTTCTTCATCTTCGGGATCCATCCTTATTTGATGATACCCACTGAAGGCGTCGAGGAAGCTTAGGAGCCCATATTCGGCAGTTGAGTCGACCAACTGGTCTATCGGTGGGAGAGGATAGGAATCTTTCGGGCAGGCATCGTTCAAGTTTCTGAAGTCGATGCACATCCGGAGCTTACTACTCCCTTCTTTTGTAGCAATAACCACATTGCTTAGCCATTCGGGGTACTTGACCTCCCTAATTACATTTGCGTCCATCAGGCGCTGTACTTCGGTTTTGACGAATTTACTTTTGTGGACCGAGATGCCTCGCTTCTTTTGCCGGACAGGTTTTGCTTCCGGACTTACTTTAAGGCTATGATGTTGATGGCCGAAGTGCCATGATCTTGGCCACTAACTTCGGAGGAGGGGCCAAACGCCTGACATATCCGACCTCGGAAGACCCATCGCACCAACCTCGGAGAGTTACTGTATCGCCTCCCCATCAGAGGACGAATGAACCAACTTCGGAAGAGTAAGAACACCCCGAAGAAACGGTGTCACCCCGGGAGAAGTCCTTGCTCGTCTACCTAAAAGGTAACGTCGGCCGAGGGACCTCGGAGGGGTGATGGGTGATACGAAGGAGTCTCTGACATATTTGCCCGTACGTCCTAGACGTTGACCTCAAGCATTCTGACAGGCCACTGTAGTCCGTGCTCTGGCACACTGAGACATGATTTTTGACAAACATTGCCCGAGAAAGCCTGCACACGGCTGACCACTTTCCTGTTTAAGAGGTACGGATCCTATCCGTCCATACATGTGTCACAATCAGGAGGGTTCATTTTCTCTTATTTACAGCAGGAAAAACTCTGGGCAAGAGGGAGAGGGGGGCTGGACAGGAGCTTTGGGGGAATACTCCAGAGTCCCAGTTTTCTCCTCTCTTCTCCTCTAGGCATGCCAGAAAAACGCCTCTGGCGTGATGCTTCTCCTTATGTGCATGCCAGAAAAATACCCCAAGGCAGTCTATTTTATGCCTATTCTTTGCTATTTAGAGGCACTGACTTAGGCATCGGAGGCTCCTCCCCGGAAAATCGCTCCGGGGACCTCCTAACCCTTGTTTTCTATATATTTCAGGCCGAACCGCTTGAAGACGTCAGCTTTTTCAGGCTCCTTCCTGCACCGGAGATCCTTCATGGCCCCCGCTCTCCATCGTAGGATGGCCATTTATGACATCCCCCAAGAGGTCCCTATCACCCCCGTCGTGGAGCCACGACAGGATCGTAAACGATGGCTAACCCAACGCCATCATTTGGCGCCGTCTGTGGGAACTTATTTGGGCAGCCGTGGTCAGAAACTCGGTGTTCTAAGGACAAAAGGCTCCCTGAGGCCCCCGTCCGTGCCGGAGACTCTCCCGGCGGCCGAACAATTAAGGAACAGGGATTTCCCATTCCGGGGATAATCATCCTTCGGATATCACCGTGGCTTTCCTGCATAATTTCCCACGCGTCGCCGTGGTCGAAATACTGCAGTAGATAGGCCGAAGATGTTCGTGTGCAAATGACGAGCCGAAGTCTTCTCTCTCGATCCTTTCGACGAGGGGAGTGGGGGTGACCCAGGAGCCGGGGGAAACAAAGGGCAGTGGGGAGAATACCCAAAGGACGTGCTTCCCCTCGAAGTATGATAGACGGGAAAGGTAGGATCAAAAAAAAAAAAAAAAAAAATAAAGTGCCGTCCAAACCCCCCCCCCCCCCCCCCCCCCCCCCCCCCCCCCCCCCCCCCCCCCCGGGTCAAAAGAGTTCGTGCCAAAGGAAGGTTACTGTCCCTCAGACAGTAACACCGAACCCACTCCCCCGAAAAGACGAATACGCGTTGATATTAAATGGGCAAAAAGACTATGATCCTACTCCAAACGGACACACTACCATCGTCCAAAAAAGGAGTCACCCCTGCGCGACGTCAGAAGGAAGAGAGTAAACGGGCAAGTGCGCCGAACTCCAAAGACACTGCATCGCGCACAGGTCCAGAAGGGGACATTATAACCCCAGGCAACAGCGGACCATTGCTGAAAGTCCAAAAATAGAAAAAGGGGAAAATCCAACGAAGACCGAATATAGGCGAAAGACAAAGACTCCCGACCGAAGGGGCTCCAGGCGCAAAAACACTACGACACTGGAACGATACTTCGGAGGCCCGAGGATGGGGAAAACGCCTGAGTTAGCATATTCGGTTAATAAAGTCGTGAATCACCCAAGACCGGCATTATTGGGAACAAAAACCTGGGATAAGGGAAGGAAAATGCCCCGTAAAGAGCCATCTTCCAAAGATTCTGATGAAATGGCAAAAAGTACAGAAAATGTTCCGGATAATCTTTCCTTGATTGAGGAAGAACAACGTTGGAAGGAAAGCTCAGGCCCATTATAGAGAGGCATCGGCAGAAAGAGGTGCAGAGCAGCGCGCAAAAAGAGGTGCGAATAGACGCGCCCGAGAAGGGCGAGAATGGCCAAAAAATGCACCAGCACCCGAAAGACGGCATTCGGAATAAAATGCCCAAAATACTGCCGTCAAAGTGGCGAATTCTGAGATACTACCCTCACCCCTCGGCAGATACGGTTCACTGCCACCAAAGCCTGAAGCAAAATGCTACGAACAGTAAAACA
>SMDT01000273.1:0-191284 GCA_005392925.1 Aquilaria sinensis | reverse complement strand
CTGATTTAGGTCTAAAAATAATTATGTTGCCATGCTCTAATACAAGAACTACAGAAATGCGCTAACCTGTTGATGACGCCCATCACGGAGTCCTGACTATCTCCTCATCCTCTGACTCCGAGTCATCAGGATAATGTGGAACTGGTTGTGCCGGCGGGCATGGAAGGTTTAGCGAACGACAAATAATCTCCAACTGAGCCCGGTTTGCCTCCAATGCAGCTCTTTGAGCCTCCATCTCTGCTTTCTGTCTCCTCTGAATCCTCTCGAGCTTCCTTTCGTACTCCGCATCCCTTTGCGCATTCTCCTCCGCCATCATCTTCTGTACTTGCTCGTTGAATTGCGGTGTCTGTGTGATGGCTACCTGGATTTCTTCGAATGATAGTGACTCCTCCTTTTCAGTGGTCCTAATTAAGTATTTGTTTTAATCTTTTCTCTATTGGTATCCAAATTCCTTTACGAGGTATTTTTTCTGCATTATTATTGTCAGCTAACTGTCCACATGGTTTTATTATAAGGAATAAAGTTTTATTATCAATACTATCTTATGACATAATATAACCATTTTCACTAAAGCACTCCAACTAAACCATAACTACACCTATTACCATGAACTTATTTAAATAATCATGCCATAAAACAATATACACAACGCACAAAGAAATTACATATTGACTATAATACAGAAGAAAAAATATGCACAGATAACAAATAATTAACATAAATTGCATATTCAAATCTAAAGCCACAGTGTTCAAACCATAGTGAGAAGTATTTCCGTTTTATTACCAATATTAGTAATTAAAACAATTTCCCTTAAAATCATCCCGTTCTCAAATATACACGAAAAGAATTATAAACTAACCTCGAACGACAGGAGAAACAATGGGTACTTCTTCACGCTAGACAGATGCAGGGAGGAACTGAAAAATGGGGGAAAATAACTTAATATACTGGTAATATAAGAAATTTCTTCAAATGAAACCAAGTATCATTAATGTACACGATCAATTTAAACAAAATACGGTACGGAGATTATTATTTGTTTCATTATAGTTATGTATAACCGTCATGTCATTATCTTTTCTCTCTTAACGCATCATTTATTTTAACTTATGTATATATGTTTTAAATTGAGACATTTTTTTTTTTAAATTTCAAATAAGGCCAACACATATTTTGTACATACCTAGTTTCTATCGTTGAGTATAGAATTTGACCTATATATATATATGGCAATGAGTTTGAGTTTTTGGAACTGGCTTTTCTTAATCGCTTATTAATATGAGTTTGAGTTTTTGGAACTGGCTTTTTTTAATCGCTTATTAATATCAACTTTGTTTAACTTGTGGGATCATTCTTTGAAACTAAAGTTGGTATTCTACCATATAATCTGTTCGATAGTTTTTTATTTCAGAAATGAGCTATTAAAAGTTCTAATGCAATAGTATATGGTTCAAGTGAACATTCCATAATTAAAAGTAGTTGACTATATTCCTTTGGGTATTTTAAAAAGGGATCGAGTTTCATTTTAATTTTTCTTCATTTTTAAGTATTTTAGTTTGTTAGTTCATCATTTTAAAAATGAATCATAAAGAGTTGCCATAAAAAAGGGTTTTTTAAGAATAAACATAGTAGCATCCACTAATTGTGATTCTCAGACACAGTACCAAAAAAATGCTTATAATATTTACATAAACAAATATTAATAATATGTTAAATACATTAAACGCATTTACTTATAATAAACTTTATCTATCTAAATAATTTATATTTTTCTCAATTTACTAATAATTTCTATATCTATAATGGATTTTAATATTTATAAACCAATACTTAATGCTTGTTGCAATATTAATATTAACTTGTTTAACATTTTATTTATTTTTCAATTACTTCATAAATAGAAGTATCATTTTTTTTATAAAGAAATTAGCAAATCTAATTTTTATTTTAAAAATTATTTGTCACCATATGAAAAAAAAATAAATATTCTACAATATTTTGTCATTGGAAAATGTCAATATACTACCTAAACAAATCACTTAAATCTAATTTTTTCATAAATTCTAATTAATCCCGAAAATAACAAAAAATTGTAAAAAAATGCACATAAAAAAACAATTGTAATGGGTAACCTAAAAAATAAATCTCCAACCAAATGCAACACAAAATAACAAATATTGCACATATTTCAAACCAAATTAACACAATATAATCCGAAAATACGTAATTATTAAGGAAAAAAATTAAAAATTCCGAAATAAACGCGGTTACCTCAAAAAAAAAATATTAACTTCCTTCAAACACCTCCAAATCGCTTCAATCCTGCAATAAAAACCAACATCTTCAACCCATTATCAACCAAGAAGCTCAAATAGGGAGAAATACATCCAAAAAAAATCAAAAAATTCCTGAAAAAAATAATTAACCTTCAGATCTAAAAAAACGACAGCAGATCCACGAATCTCCGACCTCAAAGAAGAAGTTTCCGGTCCCAATCGACGCAAACAAGTGAATGTGTGTGCTGTGCCAGATTCGAAGCGCAGGAGAGAGAGAGAAACGAGACCAGCGCCAGAGGACTGAAGAAAGAAGACGAGCTGCGCTGGGGGGGGGGGGGGACGCGGGGGGGGGAGGGGGGGGTTTAAAAAAAAAATTTCCAACGGCCGTAGCCGTTTAACTAAAGTAAAAAAAAAACCGTTTCAAAAACAAAACAAAACAAAATAAACAAAAACCTCACCAACTGCTGGAAGTTGGAATTTTACCAACGGCTAAACGCTGTTGGTAATTACCAACGGTTTGCACGTTGGAAAAAAAAATGTAAATTTTATTTTTAAGCACTCACCAACGCGTGCACGTTGGAAAATATTTACCAACGGCTAGCCGTTGGTAAATCACCCTTTTCAAAAAAAAAAAAAAAAATTTTACCAACTCCTGGGAAGTTGGAATTTTACCAACGGCTAAGACCGTTGGTAATTACCAACGGTTTGCACGTTGGAAAAATAAAAAAAAACTGTTAAATTTTTTTGAAACCATGACCAACGCGTGCACGTTGGAAAATAATTACCAACGGTTCTGCGCGTTGGTAAATACCAACGGCGTAGCCGTTGGTAAATTAGCAGTTGGAAAAGTAGGTTTTTTTAGTAGTGATTCAAACCAAATTTAAATTAAAAAAAAAAATGAAGCAGAGAATTTGGGATAGAGAAAAATCGAGGTTTTACATTATATAGCCAAACTATAGTTTCACATTCTTCGAATGTGGAGCATGGGATCGATTTGAGATGTATTAATGCTTAGATTAGTCCCTCAACAATGCCATAATTGCAATCATGATACACAACATTTTGGATACTTTAGAAAACCAGCCCTACTGATGATAGTACTGTCAATCCCAAATCTGTTAACTATGTCTGTTTTAAGGATCTTCAAAATCCTAGCACAGTGGGAGCTTTTGGAAAGTAAGATTGTGGAAGGTTAAAAAACACAAAGTTCTTGGTACATTAGAAAAATCAATCCTACTAATAGTGTCAAACCCAAATCTGTAAGATCCTAATATATTGGCCATGAATCTTCTTCTTGGTCTTGAAATATCCACAACCTCAACAAATGTCAAATATACAGTTGTCAATGTTTGAATTAATCTCTAATCTTAAGATTAATTATATGCATGTATCTTTGTAATATTTGAGTTAAAGTCCAAATACAAGCTCCTTTTATTATCATTATTAGTTTAGCCATTAAAAAGATGGCCATGAAGACAGAGATGGACCCAGGTTTTTAATAAAGAGGGGCCAAAATAAATTTTATCTTAAACTATAATTTTTATAAGAAAACTTAATCAATTTTAGAGGGGGTTATAATACATTTTTTTAATTTTAAAAAAAATTAAATGTATTATTCAATTTTAAGAAGAGCCGAGGCCCAACTAGCCCCTCTAGTTTCGCCCCTGCACAAAAAAGTGTCCCCTTCGAGACAGCTTCTGCTCTCTTCTCCCGTCGGCGTGCCAGAAGATCTTGTTGTGTGTCTTCAGCCAATCAAGCATGCCACATATAATGAAGTCGCGTCGGTTCAACTTTGTTCCCTTCTTTTTCATTTATTTTTTAGTTTCTGTCTTTGAATATATAGCTAGGTAGCTTCCTGTTTTTCCAAAACCTAAATTCATTCTCTCTTTTTTGCCGGAAAACCTAAATTCATTTTATATCACAAAAGTCTCCGAACTCTTAGTGGGCTAGATGGGGCTTTGCCCTTCCTTAACTTAGATCCAGATTCAGACACTCATTTTATTCTCTTTCCTTGCCCTTAAAACCCTTAAACCTTGTAATATAGTTCATTCTGACAGTGGGAGATCTAGAAATTTTACAAAGGGGGATTCAATTACATATAATACTAAATACTTCTTTCATTTTATATTAGTTAGTCTTTTACTTTTTTTTTTAACTAAAGTTTGACTTAAATATATTTATATTAATATATATTGAAAAAAAAAATTTAAAAAAAAATTTAAAAAAAAAATAATCTTAAGTTTCATTTTCCTATATAAAATTTTTATATTTTTATAATAAATTTTTTAATAAATAAATTTATAAATTAATTGTTGTGTAAATTTTTCTATTTGTTTAAATAGAAAAAAAAAACATATAGAAAAACAAGTGGTGAAAAATTTTAAATGTCAAGGTGGAAAAATATAAGAAAGTTTAGGGGTAAAATTAGACTTTTATAATTAGAAAATAGTTTGTAGTGGGAGGCAGAAGTTGACCTTTTTTTTTTCCCTTTTTTTGAGGTAAGAAATGCTCATTTGTGTGTCCCATAGATGTTATAAAAATTAAGGGGTCCATTAAACAAATTAAAGGGTTTAATTACTAAATTATATACCTATTACTAACAATTTTATAAAAAAAAGGGGGTCCATGGACCACCATATTGGACAAATGAATCCGCCACTACATTCTGAATATCAGGAAAAAAAAAATTGGTATCACAAAAATTTATTAAACACTCTCATTGTATTCTATATTCTTCAATCAGCAAAAAACATATCTAATCAATTTGTTTAAGAAAATTTTGGAAAAACAAGGACTAAATTTCTTTCATAGAATCTAAATTTGAAAATTTTAATTAAAGCTAATTATATAACTGCACGATTTTATTATTATTATTATTATTATTATTTTCTTTTTAGAATGAAAATTTTAGCTATATCGTTAATTCCTTAATTCGGTCAAAGCAAAATTCTATATTAATTGTGGGGGGTTTGTCTTGTGTGTAGGTGTACGCTTAATCTCATGCTTGGAACGTACTAATTAGGCTGCTTCAGAGGTCGCAGAAGGACAACTCGAATCCAGCTTCCTCTGCAATATTTTAGCCAGGCGTTTAATTAATTTGTCGTCAAAATCAGATCAGACTAATGAAATGATTAATTTACCATTAGCAGAATAGCTGTCGAATTGGAATGGGGGTTTGAAAACTGTTTTGAACGCCAGCCATACTGTGAGTGAATTCGTTCACTTCTACCAGTTTCATAATAAGTGAAATTAAGTCATATATATGAAATGTAAACACGATAATACGCTATTCCATGAACATAATATTTAATATAATGTTGTATGATATACATGTGTGTGCGTGTTTTTGTGTGTATAATACTCTATGTGAGTAAATATGGTATTTTTATATTATTAATATAATGAGTTCATAATATCAATACATACTTACTATATTAAAGTTTATTTGAATATTTATATTTATAATATTTAAATATATAGATAAAAACATGGGGTATATTCATAATGATTCTTGTCTCTGTTTGTAGTCATTTTTTAACGTATTTACTCGTTTACTACATGCATGTAAGTGTGTTTGTGTGCATAGTTACACTCATATATTTATGTTTATCTATGAATATAAACATATGTACATAAAATTATATTCAAGTTATATTAAAAATTTTATAACATCATATGTATTTATTGATATGTACAAATATATAATATATATTGAAAAACAGGAAATTAAATAATATATTACATACTGATAATATGAATACACACACACACACACACATATCTACTCGTGCATATATTTATGTAATATTGTTTGTATATGTTTTCTAGGGTAAAGGGCACCATTAGTCTCAAATGTTTAGTTGCTATTGCAAATTGGTCATTAACCTCTATTTCATTGCAAAATAATCTCAAACCTCTACAATTCATTATATATTAGTCCTTAACTCTATACCATAGGATTAATTAGCATACAAATTTAATCTACAAACAGAAACAATTGATAATTTAAATGGTCATTGACCATAGAAAAGTTATGACACCATTTAGATTTATTGGAATATAGTTACTAAATAGTAGCAATTCGTTAACTCTATCATAACTATTTGATATCAATTTTTTAAATTATAAATTTATTTATTTTTTGTAATTGTCTTCTCATAAATTAAAATTGGGTCATAATTTTTTAACAATCGATGAATCATTTCAATTATAATTTTTTCTTCTCTATAAATCGGGCTGCTATATCTGCCTAATGCTAGAGATCGATATATAGTGAATTATAAATGTTTCAAAGTAATTTGCAATGAAAAAAATTGAAGAATGGTTTACAATGACAGTTAAAGGTTTGAGACAAAATGGTGCTATTTATTCAAATTTGTATTATCTATGTACAACTAGATGTATATATGATGATATATGACCAAATCATATGTTAATGCATTATATCTTAATGTATTCTAGACATCTGATCTCATACCTGATCATCTTGCCAACTAAAAAAGTTCACAATGCCTTGATCTACTTCTCAACTTCAAAGAATTCAAACATGTAGTCTCTAGATTTGAACATTCAATTTTTCTTTTCTTTTTAATTTGGTTTATAACGAACACTCAAATTAAGATGAATGCACTTGTTTATGAGGGTACAGTTCACTGGGTTATAGTTCCATCAAAATCATACCAAAGATCGAATCCTCATAGTGCAATTGTTGCGATAGTTAGAATTCTCTCTGGTTAAACTAAGACCTTATATGTGAGCAGCCAAAGTCCAACTGAGTTATCTCAAGGAACAACAAGACATCATATGCAGGTTAAGCTATGTCTTCCCAATTTATGAGGATCCATTGGTTCTAGTACATACGTACATACATACATAAGATGTGTTGGCACTTTATTGTTCAAGCTCGAGTAAGCTTTGTATTGATGTTAGGCCAAAGTGGACTGAAGGCCCACATAGTTGAGGGTCGAGGGTTTAGAGGAAATCTATCGTGCGAGTGTCAAAAGATCAATAGTCCAATCTCCAACCAAAAGTCCAAAGTCCAAAAATAATGTCATTACAATTGAATGAAGATTCTTTTTTTGGACCTTCCATTGGAAAAAGGCTATTTTTGGTCCTACAACTTTAGTCACTTTTTTATTTCAGTCCTATTTTCTTTAAATGAGCCATAAAATTTTGCAACTGTATAAGCAGTAAGTCCAAAAATTTTTAGTTTTTGAAATGAATTCTAAAGTTATGCAAATGTGTAAATAGTTCATCCTAAAACCGATCAATTTTTTGAAACCAATTTTTTGAATTACGAATTAAATTGTCTAATAATAATCTTCTGATAAATTCAAAATGTGTAATATTTTTTTGATGGTTACTACTCCAATTAAATTATCATTGTTTTCTCTTTGCAAATTATATTCATGTTCAATGACTATCAATTAATAAGTATAGGACTAATTGTTATCACTTCCGTAGAGTTTTAGAACTAATTTGCAAAAGCTAAAAGTTTATGACTCAACAAGTTTTAGGATCCCCCCCCCCCCCCTCCCACTTGTGGGGGAAAACTTATGAAAATTACACATCTTCATTTCAAGCACATGTACTTGATTTCAATCTAGTAAACCACTTACTTTATTTTGTTTCTAATAATTAGAAGCACATTAAAAATATGCATTTAAGTCAATAAACTAGTAGTAAGATTATCTTAAAAAGTTGAGGGTTGAATTGTCTACCTCATGAGGTTTGGAAGGAATCAAATGTGATTTTTTAACAATTTGTTATAATACAAGGCAGAAAGATTCGAACTCAGTGTCTGCACCATATACTTGCATATACTTGATATCGAGAACATATGATCTTGAACTTGCAAGATAAAAATTATAGCAAACCTATTAGCTAGGGCTTAGAGTTAGGTAATTGTATGAAATTTGTGAATAGTTTAACAACAATTCGTTTCTTCAACAAAACGAACATCATTTATTTAAATAAATGGACATCGTATGTTTGTTTATATTTATAAATAACTAAATTAATGTTCATTTAATGGCTCATTTATTCGTTTGTTAGTTTATTTATTCATTATTTATATGTTTAATTATTTCAATCTGCTATTCCATCCCATGTGATCCATCCAGCTTAATGCAGTTAATCTCTCATTGTTGTTATTTGTTTTTTTATGTTTGCTTATGCTATTTATGAATACATTTAGTTATATTGTTTACTAATATATTTATTTACTAGTGTTCAGGAACAAACATTGTTCGTTGACAAACAAACGTACACGAGTACAAAAAATAAGTTTGTTTAGTGTATGTGTTTGTACTTCTATTCATTTAAAATTAAATTAATAAACTTGGAAATGACTTGTTTATGTTCATTCAGTTCGTCTACAACATTAGTGAAGACTATAAAGCCCTACAAAAAAAAAGTCAAGTTTCAGAGTCAAATTAATGAATAGGGACTAAACTGGATCATTCTTAATAGTTTGAGGGTATATTAATATACTTAATTCTGCAACAAAATCGGCCCTAGAGGCGCGCCGATCCAAATTCGAAAAAGCTCCCACGAGATGGGCGCGGCGGTGGACGACGACGAACCATCGCATTTCAATGATTTTCTCGACGAAGAGGGCTTTCCGTCGTTTCAACAACTCCGAGAGAGGGGCAGCGACGTCGAAAGTTATCTTCTGGGGGGTGGAATTGGAGAGCTAAAACAAGAGGAGGAAGAAGAAGAAGAAGTAGGGAGCTTTGCGGGTGACTTCTATCGATGTGGAACCGATTGGTCCTGCTTGTTATTGAAGGAAAATTGCGATGAAGAGGAAAAAGCTAGCTTTTCCTCCAAACGAACGCTGAAGCAGTCCAATTTGTTCCAGATTTGGGGTTTGAAGAAGCCTCGAATCGATCCAGAAGTCCCATTTCCAATTGAAGAGCCAACCAAGCGATCTAAATCCAAAGGCTTAGCTAGCTCAAACCCTTCTCTCCCTGGCTCTAAGCTATCCCGCGCCTGCCCCTTCTACAAAAAAATCCCAGGTTTTCATGTTTTACTTTACAAATTTTGTGTTCTAAAATAAATCTTTTATTTATTTGAGCTCCAAGATCGCACATTTTGGTGACGCAGGAACCCCCTTCACTGTGGATGCATTTCGCTATGGTTGTATTGAAGGGTGCTCAGCGTACTTTCTTACTCATTTCCATGGTGATCACTATGGTGGCCTCAGTAAGGGATGGTCGCATGGCCCTATCTATTGTTCCCCTATCACTGCCCGCTTGGTTAGATTATGTCTCTATGTGAATCCCTCGTAAGGACTCGGTTCTTTGATTTCTGGTTGTATTTCGTTTTTGTTGGCTATCTTACTCTTGTGGCACTATTGTGTCTCCAGATGCATACATCCTTTGGAACTTAACTCTGAGTATGTTATAGAAGGAATCAAGGTGACCTTACTCGAGGCAAACCATTGTCCGGGTGCAGTTCTAATTCACCTTCGCCTTGTTGATGGGCAATGCTATTTACATACTGGAGATTTCAGGGCTTCTAAGCAAATGAAGGGCTACCCTCTCCTGTTAAACTATAAAGTTAATGTACTTTACCTTGACACAACATATTGCAATCCGAGATACAAGTAAGAGTGCTCTATGCAAACTTATTCACGTTATCTTTGCTATTTTGTTGGATGTTTACCTCTCTTATGAAGAAAATACTTTTTGGTTTCAGGTTTCCTTCCAAAGAAAAGGTGTTAGATTTTGTTGTCAAGGTTACAAAGAACTATCTCAAAAGGCAACCTAAAACCCTTGTGGTTGTTGGTGCATATAGCATCGGGAAAGAGTGTGTTTATCTCTCAATTTCAAAGGCATTAGGGGTAGGAGTGCACAAACTTGTGCATGGGTGTCTGTGCACGTAGTTGGTTAAGTTCTATACTTAGATATAGGTTTGCGTTTGAAATGGTTATACTAAGCCGTCGGTCTCTTCCTGCTATTATTGCTGAAAAAGGCATGCTGCTCACTCTTTGTAATTGCTTTAGGTTAAAATATATACAAATGCTTCAAGAAGAAGGATTTTACTGTCATTCGAATGGCCTGAGCTCTCGTGTAGCCTTTCTAGAGATGGGGAGGATACATGTTTACATGTATTACCAATATCATCATTGAAATTTGAGGTATTGTACTGATGAGCATTGTGTGATGTTTTGAAAACTTGTTCATTATTCACTTGTCCAATTCAAAGCAATTGTTTGTGTTTCTTTCAAGACTTTGATCGATTACTTGAAGAAATACAGAGATCAGTTTGGAGCAGTTCTAGCTTTTCGACCAACAGGTTAATGACATGGTCTTTTGCCATCCATTGATCAGTTGTTTACAGTAAGCCTGAATTATTGGTTTTCCAGGTTGGACATACTCAGAGTCAATAGGCAGCCAGCTCGATCTAATTAGACCCAAGTCCAGAGGCAATATCACAATATATGGTGTGTTCTTTTGAGTCACAAACATTATTGTAGTTTAATTGATAAAAATGTTTTGGGTTGACCAACATTGTGCTAGAATGTGAGGTACTAGATTCCTGTATATCAGGCAGCATAATTGTTGTTGGGAAAGCTCTGTCTTAATCAGTTTTCTCGTTCAGAAAACATAAATATTAAAAATCGTTGTTGCTTTTTTTCACAGGGGTTCCATACAGTGAACACTCAAGTTTTATGGAACTGCAAGAATTTGTCCAGGTTTGGTTCTTGAAGATAATATTTTCATGACTTCTGTAACTTTGAACATGCATCTTGGTCTTTTGCGATAAATCTGTCACATTGTTCTACATGACACCGTTTTGACTGCATGAATGACAAAAATCCTACCTTCACTTCTGGCTCTGAGAAGCTGTTCCTTTTTTATTCCAGTTTTTGCGGCCTGACAGGATAATTCCCACCGTCAATGTTGGGAATGCGGCCACTAGAGACAAGATGTCGTCCTACTTCCGTCAATGGGTCAGAGGATAACGTTTAGATGATTTTACAAAAGAAAGTATAATTATACTGAAATGTTGATCTCTCAGCTCTGGAGCTACGACTGATAAAATAACCCAAATTAGTTTCTTCAGACAACAGTGTGGAGTAAGTACGCTTCTCTTTTTACCCTTTTTTAACATAATAGGATCCTAACAACACAAATCAATAGGAAGAGAAGCACAACGATGGAGACTTGACCACTTTATATGTTTATTATGCAGGAGTGTCCATCAATGAGTGTGCTTCAGTCCCCCTCAACCAGCGCAAAGTGATGGTGTTAACCAGTTCATGATAATGAGTCGGAGCATATAACCTTTGCTAAACATTTTAGAGTTGTTTAGTGGAGTCCATTGTTAGTTTATATCATCTTGTGAAACGGTTTGCAGGTTGTTTGTTTGAGTTATGTAAGCATGATTGTTGATACCAAAGCAACAAATTCATTGCGTAATTTGATGATGTGTTCTTTGTATACCTGTAGCTTGGAGTCCCTGATTATTCGCTTACTGGTTTCAACAAGAACTGGTAATATAAAATTGATGTGGAGAATCATTTTTCTCATTCAAGTGGTTAGTTCTGAATTTGGATGCAGATGATATCTCTCATATGTATTCAGGGGCTGATACCCAGTTTGTTTTAATTTAAGTTAATTAATTTTAAAATAACTTATTTTTATTCTTACGTCATTTTTACCATTAACTAATTTTAATTAAAAGTTAATATTATATAATTGTAATAATTTATTGAAAATACAATTTTTATAATCTTACTAAATTTTTATGATTTTTTTTTAGTTTAAGGCATTAAAAAGGGAAAATTTATAAAAAGTTAACAACATTATAAAAATTACTTTCAAATGGATTATTACATCTACATAATATTGGTTTTTAAATAAAATTAGTTTCAGGTAAAAATAGATGTAAAGGTAAAAATAAATCAGGTTAGGGGGTTTTCAGATTTTTCAATAGAAAGGCAACCCTTTTCCGGGTCACTCTCCCCCGCACCCTGCCGCCTGCTCTCTCTCTCAAACACATAATCTTCGTATTAGACTGGTGAAAACGTATAGAATATAACTATTCTATAACAAACTATAGAATGATAAATCGTTCTTGCACAAGTTTTTGCACAAGTTTTTGCCATGCTTAGCTTGTTAAAAATTCTTCACTGACTTCTAGCTTTCTAGAACATTGGCTCCTTAAAGCTGCTCCAAGTAGCTGGCCCAACTATCTAAAAAAGACATCTACAAGTGGCTGGGTAGTCGCCAACCTATGGACCAGCGCAGAAAATGCAAGTTGCTTAGATAATTTGGTTTTTCCACAAAATGTCAGGAATGATAAGCGCATGAGTGCTCGTGTGTGCGTGCGTGTTAGTGGGAAAAGAGAGCAGGTAATTAGAATGTGAGTATGTTAATGAGGATAACACAAGAAGGCCACTTTTCTGACATTGCATTCTCCATTTCTGAAGCATATTTCAGGTATTTAGTGTTTTTGGAATGCTGTTGCAGAGCAATCTTCAATCCAGAGGTCATTATTACCTCGGGAAGTAATCGTCAATATCTCTTGTTGCAGGGATTTCAATGTTTGCATAGTGTTTTTCTTTGTGTCTACCTTTTCATACCGGGGGATAGCTGCTGCTTGATGGGTAACACTTCCTTGTATTTGAATGCAATTTACTCTATATAAGTCTTTGAAATGCTACTAGTGGATAGATTTCATTCATTCTGCAGTGAGATGTTTGACAGCTTAGAACTTAACAAAGCAAAGCTAATACATTTCATACACACACACACAGAATGCAGCTCCCTATTCGCATTACATTATTTCTTATTCACCTAACACCAGATTGCCATAGAGAAAAATCTCTTGCATTGTATTTCTACTTTCTCTATTTGGTAAACTACTAACCAGTCTTGAATATAAAGTAGATACTAACCCATGGTGTATGATGGGGTGGGCAAATTGATGACAGTGCTCTTGACCTTTACCATCATGTTTATGCTGTTGGTTATTCCCTGTGATCCGATTCCACTGTCTTTCAGACCCTGTAACCGGTAAATGTGTTAGGTTCAACTGCTACACGAAAAACTGCAGTTGTCATGGGTATGATGTATGTGGGTTTTAGGTAGTTCAATCACCTGGAATGGGAAATGATCCGGTCCACGAGCTGGTGCAGAGTTTATCTGAACTGTTCCTGTTTCCATTGCATCACTAATCAGTATTGCTTTGTTGATGTCCTTGGTGAACACACAGCCCTGCAGCATCATCACATTATGGAATCAGGGACAAACTTCTTTCAAATTGTCAAAGAGGAGAAAAACAGAAAATAAAGAACATTCTAAATGTACCTGAAGCCCAAAGTTGCTAGCATTGCAATGGTGAATTCCTTCTTCAATTGAGCTGATCCTTATAACAGGAAGCACTGGTCCAAATGGTTCCTCCCATGCAATTCTCATATCAGGCCTAACATTGTCCAACAGAAGAGGCCAGATGAGGTTGCCATCCCTCTTGTACTCCTGGCAAAATGTTGCTCCCTTCTGTTTTGCATCAATGACCAGCCCTTCAATGAAGTTAGCTGATGACTCTGACACAACAGGAGTGATGTCGCAATCATCTTCAGGCGGCCCAACAGTTAGTTTTGCAACTCTGGCCTTTACCTTTTCGACCAAAGCATCTGCAACCGATTCCATAACCAAGACAACCTTGACTGCTGTGCATCGTTGGCCACTGTATATGTAAAGAATGTGTTGAAACTAGTTTGGTTACTGTTGCACCATGAGAAATGTAACTGAGAAATTCTCTTACCTGTAAGAGAATCCTCCTTTTATGATGTTTGCTGCAACTAATTCCAGGTCTGCATCTTCAAGCACAATGCAGGCATCTTTACCTCCCAATTCCATCTGAAGAGGGATCATTCCCGCCTTCTTTGAGATCCCAATGCCGGTGTCTCCACCTGTGAAGCTGAGCAAAACATAATCAAGGAAATAACTTGACTAGTACTAGTCTCCTAACTGAAGTTTCAGGTAAAATGGAGAAACTGTATTACCTTATACAGTTCACCCCTGGATGCATGGTGAGGAAATCACCGATTTCAGAACCTTTTCCAGTGATACAACTGATAAGACCTTTTGGAAAACCAGCTAAGTGAAAGCAGTGCACCATGTGGAGGCAAGAAACTGCTCCCTGAAGAAACAAAACAAAAGCAAAAGGGGATCACTGTGTTAGAACAAATATTCAGTAATGCTAAGTTCATTCAGCTCTAATTTAATTTTGGTGCTAAACCTGAGTAGGTGGCTTCAATACAAGGGAATTTCCAGCAATTAGTGCCGGTGCAATCTTTGAAACAGCAAGGTTGACAGGATAGTTGAACGGTGGGATGGCTAGAATCACTCCAAGAGGAATCTGCAAAGTTCGAGCTTTCAACATGAACTAGCTCATATTGCAGATGGTGATGTGCATGAAGCTAATCAGAAGCTTTCTAATGCATTATTCCTCATATCAACAATAACAGTAGCATGATTAGGTACCAACTAAGATGATTACAAAAAGAAGACTCAAGGTGATGAACTTTCAGAAGAAACAAAATTAGCTATGTTAACAAGTAGAAAAGGGAAGAAAATCGGCAGGGCTGGGGAGAAAAAAAAAACAGAAATGATTTAAAATATCTTTAAGAGGATAAATTAGTTACAAAAAGTCTGGCTTCTAGTAGTCCAGCTTTTGTCATGCTTTTAACAGAAAATTGGGTCCTTAAATTTTTTGTAAGTACCTTTTATTTATTTTTTTTTTTCCGTTCAAGGGAGACACAGTAGCCCTAGTTGAGTTACAATTGGTAGCCCTCCCCAATCCTTCAACCCTCCCCACTAGGTTGAAGTTGGGATTTGATTTCAGGACCTTGGTTTGAACACAAACTTTAACAAGAAAACAGTATCATTTGAGACTAGCAAGAAAACAGTATCATTTTAAACACATGTTTAAAAAAAAGGAAAGGAAAAAAAAAAGCAAGGAACAACTGTACCTTGGAGGTGAGGCAATATTTGGTCCTCTCATTCCCAGGAAAACTGTCAGAAACCAAGAATTTCCCTTCACCAAGAATCCTAACTCCTTCCTCAGCAGTGTAAGAAACCAGATCACCAGACCTTACAACCTTTACCCCACAAAAAAATCCTTTTCACTAAATTGATCAAAACATTAATAAACACCAACAAAAACAGATCATGCATGGAATTAATACAGATCAGTACAAGACCTCAGTGACAGCGTCTTTGGCTGGCTTTGCAATTTCTTTGACCAGACACTCCCCAATTTCTGCTTTGTGCTCTTTAAGAACAGCTGCAGCTTTGTGAAGGAGCTCTGCCCTCTTCCAGAGGGGAGTCTTTGCCCATGACTTTTGTGCTATCCTAGCTAATTCCATCACCTTGTTCACCTCTTCTTGTGAGCAAGCTGTCACATAACAACATAAGACTTCTCATGCTTGTTGCTTCAGTTGATAATTTTAAAACAAAAAGTTTAAGGCAATAGAGAGCTGGCTCGGTTGGCTAAGGAAGGGATGTTTCGCTTCAGAGTGATCAGACATCTCTACCTTGAACCTTGTACTGAGTTTTTCTGGTAGTTGGGTTGATAATGGCAACATTCTTCCCAGAGGAAGACTTGTTCCACTCTCCATCAGAATAGTACTTGTAAACGTCTCCGTCCAATATCTCGGCGAACACTCCGGTCCCTGCCATTTGCAGACCAGAAGCAGAGCAGGAACAGGGTTGTTGTTGGTGTTTAGGAGGAGATAGGGGAAGTGAAGTTGCAGGGAGTTTCTGGCTGAGCCTGAGCCTGGTCTAGGGGTCGGTGATGGGTTTATAAGAGGAGAAGGTGAGCCATGCGTTGGCTACTACGGGACAAATAGCGCTTGTGTTGTTTAATGGTTGGTTTGCATTGCGCCAAAAATGTGGGAGTATGGCTGCCGCTATCGCTCCTTGGACGCACCAATTTATTTCGTGTCACAACAAAGGTGGGTGCAACTTGAAATTTGGAAACCACCATGTATAATAACCAACCAATGGAATACCATAAAAGAATTACGAATTCGAGATAATGTACAGTTTTTGCACCACTTTTTTTAAATTTCAAAGACACTTGAACCAACAATGAAACATTTTATGGGGAATAGGGAAGTCAGGGTCCCACATCCGTCTACCCTAACATCTATACACACTAGGTTAGAATATTATCAATTTCTATATATACACTAGTTGTTTACAATAAAGTATTACTAGATGTTAAGCATACCGGGGAAAGGTCCAAATTAAGACCTCAAAAAAATTTTCTTTTATTCTGGAGATAGTGTAATAATACAGTAGAAAGTAGCAGCAGTGAGGAGCACGAGGCGTGGGTGCGAACAAACTGGTTAGTTGGGCTCGTTTCATCTGACGCATACTGTTGTAGTTGTGTTGATACTTGGACTACACTTTCATCTAACCCTTTCCGCATTCCTCCAGTCTACAAAATTTGGTTGCCTCACTCTTTTCTAGAAGATTGCAGTAATAAATCCCTACTTATCTAGCTATTCATTCTCTTACTCCGCCTGAAGATCACAAATAAACTGTGAAAAATGCTAATTATTGCTCCTAGTAACAGTCTTACCACAGTCATTAAAACACATGGAATTTCCTTAAATTGTTAGCAATTCACATAGACCACATGGTTGTTTGTATGTTCATCATATAATCTCAAATGTAATACCTTGTTAAGTTTTGACCCACCATTTAAGAGGCCTATTAGAGGTGATTATATGTGCCCAACATAAGAGAGCTCATTGGGTCATGGAGTAACAAGTCAACTATTGGAAGACTAGGAATGCGTCAAGGAAAGATCCTACAATCACGGGACGATCGTGAAATAGAGGGAGTTTCCCTTCATGATCGCCACAACCAATGACCCATAAGTTGCCTCCTATGTAGAAGGGTGAGTAATGCTCTCTTGACTACCCTAAAGCTTTCACTAAACTAGGCACATCTCTTAAGCCCTTACTAACTTAAGTATCATCCTTGAACATACAACTTAGGAGCCTTAATATTGTTTTTGGTTGCAGGTTCATCTGTTTCTATGGGCCTCAAACTTCCCTCATGCCTAGTAGTTTGGATATAATAATGGAAAAAGACAATGTTGTTATTGTGGCATGTAAAGTAATTATATACTACTCCTTCCGTTTCGTATTAATTGACTTTTTTATCTTTTCTAACTGAAATTTGACTTGAACATATTTATGTTAATATATATTAAAAAAAATTTAAAAATGATATTTAGAAACTATAACATTTGAAGTTTTATTTTTATGTAAAATATTTATATTTTTTTAATAAATTTTAAAATAAATAAAATTATAAATTAATTATTATAAAAAATAAAATGGTCAATTTTTACATATGTTCATTTCATCATAGATATTTTTATGCATGTCCAGTATCATAGGCCATGAATTTTGTTCCTAAGTTAAACTGATGATATAGTACCAGGGGCAATCCAAATATGCTCTATATAATCTCTCTAGGGTCTGTTGGTCCTCCAATCACAAATTGGCCCTACCTCGGGGGACGTGAAGTTGGCCGGGGAGCTGGGTATGCATGAGCGTAAAAGGAGGGGAGGGAGCGGTGGCCAGTGGGGTAGTTCAAGGAAAAGCATAAAGTGGGGTTAGTTGAGAGTTAGAAGCGAAGTGGGAGGTATGTGGCCGTTAGGCTTGACCTGGCAATTGGCATGGCAAAGCATCTAGAACTGATAGAGACCACAAAAACTTTTTCTTGGTTTGCTGAATGCTCTTGGTGCTAAAAGCGAAATAGGACACCTAGACCTTAAAAAATTCTATTAGAGCTTTCAAACATGGGGCCTCTGGGCCCTTTAGGGTCACATTCTTGAATTTAAGCTGGAGATGTGCGGCCCTGACTTGCCCCCCCGTAAGGTAACTCCTGGTGGAAAACCCAGCCATCCCTACCATCATGGCCTTTGTGATCCTTAAGATTTCTGGGGCATCTCTCTCCCACATTAATGGCTTTCTTTTTAGTTTGATGACTTTTTTTTCCTTATGATATTAGCACTGTCAAAACATAAGGCATTAATTTCTAATTTCAACTACTTTGAAGATAAGTCTATTTGTGAGCAGCCAACAAATCAATGTCATGTCATGAAACCAATAACATAAGCTATAAAAAAAAAACTCCATTTTCGTAGAAGGATTGGTGTTGACATTTTTTTCAAGTACAATTGCTTTTAGGCATGAATATTCATGCCCTAGCTAGAGACAATATTTTTTTAATAGGAATTCTATATTGGAGAACATAACAAAATTCTTAACTCTATTGCAAATCAAAAGTGTGAGCACAAGAACTATTGTTGTGTTGGTTCCAACATTTGCATTGTGCAGAATAGATATATGTTTTTTTTTGAATGGACACAATTATTTCAAAACATGCACCAAATCTAAAATATATAATTGAAATTGAAAAACAAATTCGAGTGAGTTAAAGCCCAAGTGTCAAAATGTTAGGCCTAAGAAATAAAGCCCGCTATTAGCTCCAAAGCTTCAAGAATTTATAAAGGAAATACCCAACATATAAATAGCTCATCTATTTCATAATGAATTGTTTCTAAATCTAAAGAACTCCAACACAAAACAGGTACTTGCGATATAAAGTGAGAAGCCCATATATAAACGGTCATTTCTAATTAAAAAAAACAAATTTTTGTAACTCATCGTACAATTAGTATAAGAAAAAATGACATCAACTCAGACCGTAAGAAATTTATGTATAAACAATCAAATCTAACAAAAGGATAAATATATATCTATACCTCACTCGTATAATTAGGTTCAAAAAATAACATCATCACAAACCATGATAGTCTGTGGTGTTATAAGTGCCCTAAAGTTAAACGATCTAAAAAACTGATGAAATATTATAGCCAGTACAAGCATATAGAATATGAGGTAGGGGAGGGTTGTTCACCAAGTCAACCCATAAAACCGAATAAATCGATCCACACCAAAGTGAATGGCATACAATTTTATGAGATTCTGGTTATGATCCAAGTGTAGAAATCTTAAAATCAAATAATATATGTTGCCATTGCAGTTTTTATAAGTTATAACTAGTAAAAACTGCACTAAATTGATTAAGCTTAAATACACTCTTAACCCATAAGTCTTCACGTAATCCAATCACACTTTCAACTCAAAAGTCCAACCCACCAAATTCCTATTTTCCAAATTCTAACCCATCCTAATAGATTATAGCCCAATGATTACAATTTACTCTCTCTCCATAGTCTGATAGCCCTTCTCTTCTTGTTCGTTTATTCTAAACTAAACTTAAGGCAAGGCACAAGACATAAAAAAGTATTTTGATTAGATTGTATTTTGATTTTTTATATGTGTTGGTTTATGGATTGAATTGTATTTTCATCTTTATTACAATTGAGTTTTTGTTATGTATTTGCATTAATTTATTTTTTATTTAGTATGATGAATTTGTGACATAAAAAATCACTACTGAACCACAACCAAATCATATTTATACAGTGCAGTTTTCTGAATTTGTATACAATGTAGTCTGGCTATGGTTTTCAAATTATAAGATTGTTTATTATATGGTGTGGTTACAAATTTTGATAAAAACTGCATAAAACCGCACATGAATACCCTTAAAATTATGAGGAATCTGATTAACTAACAACTGAAGAGTGGACGTACTTATCTAAAAAAACCCTTTTCTTCCTCTCTCGTCAAACAGAATGGCATTTTGGGCTTTACTTTCCTATGATTTGAGTATTGGGGAAAAAAAACTTAATACTTCACAATTCACACAACGTTAGCGTTTGTTTTTTTATTTTTATTAATCAAAGTGTTGTCTGGAAGTAAAACCTAGCAATTCTATTAGTACTCTCTGTGCCCAAAAAAAGAGCAGTACCTTTCAAAATCTTTTATATATATATCAAAATGTTTGACATTTGTTAGAGTAATGAATATTCTATATAAGTACAAAGATTCTTAAATTTTATGAAATGAAACAAATTTCATTCTTTCAGATCTAATAGAATATTAAAAAAATTGAATCGAAAGATTATAATTCAATAAACGGTCCCCATTTTGAAGGTTTCGTGTGCATAAAAACAAAATTTCTGGGAAACAATCACCAAAATCCGAAACTCATCTTGCAATCTACTTTGAGTCCAGTAAAGTGAACGTAAGGTTGACGGGTTGAAACGGTTCGGACATATTTTGGGCCAGAAGAACGGAGCAGCCAGCACCGGCAGCCCTCGTTTGCGGCCCAATAAGTCGTATAGTTTTTCAACTTTCGGTTCCATTACCAAAATGTCTCATAAGAAAAAACATTTTTTTTTTTTATATATTTTTCCCGGTGCGGAAAAATTTGTATATTAGAAAACTAGGTATCGGAATCCAATCTTCAAGGTGCCCCACAAAACAAGCTACGCGAAGTGATCTTTCACATAGGAAAAAGGAAATTCCATCGCCTGTTTTGAGCCCTTGTAAACCAAGTATTTTGGTGATCATCTTGTCATTCAGCAACTAGCCTAAAAGTTGAGAAACAATTTAGACCTTGTGGAAAAGTTCTTCCATATCTGTAGATTAAGACAAGCAAAAAGCTTCATAGATAGAGTTGAAAAATATGTCATGGCGTGGAACATCTCAGGCATGGGACAGGTTTGAAATGACAAGGTAATTTATACAGTAACATGTCATGTTGTACTAGAGTTTCACAAGATGAGACACAATTTTGCTTATGATGTGCTCAAATACCTTCGTAATCTTCTTGAGAAAAAAGAGAGAGTAATGACTAGTTAAATAAATGCTCGAGGACGGACTACGCCTGACCTGATACAGTCATTTCATACTTTAGTGGAGCAAGCAACGCTCAACAGTTTCGCAATTGTGCTGGAATGGCTATTGCTGCTGTTTTGAATTAATTAGATTTAGACCTCTGGTTTGAGTGAATGAAATGCTTCCGGTTGTTGTTGTTTTTTTTTTTTTTTTTGTTCTTAGTTATTGGGATAGTTTTATGTGGGTTTAGGCCCAATAACCTTTTTAAGTTATACAGTGGGAACGTATATATGTTGAGAAAGAACATGTATTTAGTGCTTAGGGAACGTATGCATGGGAACTTAGTATCATTTGAGCTATTTTTATAGGCAATGGAGGTTGGAGCTCGTGGAGGGTCGTAACGTGCTTAATTGAAGCTATGGAGGTCCGGAACAGTAATGGAAAAGAGAACCCGGAAGCTGGAGAAAAATGGAGCACTAGAAGATAAAGAATTAAAAGCACAACACCTTACCACCTCTCCAACGCGCACATGGTTCTTGGCGCAGTGAGTAGGGAGAGCACTAAAACAGCAAATTGAGGCAGGACGTCGTCGTGCCTCTCCTGTGCACGCTGTGGTCAGCATAGGGGCCACCCCAGGTGCACTACAATCAATCATTCACCACACCAGGCACCGCGCCTGCGGCCCAATTCAATGTCGTCCTCAAATTTTGTGTCATCGGACACGTGCTTAGCAAAACAAAATTCCTTCCCTTCGACCAGTGATTTTTCTTGGGGAGAGAATGTAGCTCGAAGATAGAACTGGCAAAGTGACCAAAACTGTTGGAGGGGAATGCGGGGACCAAAAGTGCCCTACCAACCATACGCTGGTTAGGATGCAACAGGTAGCACCATTTTTGCAACCCAGAAATACACCCCTTTCTTCATCTTTGCCCAATTTGACTGGCGATCCGTGACACCAGAATTTGGCATTATCCCTGATAAAGGTAGCAGAATTTACTAAGCTAGAATGGGAGATTGACCTCAAGTCCATTTCCAGTAAGGTACAAGGTGTGATCCCTCTTCGAAAATCTTTTCTTCCGTTTTCGTTATCACCAATAAGAATGCGTTGGTAACAATCAAAAGCAGAAGGTAACTGGCTAGGCCTAGGATGTCGAAAACCTGCAATCCGAAAATTGATGGTTGCCTTTGATCCGATGGCTTCCCAGAATAGTCGCAGAAATATGCACACAAGGTCTGCTGGTCCTTCAAATTCCAGTGCTTTCTCTCTGTCCAAATCCTTGGTATATTCTTGCTCCAAGCTGATGACGATGTTCAAGTTGTTTTAGATCTTAGATCTTACAGGAACAAGTTTTCTAGAGGCCTTTTCAATAACTTCTTTTGTAAGAAACACATTTCTTTTATGTACATTAGAAATGAAACCATGAACTAACCGTAGCACAATAAGATTCACTTGCTGAAGAAGAACAGATAACAGCCGACAAAAAAGGATAGATAACTACCAGTGAACTTGCAGATGAGGGACATCTAAAAGCGGAAAGGAATTTTTCAGGATCAGCTCAAATCAGATCAAAATTAACATAGAAGAGATTCAACATCAAATAAATCCTACCAGTTCATTACATAACAAGCAGGAACAGTAGCAAGTAAAAACCAAGACAAGACAACTTGGATATGACAGTGTGTCGTAGGAAATGAGTTCTTCGAAGACATGGTAACCCGAAAGACTAGCAGCAACTCAATACGAATTGAACAATATAAACTGATCAAATTATAAAGAGAAACCGCACCCAGACACTACCCATATATATTTACACAGAGAAAAAAACTAAAGAGTAGAGCCACAGGGAAGGTTGTAACATTCACCCATAGCTATTTCAAACCCATGATGCAACAGCCAAAAAAGCTTTTAAGCTCCTTCACAATCTAACATGCGCTGACAATAACAAAGGGTTTCAGCATATGCAATCCCTCTCACTGCCTTGTCTTCTATGACACATATTATAACGTTCCAAGTATCAACATTTCATCTAAAGCCTTCTATATGATGCTTAATAAGCGTTAACTATTACTGAATAGTAACCGAAACAGACAGAACCACATAAAGTTTGAAAAATTAGCAACAACAATTACAACTTTGAGTTGGTTGAATAATTATGACCACATTTCCACTCTAAACAAGTGTGATGCCGTGAGAACAACTTAAACAGCATGTTAATCTCTAAGCATCAATGCTTTTCGTTCATAAAATGTGGATACAGTGTATGAAGCCTACAGCAGAATGCCATACTTCAGCTTCTGAAAAATACATAACACTCTTTAAGTACCTTTTTTATGAGGCCAGGATATTTCAGTTCCGACCAAGTGGCAATGATCTACAAGTAAATGTTTCCTTGAAATCGGACTTCTTCGATGAAGTGAATATTGAGGCATAAACTTCCTTTGTTGCATTACGAGGCACCATATCAACAGCCTTAAACTTCTTCACGGCACCATTACTGGCAACACTCACATTCTCAATCCTGCCATTTCCTTCCACTTGAACAGAAGCCTTGTCCACCCGCTGTAAGTCCGCCCCTCTCTTCATACCACGCGATGAATCCAAAGCCACATTATCGCTGCAAACATTTACGCCAACCTCACCGTTATTCTTCACCTTCTTTGTCGCCTTCTTATCCTTCACCTTTGCCTTCTCTTCCTCCATCCTCTCTCTCAAAGCCGCAACCTCCTCCTCCGTCCCATTGATAACAATCTTGTCCGATTCCAGAAACTCCTGGTGGCATACCAGACATGACGAAGACTTCACTTCCTTCAATGCTTTTGAACTCAACACATGCCCACAAGTCCTTAAAGCAAAAAATTTGTACTTCCCATTGAACTCGAGCCCAGTAATGGGGCACTGAAACCTAGAACCATCAACATCCGATTCCTTCCCAGGAATCACAGACAATTTAATGTTCATCATATCCTTCAAACCCTTTATGTGCCCAAACCCTTTCGGCAATTTCTTACCAATCAAACCCTCGACGAGAGCTTCCTTGTTGAAAACGTTCCCCAGCTTATCAATCACGCAGGGCTCTCTCAAAGGCTCGTTCGACAAGGCACAATTCAGCCACTTTGACAGCCTCTGCTCGTTTGGGTCCACCTTGTCGGGCTTCTTCTCGGCATACATGTTAAGGTAGCAATCCCGCGACTCGGCTCCCGTGGCCCCGCCATCTCCACCACCGCCCGAGAGTCGAGGGAGGAGAACGAGGGTCGACAGCGGCGCGATCTGGGGGCTGGGTAAAGTAGTCGAATCGGAGAGGGGTTTCCCATTCAGGGTAAAGTAGAAGCAGGGTCGAGAGCGGGAATTGGGGATGAGAGAAGCTTTGAGGCGGTGGAGCGCGAACGGCTCCGAGGGATCCAGCGTTAGGGTTCGGGTTTCAAAATTTGGGGACTGAACGAAGAACTGGAAAGAGCGATAATGGGATCTGGAAGACATCTTCTGAGAGGAATCGGATTCAATTCAAACCGTAAGGCAGATGCAGATTATATGTAGAAGGAAGGAGTTTGGGCGATAAAGGTCCGGGTCCGGGGTTCCCAATGGCGGCGGACTTTATATGAAATTAGGGTAAAATCCAAATTTAGTCTCCTAACTTTAAAGGTCATCCTAATGTGGTCCCTCAACTCAAAAAGTAACTATTAAAGTCCCTCAATTTAACTAGCTTGTCCTATTTTGATCCTTATCGTCAGTTTAGTCGTTAGTTTAGACGGAAATTGCTTACGTGGCATCCTCTTTTATGAAAATAAGTGACAAGATTGAAAGAATAATAGATATCAGGGTAGAATTGACACAAACAAATGATTCTAAGGACCTAAACATACATTAACCCAGAGCAAGTCATCCTACGCGACTCCGTGCGGCAGATTTGCTTCTGCGATTTAGAGTGGCGGCGGCGTCCGAATTTCTTAGGCAAGGCGAATGTCGATGACCAGAAATCGAGAAGGAGAAGAAGGCTCATCGACTTGATTTCACTCTCTTGCTCGAACCGATTCGACTTCATCACCCAAAATCTTCTCTTTCTCGCGCTCGCCAGCATGCTGAATGGTTTTTTTATCAAGACCCAACAGTGACTTTTTCCATCCATGCTTCTTGGTCAAGCTCCGTAACGACGAATAGGAAGACTTTTGGCCGATGATGAAGAGGAATCAGAATCGGAAGAGGAATCAAACAGTGAAGAAGAAGATTGGATGATGAAGAAGACGATCTGGCGACAAAGAAGAGGAATCGGATGACGATAAAGGGGAATCGAGCAAGGATGAAGAGGAATCGGACGAGGAGACGAATAGAGGGGAAATGAGAGAAATTGAAGAGATATAAAGGGGAAGGGGAGAAATCGGTGACGGGGGAAGAAATCGATGACCGGCGGGAAGAAATCGAAAAGAAATTGAAGAGATATGAAGGGGAAGGGGAAAAATCGGTGGCCGGGGGGAATCGGTGGCCTGCATGGAAAAGGATACAGGTGGCGGGTAGGCGTTGGCGGCAGCGAAATGGTGGTGGGGATGGTGAAGAGATGAGAAGAGGAAGAAATTTTGGATTAATCACATTTTAAGTCTAAAAAAATATTTATCTTTGTCAATTTTACCTTGAATTTTTATTCTTTCAGTCTTATCACTTCTTGTCATAAAATATAATGCCACGTGGTAGTTGAGGTGCCATGTAGGCAATTTCATCCAAACTAACGCCTAAACTAATGGTAGGAACAAAAATAGGACACGTGAGTTAAGTTAGAGAACTTTAATAGTCACTTTTTGAGTTAAGGGACCACATTAGGACGATCTTTAAAGTTAAGGGACTAAATTTGGATTTTACCCTATGAAATTATGAATCATTAGGTGGCAAAAATATATAATTCGTCACTAAAATTTGGAGTATGCAGCGGATATGACATTATATTTTTTTTTAATATCTCAATAATATTTTAAAATGGGTCTTATATTTCACTCATTGAAATAAATACTGTGGTATACCGCGTGATATATCGCTTACCGCAGGTACGTGGTATGCGGTATAAATATTTTTACGTTTTGTCATTTTATCGCGTAATATACCACGGTATTTCACGGTATACCGCATACCACGCACTTTTTGCATATATTTTGTCAAAAAACTGCAGTATACTGTAAATACCGCGTGATACGTACCGCAGTATTTAATTTTTTGTGCCTATTTTTTTTCATTTTACATAAATAATATCATAAATATATAAAAAATTAAAATATAAATAATACACATATCATAAAATAAACATTTACTTTTATTTTTTTTGTTACTTTTCTTAATTAATATAACAATTTAATGAATGGTAGCAGCTTGAAGGTCCCTATGGTGTTGAACAATATCCCTCAATTGGATTTCTGGTGCATACTAGCCTAACTAAATATCTTCTATCATATATATTTTATTTATATTTGACAAATTATGATGAGAAAAATTAGAATACATATAAAATGTGTAAAAATAAATTATTAAACAAATTATACCATCTAAAAATAATATTCTAACATTTATTTTTTTGCAGTAACGATAATGGTATGCGGCGTGGTATACCATGCGGTATACCTTAAAATTTTAGAGTGCGGTATACTTAGCGGTAACAGTATTTAACACTTTGGTTTCACTGAAGTTTCAAATTAAGAGTAGATATGCTACTAACCATTAAAAATAACAAGATTTAAAATTTTAGAGTAATAATGCAAGTTTTAATAAATTTTTTAAAAAAATTATAATTAAACTTTCTAACTATCTCTCAAATCTCAGCGAGGAGATTAGATAACAGAGATAGAGGATAGTGATAGAGCTTGGGCGTTGGTGATAGAGACAGCGATAGGGTTGAAGTTCTAATCCCAGAGATCAAACTCTCTTTTGGTAAAAATCTCAAAGATCCTAATATTTTTTTTAAGATATATAATAATCCTAAAATTTCAAAACCTGCTATTTTTACCATTTTCTTTTATTTTGTAATCAGTAGTAGCATATTTGACCCATTTTAAAATATTAGTAGGAGATTGAGCCTAAAAAAAATTATAGAGGCATATCTACGCCCTACCTAAAATATTAGTAGCAAATTTAATATTTTTACCTTATTATATTATAGACCATCTCACCTTTGTAAATAGAACAAGCCTAGTCCAAGTCTACTTGACTCAAGCCTAGCTTGAAAAGTTAAAGCTATTATCTGAGCTTAAACTTGATAAGAAATACGTCAGTTTAGGATTAAGATAGGCTTGAGAGAAGTTTGAGCTCACCTCAAAAGCTCAATGGGCTCAATACATCAAGGATTAAATGTAACTTTTTAAACTTTAGGAGATTGTATGGAAGTATGACCTAATTTTAGGGAGTAAATTGCAATTATTTTTTATATATAATGGTCATCTTTTAACAAAGGGTAACTAAAAGTTTTGAAACTTGAAGGATGTATGTACTGATGGTCTAATTTTTGGAAGATTAATATAATTAATACTATTTTTCCATAGGTCTCATTAAGTTTGATAAGAATTTATAAACTCATAGGCTAAGTACAACTAAGATCAAGATTGAAGAGCTAACTTAAAGATGGTTTTTCCTGGAAATACAAAACTGGGGCTTTTCTTACATGTCATTAAATGCTTGTATCTTCATCTCAATCCAATCCAACAGCATCCAAAAGTCTGGATCACCAACTCTATTTATAAATTTCTATCAGTTTAGCACCATTTGTTGGAACAACATAATGGATACACAGAGATCTTGATGGAACCATGATTAATCTAAGAACAATAGTGATGTTATTGGAGGGCAAAATCCTTGGGATCAAGTAGAAAATCCCCTAGGACAAGATGGAAGAGGTAGGATTGTGGGAGGCAAACCTCTTTTACCTTTTTTAGACCTAACAAATGATAAAGCCCTCATAACGTTAAATGATGAACAATTTCAGGCCCTCTATCATGATATGTTTTAGCGGTTAAAGGCAACAATCTAGTAGGAGTTCATAGGTCAATTCCCTAAGAACTCAAGTAGGCAACCGAGAACCATATAGCCCTAAAAAGGATTAGGCCCTTTCCAAGTAACCCTCCGCAAGGGTCTAGTCCCATTTAAAACATTTGGAGGCAAGTGTTTTAACCATCATGATACCTTATGGCCTATACGGTTTGAGCCCTTTGTTAGGACTCAATTCATAAGAAAGTTCAATTTAACATCAATTGTAATTAAATAAGGTACTTAATAAGAGAAGATTCATAAAAGGAATAAAATCTTTCATTAATTACACTTTGAGAAAGCCTAGATTGGTACTCTTATCTATAAAAGGAAACCTGCAAAATGCATTTAAGGTACATATTGAAACCTTCATTTTCCTTAGCTACACATTTAAGAAATAGAATTTCTCATTAATTATATTTCAAGAATATCTAAGGTCCAATTCATTTGCACTTAAGTTGGAATAATCCAAAATCATTTTTTTTCAATTTTTTAGATTTTTTATTCAGAACCAATTTGATTTGAAAGCTAATAATATATAGGTATGATAACCCGTTGAATAATTTTTTAATTATTTAATTAAATTTTAATTACTCAATCTAAGAAAAAGCTAATAAAAATTTAATTACATTATAAAAAATGCTATTTAATAGATTATTAAACATATTATAGTATTAGCTTTTAAATGATATTGGTTTTGGATTAAAAAAAGTAATAAACATGAGAATAAGTCATTTTGAATTAAGCTAACTAAAGTTTAAAAGAACATCACCTAAATACAAAACATTAATATCAAAAGGAATCTAATAATTTAGAAAAATGTTGACAAATTAAGCATAATTACAAAAAAAATTCTAGAAAATGATCCATAAATTCATAAATACCTAATAATGATGCTTTTTGTACAAAAAAAACATATTTTGGAAAAATAAATGATCAACATAAAAGTGGAATAAATAGAAAGATGGTTTTTTTTACTTTCCTATTAATCAATTAAAATAGTTTTCTAAAAAAAAGCACAATATAAGTTATTAGGTAATAATAAATTTTATAGAATATTGGAATAATAAATTTTATAGATTGTTGTAATAATAAATTTTATAGATTATTGTAGATAAAATTTCTTAAATTATCATTTATAAACAATTTAGTAATTAAGTTAATGATTTAGTAAAGTTTCTTAATCCACAAGTTTAACTATGAATTAAAGACTCTAAATGGGAGGATTATTTTGCTGAAAGGTTGAAAGTGACCATTAAGGTTGAAGCTTAACTCAATTGCCAATTGATTAACTCACACTATTTTGCATAATTTAAGGACTAAGTCATACTAAGTCAAAGTTAATGGACCAACTTGTGTGAGTTAGCAAAGTTGGAGGAATAGTGCATTTAGGAGAAAAAATTCCTAAAGTTTGATCAAGATTGTTGGCCCAAATGCAACTAAAATGGGGGTGAATTGGTTGGGTTCCAAATCAAACAAAAAATGAGTTCTTGAACCTTCAAACTTAAAGTTAATTTAAGGAACAATAATTAACCTTATTCTAACCAGAAAATGATTACCACAATCCACCTAAATTTGCTTTGAAAGCAACCTTTGAATTATTTTTGAAAACAAACAAGTTCAACCAAGATAGGTTGCATAAGACACCAACCAAAAATCAAGTATGTGGAGAGAATGAGAGAAGCTTTGCACACAAGGATTTATAGAGGTTCAGTCTCTTCTCTTGAGAGCCTACTCCTCTCCTCAAGTTCACCACTTGAGAGTTTTATTTTTTATTATGAATCACAAGAGTACACACTCCTTTAGTAGTTCTCTTTACCACAACCACTCACTAGTTTTCCTAAAGGCTAACTAGAAACCTCACCAACAACTTTTCCCTCACTAGTTTTCCTAGAGGCTAACTAGAAACATCATCAACTCAATCTCACCAAAATAGTGTTTACAAGGTTACAAAGTGGAAAGAACAATAAAAGCTCTCAAAGCTAAATAAACAAATGAAGGCACAAGTTCTTAGCAAATATCAAGTTTGAGCTCTTTGATGATGGATTCTCTTTTCTAGTTGCCAAGAGTATTTTCCCAGATGATTTTTGATATTTTTATACTTCAATGGATGCATAAGAGACGTTGAAGACCGTTAGAATGATAAAAAAAGTCCCCTTGAAATCTAGTGAACATTGTTGTCAATTTTGACAGGAAATCATTTCTGTCGCCTAGTTTCACCCGGGTGAAATAATTTCACTCGGTTAAAAATTCAGTCTGATAACGACATTCAGGGTTTGACCTTCAACGGCTATATTGGTAATTAATGAGTTGTCAGCACTTAACACATGTGAAAATCTGACGTGACATGAATTTCTAAAGATTTTTTGAACTGGAAAATCACGCACAAGCCTGAAATCAATGTTTCACCCGGTTGAAAATTTTTCACTCGAGTGTTTTCCTGTTCCAGAACCAAAATACTCTCAGGTTCGAAAAATCGCTCCAATTTCATCAGGTTGAAAAAATTTTACTCGAGTTTTTTTCTGTTCCAGAACCAAAATACTCTCGGGTTCGAAAAATCACTCCAGTTTCACCCGATTGAAAAAATTTCACTCAAATGATTTTCTTGTCCAGAAGTAAAATGCTCTCGAGTTCAAAAACTGGCTCATTGAAACATTTTCACCCTGTTGAAACTATAGCTCTAGGATTTTCTTACTTCCAAACTTTCAAACTTCAATGAATTTTTCTCCAAAATGATTTCTTCCTTCACAAGCAATGCTTGAATCAACATAAATACTTCAAATATACATATAAAACAATTTTCCTTTCAAAGATCAAAACTTTATCAATAAAAGACCAATGTATAAATATTTAGGTAAAGCTTTGAAACACATAAAACAAATATATTTTGTTATCATCAAAATTAAATAAATGTGAGCCATGAATAGAACAAATCCAACAATCTCCCCCTTTTTGATGATGACAAAATAACCTTTCAAAAGACATATATAATATCTAAACAATAAGCATGAACAATGATTATCCCCCTTTATTAAATATTCTTCAATTTTATCTCTCCCCCTTTTTTGTCATAATAAAAAAGATATATAGATCATTAAAATAAATCACGATAAATTCTTAATATTAAAACATGCAATAAGCTCCCCCTTAATCAAAGCATATAAAAATTTTCTCCCCCTTTCTAAATCAATAAAATAGCAAAGTATCAACTAATAGGATAGTAACATTATTAATATAAGATCATATCATCAAAAATATTGGAACAAATCCACAATGATCATGGTAATATCTAACATGTCATATATCTTCTAAGAACAATGAATAACTCATATATACTCATCAAACAACATATCAAAATCAAATAACACAATGTATCAATAGTCACCATTAACTAATAAAAATAAACAATGTTACCACAATTGAACTTTATCTCAACCATTTGCCATTGAACTTCAAATCCCCAATTTATTGGTGCATAGAGCTTCATGTGTATGCTTCTAATTTTTGCTCCATACTTTAGCACCCTACACCAAATCTCAAATTTTGATCTTAGGTACCCAAATCTCTTTAGGAACCCATACCAATTTATATCCCAAAGGAACTTTTCCTCTCCTAAATATGCATTCATAAGAATAATGCCCTTTTCTACCACAAACATAGTATGTTATAAAAAAACTACTCGATGAGAATGAGGATGCACTAATAAACCTATTTCCAAATTTCTTTTTCTTAAGTGAAGGATCATAGCCTATACCCACTTTATTATAAACACCTTTTTGAGCACTAAGTAACAAGTCTAATTTTTCTTTTCCCTTGACAAATCTAGATAAAGATTGTGTGAGATCAAAGTTTTCCTTTTTTAGCTCATTTCTTTTTTTGGTCAAGGATGCATTCAAAGCTTTTAATTCTCCTATTTGTTTAGCAAGTTTTTGGGAATCTTTGTAAAGAGCATTAAAAGCATTTTGCAACTCTAAATACTCACTACCTATAGATATGTATAAGCTAGATGAATCATTTGAATAGTTGTTTACCTCATCTTCCTCCTTTGCCATGAGACATAGGTAGGGGTGGCTTTGATTTGATGAGGAGGTTCATTTTCATCTATCATCAAGCACAAGTTGACATCTTCATTTGAATCATTTGAAGTTGAACTTTGACTTGAAGATTGGTCATCATCACTCCATGTCCTCATGGCCTTGCCATTTTTCTTCTTACTTCTTTTCTTTTGCTTTTTATGCTTTTTTTCTTCTTTAATGGACAATCAAATTGTAGGTGTCTGGGCTCCTTGCAATTGTAGCGAATCATATCATTCTTCTTCTTCTTCTTCTTCTTCTTATCTTTTTCTCCCTTGAATTTCTTGTTTCCTGATTTCTTAAATATCTTGCTAAACTTCTTTGCTAAGAAAGCCACATCAATCTCTCCATCTTCACTTGTTGATGTGTAGTCTTCTTGAGTTTTCAAAGCCATTGACTTATTCTTCTTGATGAATCTTTCCTTAACTTGCTCCTTCATCTCATAAGTCAACAACTTTCCAAAGAGCTCATCCACATGCATGGTTTTTATGCTTCTTCCTTCATTGATGGCTTCAACTATATTTTTCTATGATGGAGGTAAGTTCCACAAGATTTTCTTCACCAATTCTTAATTTGTATATTTCTTCCCAAGTAACTTAAGTGGTGTTAGGATCTCATTGAATCTCTTAAACATGTTTTGGATGCTTTCATTTGGCTCCATGGTGAACAACTCATAAGCCCTCACAAGCATGTGCATCTTGGTGTCTTTCACTTGTGTGGTTCCCTCATATGTGACCAATAACTTGTTCCATGTGTTCCTAGCATTTCCACATAAAAAAACTAAATTGAATACATCGAGGGTTAGTGCACAATAAATAATATTCATTGTCTTTGCATTCATAGTGCACATGAGATCATCCTCCGGTTTATATTCAGTTTGATCTTTTGGCACTTGGTTCCCATCAACTATTTTTGTAGGAATTCTAGGACCATCCTTAATGATCTTCTAAAGAGCATGATCCATTGCTTGTTTTCCATTCTAGTTTTCCACCAATTAAAGTTTGTAGAGTCAAACAAATGTCGCCTAAATGGGTTTTGCCCTTCAAGATGTATACTAGTAGTTGCCATGGATCTTTAAGCTTAAAAATCGCTAGATTTTGTCAAAACAAAGCCACTAGCTCTAATACCAATTGTTGGCCCAAATACAACTAAGAGGGGGTGAATTGGTTGGATTCCAAATCAAACAAAAAATGAGTTCTTGAACCTTCAAACTCAAAGTTAATTTAAGGAACAATAATTAACCCTATTCTAACCAGAAAATGATTACCACAATCCACCTAAATTTGCTTTGAAAGTAACCTTTGAATTATTTTTGAAAACAAACAAGTTCAACCAAGATAGATTGCATAAAACACCAACCAAAGATCAAGTATGTAGAGAGAAGGAGAGAAGCTTGCACATAAAGATTTATAGAGGTTCTGTTTCTTCTCTTGAGAGCGTACTCCTTTCCTCAAGTTCACCACTTGAGAGCTTTCTTCTTCACTATGAATCACAAGAGTACACACTTTTTTTGTAGTTCTCTCTACCACAACCACTCACTAGTTTTCCTAAAGGCTAACTAGAAACTTCACCAACACCCTTTTCTTCACTAGTTTTCCTAGAGGCTAACTAGAAACCTCACCAACTCAATCTCACCAAAATGGTGTTTACAAGGTTACAAAGTGGTAAGAACAATATAAGCTCTCAAAGCTAGATAAACAAATGAAAACACAAGTTCTTGGCAAATACAAGTTTGAGCTCTTTGATGATGGATTTCTTTTTCTAGTTGCCAAGAGTATTTTCCTAGATGATTCTTGATGTTTTTATACTCCAATGGATGCATAAGAGACGTTGAAGACTGTTGAAATGATCAGAAAAGTTTCCTTGAAATCTAGTGAACGTTGTTGTCAATTTTGACAGAAAATTATTTTTGTCGCCCAGTTTTACCCGGGTGAAATAATTTCACTCGGTTGAAAATTTAGTTTGATAACGAAATTCAATGTTTGACCTCCAACGGCTATATTGGTAATTAATGAGTTGTCAGCGCTTAACACATGTGGAAATCTAATGTGGCATGAATTTATAAAGATTTTTTGAACCGAAAAATCACGCGCAAGTCTGGAATCAATGTTTCACCCAGTTGAAAAATTTTCACTCAAGTGTTTTCCTGTTTCAGAACCAAAATGCTCTCGGGTTCAAAAAAGCGCTCTAGTTTCACCCGGTTGAAAAAATTTCACTCGAATTTTTTTCTATTCCAAAGCCAAAATACTTTCGAATTTGAAAAATCACTCCAGTTTCATCTGGTTGAAAAAATTTCACTCAAATGATTTTCTTGTCTAGAAGTAAAATACTCTCGGGTTTAAAAACTGGCTCCAGTTTCAACACGTTGAAACATTTTCACCCTGTTGAAACTGTAGCTCCAGGATTTTCTTACTTCCAAACTTTTAAACTTCAATCAATTTTTCTCCAAAATGATTTCTTCTTTTACAAGCAATGCTTGACTCAATATAAATATTTCAAATATACTTATGAAATAATTTTTGTTTCAAAGATCAAAACTTTATCAATAAAAGACCAATATATAAATCTTTAGGTAAAACTTTGAAACACATAAAATAAATATGTTTTGTTATTATCAAAATCAAATAAATGTGAGCCATGAATGAAACAAATCCAACAAAGATGATAGTTGTTATCTCCATGTTTTGAAAATCTCTTATGTTTTTCTCATGTTTTCTAAAACTTACAGTTATACCATTGCCATTCATTCTAGATCTTACAAACATGGTAGCTAATGCCAAAAATGTTTGGGTTATGAATTCTAACTTAAAATCTATCCAATTTAAGTGAACAAAACAAATTAATAATGGAGAGGATGAGATTGATGATATTGGCCACCATTAACATGGTTTTTTTTTTGTTGATACTAAGAAAGGAGTTAAGAATAGTAAGACAAATGAGTTTTGAGGGAGTAGGTAGCTAAGTCATGAGCACAACAGACCACATTTCGCCTAACTACAACATGTTCATTGAATGAGAACATAATTTGTTGCTAATGACTCCTCTAGTGATCCAAGCAAACCCAACAAAAATCATTTACCTACATCAATCAAGTTATAAATAAGCATAGCTTAGTGTTGTTTAAGTTTTGTGCCCTTCAAGGCTTAACAAGCTTGAGCACAAATAAAGACTAACAAACTTTTTAAATTTATATTTGAAAGACTTTGGCTGGAGATATTTTTGAACATTTTAGAATATGAGCTTGGGTTTTAAAAAGTAAAAAATGAGATGAGGGAGTACTCGGGGAACATGTATTATTTGGAAAGAAGCCTAGATAAATTTGCTCTTCTGAGGATGTTTATAAAAGAAAAAAAAAGTTGAGGCTGGATATTATTTATCAATGTCTCTTTTCATATACAATGATTATACTTGTATATCAATTCAAACTTTATACTTTAAGAAGTATAAGAATTATATTTAAAATATTTCTAAATATTTTTCTTATTAGTTTATCTTATTTTTTAAAATTCGATATGAACAAAATTCATAAAAAAATATTTTTTTAGAAAATGGGATTTAATTAATTATTAAATGAATATAATATTAGTTTTTAAATTATATTGATACTAAACAAAAATTAAGAAAATTTTAAAAATAAGTGGAATAAACTTTTGGATAATCTACAAGTACCACTTGAACTCATATTGATATTACAATTATTCCCCAACGTTTGGGAATCTACACCTTTTCTCTACTTCATTTACACTATTCTAAAACAACTTTTGAAATTCTAATTTAAACTATATGGTTATTGCTTATTAGTAATTTCAATCTTTCTATTTTTTTTTATATAGCTAATGAACAATTTAAACTATTAGTTTTTTCTCTTTGAAAATGCAAAATGATATTTCTAAATGCTAGTTAGCTGTAAAATGAAATTAGACAACTTGAAATTATTATAGCATAATTATTGGACAACTTAAATTAGAATTTTGGAAGTTGTTGGAAAATATTAAAAAATTGGGGGAAAAGTGTAAATTTCTGACCTCAGGGATGTAACTATGATATTGATTTAAGGGCTAATTGTAAAATAGTTTAAAATTTCTAGATGGTCTAAAGGTAGGTTTAGTGTTAATTGGTTTTAACTTAAGTTAGATTAATCTAAAATTTTTTATGGTTTTTTTTCTCTGAAACCAATGTCACTTCAAATTAATAGTATTTAGGTATAATATTTTATTGAATAACATGTTTTCATAATTTTTTTGAATTTTTATTAATTTTTCTTTTTTAGGTAGAGTCAGTAAAAATTCATACAAATTTAATTTGATTATAGTAAAATGTCATTTAATAAATTATTATATTTATACAGTATTAGCTTTTCAAGTGGCATTGGAGATAAAAATAAGTCATTTTGAATTAACGTTTTCATTTTCACTTAAAAGCATTATAAGGTAGTACTTAAAAATTATGAAGGAAAGGAAGAGAGAATGGCTCGATCTTGGTTGAGACGGTGAAAGACCCAATGTCCAACTACTTTAACACGAGAAAGAATTAATCTAATTTAAGTTAGAATGAATTCATCCTTAGACATCGTACTTGATAAAATAGATAAATTTTACACACCACAACAACAGAAGTGAAACATGAATAATAATGAAAGGAACAATATTTATGTGTTGATGAGTATTGTATATCTAGAGTAACAAAAATTTGGGATGGACATGAATATTGCAACCTCCAAGATGCTTATGGTAGAAAAGTGGAAAATATTGAAATAGGTTCCCCAGATATTGGCTCTTGCTTTTTGGGTCCCTAAATTGACCCTCTCAATTTGAAGGTCTTTGTCCTCTTGGTCCCCAAACTTTGATCCCTCATGAATGGACCCCTAAACAGCAAAGTGTTGTGCCAACATGCAATCTTCTACCTAGCTTGAGAATAATGTAATCCAGCGTGTTATGTTTATTTCAAAATAAAGCTTGTAGCTTAAAACAAAACATGTATATATCAAGCTGTTCAAGAATATAAATAAGCTGAACACACATTTGAACATGACTAAATTTGTATTTAAATCATCTTTTAAACTTGTTATAGGCATTTTTTAAGTGAATTTGTGATGGGAACCCCATTGGTATAACAATTAAGAAACTTTATGACAAAGTTGCACAATCACAAAAATGTTATTTAAGATTGAAAATCCCCACCCCAAGTTAGCTTTGTGGCTTGAAATGGTACATATAAGACTAAACTATGCTAGGGAATCCACCTGAGTTTCATTTGAGTAATCAAGTTCTCAAGAACTCAAGGATGGACAAAGTCTCACAAGAAATATCATTGAATAATTTTGAATGTTGTTTAACATAAAAGGGTAGCCTTAATGTAGGCAGCAATACTGACAAACCTTATTGTATGTGAAATTCTAAACAATAATAAAAATTACTTAAAGTCTTAGATAAACCAAAAGTTCTTGAATGCTAGGAAATCTTAAAGAATTAGGAGAAATAAATGCATGCCTAAAAAGAAGAAAGTTATCCTAGTTGAACTAGACATCCTTGTGAAGGGCGTAACTCTTAGCTAAAGTAGGGCTACTCATGGTGGCTTGAATATCTCAAACTCAGATAACTTTTACATGGGATAAATAGCTCAAACATAAGTAGGAATTGTAATCGTTCATATGCCTTCATGATGCTCAGACGTAGCCAAGGTGCATCTTTAGAATCTTTGGGCCCCATTAGTGCATGGTAGAATAAATATGTAGCCAAGCTTCCACCTTGGGTAAAAGAGTATCTCAGAAGTAGCAATCACATTCTCTTTAGCTCAGCCTTGCACTTGTAGGACACTTAAAATGTTGGGCATGGTTTTGGGTACACATTGGGGTATTTTGGGTGTGCACTGTGTGCACAAGAGGCCCTTGTTCAAGGCTCTCAGACATAAGGGCTCCCTGGGTGGAAGCTTAAGTTGTGTCAACTCAAACATGGCTTAAATAAGAAAGCCATGCTCAGGTTTGAGCTCTCATTTCTTTAGAATGTGGCATGCTTAGATTAAGAGCTCCCTTAGTTATAATGTTGCTCCATATGGGCTTAGGTTGTGGCTGAACTAGCATGGGCAAGCTTCTAGGCTTCTTAGCATAGAACTCTCTTAAACTCTCCTTGGTGTGCTTAAAGGTCCTCCTGAGGCACTTATTAATTTATTCATGACTACATTTTTAGATGTACTAGTTTCACTTACTACTTAATCTTTGTTTCACAAAAGCTTACGTTTTTACTATTCATAATAATTAATTTATGATTTTTTTCTTTCAAAATTTATTATAAAAATATGAATATTTTATATGAAAAATTAAACTTTGAAGATTATAGTTTCTAAATATCATTTTTAACAATTTTTTTCAATACATATTAATATGAATATGTTCAAGTTAAACTTTTGTCAAAAAAGATAAAAGAGTCAATCAATGCGAAATGGAGAGAGTACATGTTAGCAAATTTGGTGACAATGAAACCTACCAAGTACTTAAAGGTTGTTACAAGGGAGTTGACCTATAATATAGGAACATAAAGCTTAGCTTTAATTACAAAAAAAATTAAGGGACAAGGAGATTGAACACAAAATATACAAAAACTGTGATTGTTTAGATTGTCTCGAGTACCTCGGCCCAATGGTTAAGTCATGAGAAACACTTGGTGAAGGTCAGGCATTCAAAACACATTAGATACACTTCTCTAAATGCTTCTTAATTACAAAAAAAGAAAAATGTATAGATGCTTCTAAGTAATTGAAAAAATTTATTATACTTAAGTAATTAAACTTCCACCTAAGCTCACAAACTTTGGTTAGGATATATGACTTAATGGGTGACATTAGCGCACCCTTTTCACAACAACTGATAGGCAAATGAAACATGAATATTAAAAGTAAAATGAACATATTGACATCAAAAGGAAATAAGTTTAAAAAAAAAATAGAGGATTACAATAATTGTTGAATTTAAATCAGTCAATAAAGCTTAATATACGGAGAGAGTACATGTTAGCAAATTTGGTGACAATGCAACCTACCAAGTACTTAAAGGTTGTTACAAGGGAATTGACCTATAATATAAGAACATAAAGCTTAACTTTAATTACAAAAAAATTAAGGGACAAGGAGATTGAACAAGAAATATACAAAAACAGTGATTGTTTAGATTGTCTCGAGTACCTCGGCCCAATGGTTAATTCATGAGAAACACATGCTAGAGGTTAGGCGTTCGAAACACATTAGACACACTTCTCCAAATGCTTCTCAATTACAAGAAAAGAAAAATGTATAGATGCTTCTAAGTAATTGAAAAAATTTATTATACTTAAGCACTTAAACTTCCACCCAAGCTCACAAACTTTGGTTAGGATATATGACTCAAGGGGTGACATTAGCACATCTTTTCGCAACAACTGATAGGCAAATGAAACATGAATATTAAAAGTAAAATGAACATATTGACATCAAAAGGAAATAAGTTAAAAAAATAGAGGATTACAATCATTGTTGAATTTAAATCAACCAATAAAACAATTTTGCATTCCACAAACACCTTTGATTCACCCTTTCAGCTGTGTCATGGTTCTTAGGGTTCCAACTGGTCAAATTCATTTTTTGCTCAACTTTTTTTATGGCATCTTTTGTGTGACAAATAAGTATGTTGTCTTTGATCATGATTGGAATTAGGGATATCAATAAATAACATATCTACCTTTACTTTCCTTGAATTTGTCCACTTGAACCTGAATCCACATTTATCCGTAAATAGGGCACTCATTATTTGGATAAAACTGAATAATTCAAATGGATTACACTACAGCAGAACTCTTTTGGAGCACCTCGCTATTTGGTGGTCAAACAATGGCCAAATTAACTTGTGAGAAACCAAAAAGTTTGGTAGTCAGACGATTGCCAAAAGTCTGGCTACTAAGGAGTAGCGATTGTTTGTTTTAGTTGCTCTTAACAGCCATTGGATTCAGTTGTCGCACCATTTTAGTTATATTAATTTTTCCTTATAAACTCTTTTTTTGTTCTTTTGGATATTTTGATAAATAATATGATTCCATTTTCAATGTTTCTAATTAGAATGATCAATTAATTTAATAAGTAGTTAATTAGTAACATTAAAAAATCCTCACCACCAAATTTTGGTTTTCAGTTTTTTTTAAAGGGCTGAGGGAAAATGTAGATGAGCAGGGAAGAAATAGAAGGGAAAATGTATGGGAAGTGGGTAAGTGGAAGGATGATGGGGTTGCAAGCAGGGCAGTTGAGATTTGCCTATCATCATGATCATTGATCATCTTCATTTGGGCATTTTTTTTCAATCGTTCTAACCATAAGTTAAGAAGAAAAACAACTGGAGAGAGATAAAAAGAGAGAGCTATAAATAATAGAAAAAAAGAAAGAATTTAGGAGGAAAATGTTGGGCTAAGGGATTGGGTGTGAAGTAGGTGCTGGAAATGTCTAAGGAAGTAAAAGTAGGAGATAGATGATGATGAGGATTTTAAAGAATTTTATAGAAGACTTGAGAGCCTTTCAATCAAACTGAACCATTGATTTGTTTATAGATCCATGGTTTAAATCATAAAGTGAGTCGATTACATGAATCATTGACATAGATCATTAAGGTGAGTTGACCATTCGCTTGACCGTCTTGGCGATCATTATAAACGGTAGCCAAAGGTGACAATCTTTGTGACCATTCTAGTGACCAACTAGAAACAGTGGCTAGAATGGTCACTAAAAGTGATTGTTTTGTTGACTATCCTAGTGACCAACCTGAAAAATGGTGACCAAATGGTCGCATAAAGGTGCCGCACCTTTTCGGGCACTATTTTTGTAACCACCGCATATACGGTTGCTAAAACCTATTTGTTTTATAATGTTATTTGGACTGGATAAAATGGTTTCATTAGTTGGTTATTCAGTTTGAATTGGATCAAAACCAAATTTCTTATTTAGTTATCGGATTGGTTATTGGTTCTTGAGCTTAAAACTGAATAAACTGAATAAACTAAAAAGTAATACATAGTTTTTAATTATGCCCATCAACCATACATATATAAGGTCATCTTTGTCTAATTTTAGACTATATATAAAGAATAAATCCTTAACTTTATGTATAAAATGAAATATTATCAATTTTTATCATATTTGTTCAAGTTATAATTTTTTTAATTACCATGTGTTTAGTTCTAATAAAAAAAGAACCAAATTATAAAAATTAGATAAACTGAATTATTATTTTGAATTGTTTCGATAAAAATAAAAAAACTGAATTATAATTCGGATGGTTCAGATCGGTTTTAATATATAATTCTAATGATTTTGATCAAATTTATAAAAATGAAAAATAAATTAGATTGTTCTATTCGGATTAATTTCAAACTAATCTAACAGAATAAATACTTATAGCCACAAAACTATGGGAGGAGGATATGAGTTTAATTAATCTTACCTGACCTGCATCTCTCCCAAATTAATATCTCTATGGTTAAAATATAATTTTATTTTAAAATAAAATTATAACTTAAAATTGCTATATATTTCTTTAGTTAATGATTTTTAAGTTATTAGTTTGTTGTAAATTTACACATCTTTTGAAAATATATATAAAATTATAAGCAAAAGGTTGATGAATAAGTTGGAGGATACTACCCGCCTCGATCACTCGTGGGCGATGTGAGAGCAATCGGAGTAGAGGGAATAAATGCCATCATTGTAAAGTTTGAGGGGCCAAACGTAATATTCTGGCCAAGCCAAATATCAAATCTCAAAACCCTTCTGGGAGCTCTGTCTGCAGGCTCTTGCATCCTCCATTCCTACTGCCTGTCTCTGTCTCCTCTATCAATTCCGATAATGGAAGACGACGATGAGTTCGGGGATCTCTATACAGACGTCCTCAGCCCTTTCTCCTCCGCACAAGCTTCGTCTCCGTTGGCTTTGCCGCCGCAACAGCCTTCCGCGGCGCCTGAGCCCATTCAACGCCCGATCGATCTGAATCTCCATTCCGATGGTGGCCGATTTCATTTCGAAGCTCCACCATCAGATTCCGCCAAAAAAGCTGCAGCTGCTCGGGCATCCACATGTCCTTCTATGCCGGATTCTATCGCAGGAAATGATATGAGTTCCGATCTTAGGGTTTCGGAAGATCGGGACGACAGATTACCCGATAGGACCATGAAGGAGGAATCTGTGGATGTTAAAAATGCGAAATTTGATGTCGAAGAAGGGAACGCTGGAATTGGCGATATGGAGTCGGACCCTGTGATCCCGGGTCTCTCGGGGACGGCTCGTCCTGAGGGCTCCGGAAGGGCTGATCGCGAAGTGGATGGTGAAGGGGACGATTGGGACAGTGACAGTGAGGATGATTTGCAGATAGTATTGAATGATAACAACCACGGGCCAATGGCGATGGAGAGAGGTCTGATGGGTGAGGACGACGACGATGACCAGCTTGTCATAGTTGCCGACGGGGAAGCCAGCCAGGGAATGGATGAGCAAGAGTGGGGCGATGAGGCTCCACAGTCTGGAGACGGCGAGAGGAAGGAGGGGATTGAACCTGGCAAGGTCAGTGGTGGAGGAAGCGTCGTTGGGCCAAAGATTGGTTATAGCGGTCATGGGTACCATCCATTTCATTCTCAGTTTAAGGTCAGTGTTATATGTTGTTGATGTTGTTCAATGAGAAAATTGGGCTATCTTGTTTCGTTGAAGGGATGCTTTGTTATGTGCCCCTTCAGTTTATGAGGATTCGCTACTGTAGGCTAGTAATGTAAAGATTGTATAATATGAATGATAAAGCGCATCCTTTTGTTTCTTGTACTTCAGTTTGTTTAATGAAACGCGTACTTTTTCGAAGGTATCATTGCTTTTATGCGTGAAGACTTGAAAACATCAGTAATCCTAACGAGGTTTCATTTGTAATCCCTACATGATCCTCATGCGTGAGCTGGGAATGTGGGAATAGCATCAGTCAGAATTGAACTGGTGTGGCAATGCCTCTTGTTCACTTGAAAGAACAGAATTTCAGCAATTTGAAGAAGATGATCAAAGGAGTTTTTAAATTATATTTTCCATACATGAACTTCAAGGCAGTGAAGCTGATAAAGTTATTTCACTGATCCATCTCTAGTTTCATGGCAGTTGTTACAAACAGTTTTTTTTAAGGAAGAACATGCCTTATATAGTTTAGAAGAAGGCATGTCTGGAGGTTTTGGTCCCGGAATAGGGTTAATAGCAGGCAAGATTGAGCTGAAGAAAGTAAACTTGCGCTTGACATACTGAATGAACCACAGTTTTCTATGTGAAGGAATAGTTTGAGGGCAACTCCAAATAATACTCGTTCTTCTTACTTGATCGAAATCAGTTGCAAGTGTCTGTCAGCAAAAATTTTAATCAGTAGAAGTCGGTTGCTATCATCCTAAGATGTTATGGTTGAATACCTGACACTGTTGGCAATATTTAAACCCCAGCTCATTCTTTTGTCCACCTCATCCTTACAGCTGTATATGATTTTATTTCCCTATCAATGTAATGCCGTGGAGGTTTTCTTTGTCTTGGATTATATGGTATTGAGATCTGAACAGTTGATTGTCAGAAAAGTCTTGCATTTCAAGTTTCATGTGCCTGTCTGCCAATTGTAATTTTTTTAAGAACGTTTTTCTAGTAATTGTATGAACGTGTAATCCTATTTATGCTTCATGCAGTATGTAAGACCTGGCGCTGCACCAATGCCTGGAGCCCCAGCCAATGGTCCTGGAGGAGCACCCGGACCGGTGCGTCCACCTGTCAATATGGGTCCAATGCCTGGTCGTGGCAGAGGTGACTGGCGACCTCCTGGAATGAAAAATGCTTCTCTGATGCAAAAAAACTTCCATCCTGGCTTTGGAATGCCTTATAATATGCCTGGACGAGGTTTTGGTGGATTAGAATTCACTCTTCCCTCTCACAAGTAATAATTCAGTCAGCTTTCCATGTTGCCTACTAGGTTCACCGAGTCCATAATTTTTCTTGACAATTTGTCTTTCACTGAACATTACTTACATTACTCTTGTATTTTGTATTTTTCATGTTCAGCTTATGGTTGTTACTTTATTTAAATGAATCTAATCAGTACTTGTTTAGCATGAGATGCTGATAATGGTATTTCATGCTGTTCTTTTATCATGCTGTTTTCTATTTATTATGTTGCAGAATATTTGCTACATAGCTTGCACTCTGCATTCATGTGGATCTGAAAGAGATGAACTAATCAGTGCTTCTTCTAACAACCTTTTTTTCTTCTTTTCTTATAAAAATAAAAATGGTGCTCACACCTTTGAAGCTTGCTTTCTACTTTATGATTCTGCACAACAGAGCCAGGCACTGCTGCTTTTTATTCTTCGTTTTCTAGCTTAATACTTCATCATGGACTACTTAATGTGTTCTACTTAAATATTTTGGTGTCAATTTTATTCTGATTTGGAACGTTTAGAAGTATGTCTCTGTGTAAGGGTGTTATACACTTGTGGATGTAGTACTAAGTTGCTTTCCTCCAGATATCTTTTGGCGTATCTTGAAATTTCTAGTCAGTTTTTTTAAATCATATCTGAGCTTTTGATTTTCAAAGATCGCTGTATGTCAGTGACTGTGTCTCACTACTCTTTGCTCATTATTTTTTGCGACTCCAGGACCATATTCGAGGTTGATATTGATGGTTTTGAGGAAAAACCTTGGAAATATCCAGGCATTGATGTTTCGGACTTCTTCAACTTTGGCTTGACTGAGGACAGCTGGAAAGAGTATTGCAAAAAATTGGTAATTGCTTGCCTTTGTATGGTTGTACTTGTGGTAATCTTTGATAAGATTTTATTTCATCTGAAAATGTGAAATGAAAACCCCTGGAACTTTACAGGAACAACATCGCTTGGAGACAACCATGCAAAGCAAAATCCGTGTTTATGAAAGTGGCCGAACAGATCAAGTAATTCTTGCGTATTCACTTTCATGAGCGCCTTCCTCCCTCTCTCTCAAACTATGTGCACGTTCATTATTGCTTGCAACTGAATTAAGCTTTTTTCATCAATTGTCATTCCAGGATTATGATCCAGATTTGCCCCCAGAATTGGCAGCTGCAACCGGCCAGGATGTTCCAACTGATGCTGTGAATCTTGGAAAATCAGATGGTGGGCAGAATGATCTGACAAAAGGAGCTGCTCGCGTGCGGCCCCCAATAGTATGCTTCAGATGCCGATTTTATTATTCTATACGCATTTTTGGTCTCTTTGCACAATTTGTGGATTAATTTTTCATTCTTTCATTATTTTCCTTTTATTTGACCAGCCAACTGGCAGAGCAATACAGGTGGAGAGTGGTACTGGTGAGCGTTATCCTTCCCATGAAACTAGACAAATGAGGCCTCGTGACTCGGATGTAGTCATTGAGGTAATTAGGCTGTGATATTTTTGTGTTTCCTCCAACTGAAATGCAATTTGATATCACAACAGTGCATATACTTACTAGTTGCCTGTAACTTGCATGTTTAGATTGTTTGTCAAGATACATTTGAAGATGATTCCACAGCAGGTGGTGATGTGGTGGATCAAACAAACAATAATGCCCAGCATGATGACGGAAATCATATGGCTGAAGAAGATGTTGCTGACATGGGCACCCAGCATTTTAATGGTTTTCCAGAAGTTTATAATCAAAAAGGGGAACTGGTTAGCAAGACAGAGTGCACGAATTCTGCTGGCAAGAATATACCTGTAGGAGATGGGGACTCTCCCTTACCCGCAGAATCATCACTTCATCATGGTCTTGCAACTAGGACTCAGAGTCCTATATATCAAAGTGGAAACGTGGGCACCCTTTCTGATGAAAGGTATGCCTTGATTTTGGTTCATTTAACGGCTTTCCCAAGAGGAAAATATTTGGCTCTTCTTGTGAAAGCTTTTGTTTGTTTCCAATTGTAAGCGTTATTACACTGCTGATTCTTTATGCTGTGCATAAAATGGAGCTTTAGTAATTAGTATTTTATTTGATTTTATTTGATACAATTAGTATTTTATTTAATTTCTGCTGCAAATTTAAGGTACTTACATTTGTAATTAGGCTTGGTTTTGACTTTAAAATTTATATCCATGAAGAACTTTGCTTGGTGCTGGTTTCTGTAACATCAAATTTTTGTGCTTGGAGGGTTTCTCCCTTACTAATGTAGAGACTTACCTACTTCCTTGCACAGGAGTGGAAAAGGAACATTCCATGATAGCTCTGCATCTCTTTCGCCTGGTCAAAGTAGACGATTGAGTAATAATGAGAGGGAAGAGTCCTATGAAAGCCGGGAAGGTAAATCTCCTGTTCCTATGAGAGATGCCAGGGAGTCAAGTGTTGACAGTAAGCATGTCATGCATGCAAGAGCTAAAGGAAAAATGACTCTTGATACAGTTGAAGATGAAAACTCTCTTCATTCCATTAAAAAGCAGAGATTAGGTTCTCAAGTTGAGCAGAAGATGACTGAGGAATTAAATGATGATGAGGATTCAAAAGTGGCAAGAAGTAGTGATAACAGCAAAGCTAGATCTGGCAGCAGCAAAGATAATCTTAAATGGCGAGATAGTGCTGAGGAGGAAGTTATTCAGGGTGGACATTCTGGTCACAGGAAAGCTACAAAAGTGCATCTTGATGAAAATGATCGAGACTTACGGCGAAGAGACCGTGATGGGAGGACAGAAAAGAGTTATGCGGTGGCGAAAAATGGTGACGATTACTATCCTCATCGAGAATCCAATCCTAGCTTATTAAATGACTTGAACGTGAAAGGTGATCTTTTCGATAGGCGAAGAGAGCGAGATGGTGCTGATGGTATATGGCTACGAAAAGATGAAGCTTCTTTAAGCAGGAAAAGTAGAACTGAAGAGTCAAGGAAGACGGAAAGAAATGAGGAGATTGGTTCTAGGCATAGGTCCAAGGTCAGAGAAAGTGAGAAGATTGAAAGAGATGATGTTAATTCAAGGAAAAAAGTTGATAATAGCAGTTCTAAAGTTCATCACGAGAAGGATATTAGCTCAAGGCACAGGGAAAGAGATGAAAATACTAGAGGAAGGTCTGAGGTGGCTGATGGCTACCATGGCAAAAGAAGAAAAGAGAATGAATATTTGAGGAGGGAACAAATTGACAAAGATGGAACTTTGCAGTCTCATCGAGAATCTAGTATTCGTAGGAAGCGAGAAAGAGACGAGGTTTTAGATCAGCGCAGGAGAGACGAAAAACAAAGAAGTAGAGACAGTTTTGATGAGCTTCACTCAGGCAGGAACAAAGATGAGGCCTGGTCACAAAGAGAGAGAAGTGAGAAGCAATGGGAGAGGGATGAATGGCCTAGGCTGAAACAACCCCATGATGAAAACTTATCAAAACGTGAAAGAGAAGAAGGAAGAGGCAGTTTAAGGAGTGGACGAGGCTCCGAAGACACAGCATGGGCTGGTCATGTGAGGGAGAAAGATGACTTCCAAACAAAAGAAACTCTTAGACATGGTGAACGCATGAAAAGAAAGGATAGGGCCGAGGATGAAAATGTGTTGCGCCATAGAGGACGTGGAGATGTTTCTGTGCGTCAGAGCCATTTGGTTAATGAGGAAAGAAAACCCAGACAGGAGAAATCAAGTACTCGGTCTGATCGTGTTAATCCATCGGACAACCAGAAGGTGCATGAGAAAAAACATAAAGAAAGCACAAAGAAGAACAGAGAACTGGAAGCTGGAGATGTCAGTTTTTCAGGCACTTCCAAGAAAAAAGAAGATGATCTAGGCAGTCATACTAGTGAGTTGGTATGTCCAATTTCCTTGGAAACATAAAGTTTCTTGAGTATCAGGAAAAAATCCTGACTCTGACAAAAGCTTGCAGTCTGAAATAGCAAATACTTGAAATGTCTAAGATGATTCTTCAAAATGAAATGAATATGATTTTCAGGGACAAAAAAATTCTCATTGCTTGAATAATATTAAGCAATTTGGTTTATAATTTTGAGCTTCATTAATTCTTAAATAAAGGGGTGGGTCTAATCATGCATGTGTCTTTCCTTTCCTGTGATCAAGTCTGAAGTCCTTGTGGCATTAAGTGCAATATTTAGATATGAGAATGCTTTCATTTTGTAATCCTTTTGTGCTGTTTGTGGTTCAATGCTTAGTGAACCTGTGCTATGCATCTAACTTTCTGCAGCCATGTAATCATAAATCAGACAGAACCACGAAATAAATACTGTCTTGAAATGCAAGATGGCTTGAATATTAGTTGCCAAATAGACATGAGCTCTGGCTTGGTATTTCAGCAGCTAATTATATTCTTCAACATTGGTGCTTGCATGCACATGACTGTTTGGAGAAAACATGAGATGTGGTCAATTTCATCGTCATATTTTCTCATCAGTTGAACTTTTACCCACTTGTAGTATTTTATGCTTGTATGTGTGATACTCATGGAAATGTTAGCTTCATGGCTAGCCAGTATCTGGGTGATAGGATGTTAAAAGCAGCTCTTATTTATCACCATGTGTGTGTTTTGTTTATTACTTCACACACACACACATATTGAAAAATGAGCTTGAGCCTCTTTTGTGGGTTATTACCTGGGACAAAGCAGTGAAAATTCATGGTTGACTGCTTTGTGAAGCTTGCGCATATATTACTTCGCTGTTATGTTAATTTCAATTCCTTCATAATATGACGTCACTGAAAGGGATGATTGTTTTTTCGTCTTGCAGAGTAAAATACCATTTTAGTTCCTTAAATAAGAACAGAATGTATTTCTTGGTCTGACATATGAGAATATCCTATTGAATGATGTGATATCTGAAGCTTCACACCACTTAGTCTTAGGGTAATCAGAGGGTTTTTTGTCACTTGAATGAATCCTGTTATGATGCAGTTTGAGAAATTGATCTGACATACATCTCTCCGCTCTCTGCTGTACTTTAATATAATAGGTGGAGCTTTTATCAAATTCAAATAATAATAATAATAATAATAATAATAATAATAATAATAGGTGAAGCTTCTATTCTCTTAATTTCTTGCTGTGATGAATTGACCATTGTTTGCATATAGTGTTCTCAGTATGTATAGCAGAATGATTTGAGTTATAGTTTGTTGTTATGGATGTGTCTGGTGTGTACTGAATCACATCCCTTTCCCCCTTTTGTTCCTTCTGATAAAAACATCACCCCCTGTTTCCCTGTTTGGTTAAGAAACTTCCTCACTTGTACAGTGCCCGTTTGCTGCTGAACTTTTAAGGAAATAGTAAGGCTAAGGCATGCCCACCCTCCACAACAATGGAAGCAGGATCTCTCTGACTTTTCTTTTCTTTCTTTATTTCAAACCAACTCGTTTTCAGAAGGCAATCCAATCTGAATTAAATGAAACTCGAAATTGCAAGTCGTTTGCCCATAGTTTGTACTCTATGCCTCACCTTATCCAACATTGAGGTTGGTGGTTCACTGGTTGACTTTATGGGATACTACACCATTGCAGTAACCACTTCCATTAATTATTCCGTTGCAGTAACCACTTCCATTTATCATTGTGTTTTCTTGGATTAGGGATTGAAAACCACTAATGAGAAGAAGAAGACCCCTGAACATGATAAGAAGCACGGGGAAGATGCTATGTCGGATGATGAACAACAGGAATCAAGGAGGGGAAGATCAAAACTGGAACGATGGACAAGCCACAGGGAGAGGGATTATAGTATAGGCACTAAATCATCAGCTTCCTTGAGGTTTAAGGAGGTTGACAGGAATGACAAAGCTGTACTTTCAGAATCAGGCAAAGTTCCAGAGGAACCTCTTCAGTTGGCTGATACAGAAAATAACCAGCAGCCACCTGCTGAAGATAAAGTTGTTGGTGAGCAAGAGATCAAGGATCCTAATGTAAAACCAGCGGATGATCGGCACCTTGACACTGTGGAGAAACTGAAGAAGCGAAGCGAGAGATTCAAGCTTCCAATGCCGAGTGAGAAAGATGCTCTGGCAATAAAGAAGATGGAGAGTGAACCATTGCCTTGTGCAAAAAAAGAAGCTCCAACAGATTCAGAGATCAAACCGGAGAGGCCAGCACGAAAACGAAGGTGGGTCAGCAATTAGCAAGGCAAATCAAGTCTCAACACTCTCTTCGAGGCATTGCTGCTGAGCCACTGGTTGGTGTATACATGGTCCAATTATTTAACACTTGAACCCCAAAAAGGTTCTTGAATGCCATACGTTTTAGCATGGCTCTATGTACTACAGAACAAGCAGTCACTTGACCGTAGATCTGTAATCTTGTAACAAAGCTGCTGCCATGTACCTTCTCTCCCTCCTTTTTTTTTTTCTCCCTTTGTTACCCCTGATGTTTTGTAAATACCAGAGAATATATAACATTGAGCCGGTGACAAATGGTGGCACCAACCACATTTACCGAAGATTTGTTGTACAATACTGGGATGGTTCGATCAGGATACCATGGAGGTCAGATAACTGGCGGAGCAGCTGGTGGATTCTGTGATTTAGAGTGTATCTGGAACTGGAAGTTTTTTCCATTGTACTCCTTCACACAAGGCCAGGTACAAGTGTAGTATGTAAGAGATGATGAATTGCAATTGGTGATGGGAACAATTTTGATTTTTATCATGTAGCAGTCAGGTCAGGCCTCGGTTCTTCTCCACATAGGCACAGGTGGAGGAAGAAGTTTTTGCAGATCAAAACTCAGTTGGATGTAGGATCTGTTAGATTTTTAGCAATGAAAACAAAGGTTTTTAGTTTTACAGTCTCTTTGATGGTGGAGGCTAATGTGAGAGAAGCGATAGTTGCATTTGTAACTTGTTTTTGCAATTGGTATGATCAAAATGCAAACATTGAATTCCGGGATTAAAGTCACTGTTTTTAATTGACTTTAGAAAAAAAAAAAAAAAGGACAACATTAATTGTTTCTTCAATTAATATAGGCCTAAATGCACTGTTAGTCCCTTAACTTTTTCAACTCAAACGAGTTAGTCCTTTAAATATAACTTAGTTTGACTTAGTCCCTTAACTTTAATAAATATAGCGACTTAGTCCCTGATAGACGGAAAGGTGGTTTTGAAACGAGACAGTGGAGGAGGGGTTAATTTCAAATAATTTTCAGCAAAGCACCAAAAAAGAAAAAAAAATCTAGATGGTGGAGGCTAAGATCAGTGATTACTGGGAAAAACCCAAAAAATTTGGAAGCTCTCAGCTCAGAATTGAATGGACGCCAGTGTTTCCTTCGGTTGAACCAGCAAAACCCATATATATTGTTTCCTTCAAATGCCCAGGAAGATCAATATCCAGACTCACCGAACCGACGCCTGATCTCTTGTTCTTGACCTATCCACAGCCCATCGCTAGTCACCACTTCCAAGTCCGACTACAGAACGCCTTGTCCGATACTGCATTACTCTATGAAATCTTTGCGCGATCTGCTGTGGTGTCGACTTTCACACCACCAACGCAATTGGCAGTGGGAGGAGGAGGTGCAGAGCAATGATGCATCCTCGAGAATCACAATTATGAAGTCAGATGATTTCCTTCTCCATTGATCCGAAGAGCAGTAGTTGCCTCTCCTCCACTGGCCATCTATATTTCTTTGCTTAAAATTTTCTGATTCTATTCTATTTTTTTTCTTCGCGTTAGGAATCAATTTAGGGATTGAGATTTTGGAGGCAGGGATGGGCAGAATGGCTTCTTTGTGTTTACAGAAAAGATCGTGCAAGGGTTTTGAGATCCCCAATATTGTGAAACTTATCTTCTCTTCAATTCGAGACTAATTGGAATGAAACAAGTGATTCAGTGAGCTCGAATTCGAACTGGCACAAGAAATCGGAAATGGAAGCAAAACAATCTTCACCCAATCATTGACCACTGCGTCTCACTCTCCACGCCAGCACCTGACCAACGTCGTTTAAGTCACGTGCATATCCATCCACTTTTTCCGTCAATTGAAGGCCCAAGTCGCATAGTTTATGAAAGTTTGAAGATTCAGTCTTATAGTTTATAAAAGTTTGAGGACTAAGTTATCATAATTCAAATTTAAAGGACTAACACGTATGAGTTTGTAAAATTGAGGGACCAACAACACATTTAGGCCATTAATATATGCATCCTTCTTTCCAGCCTTCCCTCCCTTGACCTGAGTCGCCTGGCTGACGCCTGTTCCTTGCTTTTTGAGGTGTACTTGGCAGTGGGCAGTGTAAGTCCTATAGTGGTAAACTCGTGATTTATACAAACTTTTACGACTTTTTGTTGAGAATAGAGGACAGTCAAAATGCCAAACTTTCTGTTTTAATAGCATTAAATTCCAGATTTTTTGCTCTGTCACAGTTATATTTTTTTGGGTTTCCTAGTTATTTCCTACTGAATACGGGGGTAAGATGGGAAAAGAATTTCGATTGCAGGGCCAGAGCAGCGAGCAGAGACGCATAAAGTCCAGCAATTGAACAAGTTGAGAGGCATTCAACTCATTGGTTTAAGTATGAGGCTTTGCCCTGGGAGGTGGTGGCTGGTTTCTGAGGGTGGTTGCCCCCCACCTCCTCAGTCGGCGGAGCCAATGATTACCGGCCGCGCAGCCCTTCGCCCGTCGGACAACAGCCCTCACACATACACACACACAAACAGTTACCCTGACCATGGTTTATTATTATTACTAGTTATTATTTCTGAGAAATCCTCTCTCTTTCTCTCTCTCTCTCTCTCTCTCTCTCTATCGCAGACATAGAACTTGTTCATCCAACATAATCATCAGCACCAAACCACGGCTCTGCTGCTTCTGCTCTGATCTGATCTGATTCTGGTTTTAATTAACCTTCTGCTTCTCTGTCCCTCTCTGTCCCTCTCTCTCTCTCGAAAACGGAATGCGAATAGGCTGTGATGATGCTTTCTTCTCAAGAATCAGGCTTTGAGGGAGGGGGGGCCTTAGACTGGCGAGGCAACTTTTGGGTTTCATGGAAAATAGAAGATTTTCTTCTGATTTCTCAGAAAGATCCGATTGTTGCAGCCTCCGGCCTTCCCCTTTCATCTGTCTGACAAAAGGCGAATCTGAGCCTCCCTTCCCTTCCCTTCCCTTACCAACCCATCGCTCTATAATTTTTCAGCGACTTTTGCGTTGCATTTTGCTTAATATAATAGAACTATGTACAAAATGAAATTGATCTGACGTAGAAAAGTTAATCGCCTCCACTTGCTTTTTCAACCGACGATCAAATTATACAAGATAGGATTTTATAAAATTTTAATGTAACACTACTCTTTTAGGTTTTTATAGGAAATAGAGACTTAAATTTCTCTAGACTGTACTAATGGCTACAGAAATGTTATGCAATTTGCTTAAAAAATGAAACTACAATGACTTGGAGGTTGTTGGCATGGTAATTAATGGCAGAACCCTTTGAGCCTAACCATTCATCACTTTCAAGGCAAAAGAGCCAATTTTGATGCATTTGCTATCGTGATACTGGACACAGAATCTCAGATGGAGCAGGTTCTGTTGGTCGAGCTTCAGCAGGCACTGTCTGAGCAAAGAATCTGTTTCAGCTACTAGGACTGCAATCTCTCAACCTGGGTTAGAATTTAGAACATGGGCTCCCTATATGTCGATTGAAGAATGCAGAGTTATGTGTTATTTGACTTGTTGTTCATGACGCATAAGTTCGTTTGATGGTTGCTTTCAGAGTCTGGTTTTGGAACTTTGAAGTGCCTCCACATGTACGTACCTACAGTGGTAGGGTAGTCTGGCAATCCCATCAACCTGTAGGACTCTGATGTAAGTAGCAAGCTCTATGTGAGGATCAACCAACCACTCAAATGCAAGAGCAAAAAATTCATTCCTCAAGAACTGCTAAAGTTGGCTGTAGCTTTGGCATATTCTGTTGTCGATTGATACAAGAGAAAGTCTGATGGTGGTAAGCATGCTTTTTGATATGCTCTATTGCTGCTTAGGTGCACCATTTATCTCCCCTTGGATTCGAAGGACCCTCTTGTAGGCTGGACTGCCTCCCAGCTCTGAACTTTGACAATACAGATGCGTAGTTTGATTGAATGAGCGCTTGTTGTACAGATTGCTCGTAGGAACAGCAGTCTGAACTCTGAAGGCAGCTGTAACCGCCTTAACAAGGTCAAGACCTTTCTTTTGAGGGGTATTTAACGTTCTAAGAAGATTAGAAGAACAAAGATTGGGGCTTTCGTCAGGCTTGGGATTGGTGAGACATAATGTGATTTTGGTCTTGAAGGAATTTTCTGGTTCCGATATTCTGGTTTTCCTTGTAAGCAAGCCATCTTTCCAAATAGGGCTTATCATTCTCCCTGAAACAAAAAGACCGTCGCTGCTATTGCAAATGCAGAAAGGGCAAGAGATCAAACTGCTCTAGAAAGGTAGTAACGCTAGCATTTCAAGGTCTGGATTTCATTTGACAAAAGATCAAAGAAGAAAGTACTGCGTTAACTACAACTGCTGAAATCGTTGACTAAAACTGTATAACCCTTTCACATTTGAAACCCGTATAGGCGTAGTAAAAGAGCGATATTTTGTTCATATTTGAATTGAAAATAATATGAGCAAGCTGTGAATGAACTTTTATCTTATCGAGCTCCAGTTGAGCTCGAGCTCTTCATTTAAATGAAGAAAAAATTTAACATTAGACCAAGTAGAGCTGAGTAGTAAGCAAATTGAGTTTTTTTTTAATTATGTATCAAGCTTTAAATTTTGTTTAGGCTTAGCCTGATGATTTTTCGAACGAATCACGAATGAGTTTTGAACCGAGCTGAGCTCGAACTGTTTGTTTATTTTTCTCCCTACTTGTCATTTTCATGGTTAAATAGAGCACCAATTTTAGAGAAACCTTGTTAAGGTGTGTGTTAGAGCTAAAAGATTTTAAATGTTCTTCCTTAAAAGAAAAAAAAAAACTATGATAGCAATGTTTATTTTTGAAGGGAATTGAAAATGCTAATCTTATGGCTATGTAAAAAAAACAAAAATTCTTTTACAGCTAAATAATAAAAAAGAGTTTTTTTGTAGTTTGGTCCCTGTGTACATGTTTTATCTTTTGTGGTGGTTTTGTAAACCATTTTTTCTTGTGTGATTTTATTTCCTTCATGAGCATTGATTACATTTATTTTTGTGGTTGTTTACTTGTTTATGTCTTCAAATGCTAGAGTTTGAAGAAACAGATCTGGGCATAGGCATTCAATTGGTTAGACAAGGTGATGTGTTCCTCTATGTTGTGTGTCTATGCTCTCATGCTAGTTTCTCAATCAATGCATGTGTTTTAAGAGTAAAATGATACACACCAGCATGAGGGATGGCTACGGTTTCATGGGCTCCATGAACACACTTCTCTGCTTCATTGCCACTGACTAGCTGAATAAGGTAAACAACTTGTTTCAGATACATGGAACTCTATTTTACAATTTGGTTAAAAATAAAAAAAAATAGAACTTTTGGAACTTCTCTGTTAAAGCCTGCACAAGTTTGGTTAAAAATATTACAGTAGTCGCCCATCACCTAACTATCCATAATACATGTCCTTTACTTTTGGAACTTTAACATTAAAGCACGCAAAAGCAAAAAGCTTTGCATGACCAATAAAACAAGTACAATACTTCCCTACTTAGGCATCAACTATGTGTAATACTTTTACTGCTATTTCAATTAATGCATGAGATAAGGCTTTTGGATCTCTCACCGTGATGTTTTTTTCTGTCTTTTTGTCATTAGGAGTTTTGAGATGAAAACCGAAAGAATGGGAGGTTAGTCCGTTTCTTCTGTCTGTATGTTGTTTTTAGTAAGCCTTCTTTTTATTTTTATTTTTTCTTGATGGATAGTGAGCCTTCTTTTATAGGGGTTTTATGGGGAAATGATCTTGCTTATGTGATGTTTAATCTAATAAAAATTTTATGTTTCATCCTTCAGCATGGTGGCTGTTGCAAAACATGTGCACATGTCTCTATCTATCATAATATTTTTACTTTTATGTTTCCGGAGCCTAGCGTTGTGTTTTTGTTTCTGATTACCAAAAAAAAACCGTTTTTGTTGTGATTTTCTCTTGACAATGGGGGCAGAACTGGAAAGAGAAAAAGGGTTGCGCATAAAACAGAGACTGGAATGAGAGAGTAAGTTGGAGACTTGGTTTCTACTCATTCGTTTAGGTCGTATGAGGCTTTGCCCAGGAGGTGGCGGATGGTTTCTGAGGGTGGTTGCCCCCTACCTCCTTTGCCGGCGGAGCTGATGATTACCTCCAGCTCCAACGTCCGATGATCGGACAACAACCCTCAAACACATACCCCTGAGGAATGCATTAATTGATATTCTTTTCTTTATTTCTTTTTTTTTTTTTTCTGAGAATCCATCTCTCTCTCTCTCTCTCTCTCTCTCTCTCCGTGTGGTGTGTGTGTGTATATATATATATATATCTATACATCCAACACAATCATCAGCAACACTGCTCAGCTGCTTGCTTCTGATCTGTTCTGTTTCTTTTCCTGTTTCTGGTTACACTTCTGCTTCTCTGTCTCTCTCTCGCTCTCTCTGTCTCTCTCTTGAAAACGGAAATAGGCTTTGATGATTCTCTCTTCTCAAGAACAGGCTTTTAGGGAGGAAGGGCCATAGATTGGCACGGCAACTTTGGGTTTTCTGGGAGAGAAGAAGTTTCTCTTCTTGATTCTCAGAAAGAACCAATTTTTGCAGCCTCTGGCCTTTTCCCTTCATTTGTCTGAAAAAAGGCGAATCTGAGCCTCCCTTCCCTCCCCAACCTATTCCTCAGTAAAATTTCTGTTTTTTTCCCCTTCATTGTCTATACATTTGGATGCAAAGTTGGTTAATATTTTATACAATTACTATCGAGCCCAGTAGATTTTAAATTTCTAAGGACTGTACAGAAGAAAAGGAACAACTGAAATGTTGTGGATTGGTTGTATGGACACTAATTTCAGAACTGTGCAAGGGACTTTGGTGACAAATCGAGCACTGATGGTGATGGGGGTTAAAAATGCTAGCAACATCTAGGACAGGACAGGAGATATAGCAGGTTCTATAGGTTGAGCTCCAGGAGGAACTATCTGGAGCAAAGAACCTGTTTCAGCAATCTCACTACTTGGGTCAGAACATGGGTCCTGTCGAAAGCTCAAGAGTTAAGATCTCTGTGATTTGCTGATCATAACTGAGTTTGTTTGATGGTTAGAGGTTAGGATTCCAACTTAGAAGTTCCAAGTTTGAAGTGCTTACTCATTATACCTGCAAATTGCATTTATGGGATAAGTCCATTCCCACATTGCAGTGATCTTTATTTTTGCTTGTTTTCTAACGGTTCTGAGGCTTAGCTGAAATCACAAAAGTACTGCAACACCTTTCCTTTTTTTTTTTTTTTTGGGTAACTGGGCACATTTTTTGTTAGCTAAGAGCCTAATGCTGGGTTCTACGATAATCTGAACCAAAAGGACGACAAAACCAACTTTCAGATACGAAACATCTGAAAATGAAAATCCCCGTAATTCGCTTCATCGAAACTTTACTTCAAGGTTATTAAAATTGGAATTCTACATTAAATCGTTTTATGTTTTATATGAATTTTAATCGTACAAATGGCCAGATCGGTTCGCGTTAATTAGGGCCAATTAACACGTTTTGCAATAGTTAGGCGGGTTGGACTTGTGAGGCCCACAAAGAAATTCCAATTTTGCCCTATCCACGTGCGTATCTGCCCTTATGTTTTCCCCACCAACCAAACTGCGTCTTATTGATTCGTTTTCCTATTTCAGATTGTAAATCATAAAAATATAATATTAATCATGATTTTGATAACTTTGGTTTATTTAGCACTATTCAAGCATTTGTACGGTGGGCAATCAGATTTTTGCTTTAATAGGCATTAAAAAACACTTGTGCTAAACAAAGTTACATGATGGAAATGGAGTACTGTTTGTGAGTACCACAACGATTATAAATGAGATTATTAGTGTTAAAATGCCCAATTTGGGTAAATTTGTATGATGATTCTTGGTAATACTCATCCTAGGAAGTTGGGCTCCTATTGAGCCATATGTTGCATTAGGAAAATAAGATCCATCAAGAGTTTTGGATCCAATCCAACTCAATTAGGCCCACAACCATATACTCTTTAGAAGTGAGACCGCAAAAGGACATGTGCCATAGATTCAATAGTTCATCCAAAGGCCCTAAACTTTATGACAAAGAGTCCCAAAAACCTATATAAAGACTTTCATTATCATATGTCAAGTATAAGATCACTTTTCTTGATATTTGCACAATGTTAAAACTCTTACTGACTTGAGCATTAGAGTATCTTTTGCAGATCTTCACGCTTCCTCATCCAAGAAGTACTCATATGGCGGACCTCATCCTTGAGCATCCATGTCATATACCAAGAGAAATGCATCATCATTTGACGCCCACCGTGCTTTATACATGAGTATACACTTGGACACCATCATTTTTGGAATGAGGTACAGCATCCGAATGCTTTTGACAAGGTAGCAAGTAGAGCCCTCTTTATTGACCAAGCAGATGGCAATACTTTAGCATCAACATTCTTAAGTTGTACCCTCGAGACTAGGGATGGCAAAGCAGATCTACCTTCACACCAAAAAGAGTTAGTACAGAGGTCATTTACCCTACTAGAGCAAAGTTTGAAAACATGAATGTGCAATCACAAGCAAGTTAGATTCAGTCACAACAGTTATGACTAAGTATTTCATGCAACTTCCTCCGTTAATCTAAGTACCACCCATACCTTGGAGCCATTGGCATTACCCATACGTACAAGAAATCCAATTAGTCAATAATGGCACAAGCGTTAAAACTCAAATTCAGAGCTAGACTGGAGGCCTCCTTAGTATCTCCATTCATATATTAGTGTCATGGGACTTAGGGGGCACACCTTGCCACCTCTCCAAATCCCACCAACAGTAGTAGTACCATCATCTCATCAACCGGTATCCCCATTCAAACATATGGTGATTCCATTAACCCAAGGAATGCTCTTTGTAACTGTTTTGCCAACAATTCTAGCGTAGCCTAAGACCTTCCTTCCCCATGGAAAAGTGGGTAACAATTTGACCACCCAATTACCTCAACCACCAGTCTTACAAGCCTTCCCTAAAGACAATAGTCAGCCGACTTACATTTATTATTTTTGACCCAATATAGCAAATTAGAGTGCCTGCCCATAGTCGGCAACCATACCAGTAACTAATATGCCTCTATTATCACAACAAGCTTACCTTGCCTTTGTTTAGCAACTTATGGTCAATACATCAAACTTAGTTGCAAAAGCAGCACTTCAGGCTACTTAAAACACCATTACTCAAATACAGCGACAAATACAAGTTCTCACTCAGAATAGTCAAAGGGAACAAGGAAAACATCTCTTCACTGCTGAACTCATGAATGAGCTGAAACCAGAGGAAATGAAAATCCCTCACTTTGAATTATATGATTGAACGAGAGACCCTATAGATCACTTAAGTCATTATGAGAACATTATGACCCTAGTCAGATTCTTAGACGCAGTTTTGTGTCAAGCTTTTCCAGTAACACTAATGGAGGATGCCCAGATGTAGTACTCTGACATTGAAACATAATTAGTAGGTTTTTGGGTTGACCTCAATAAAGCATTTACAAATTACTTCCTTGGGAGAAAAGCTTGCACACGAGTTCCAATTCACTTTTTTGTTGTGAAACAAAACAAAGGGGAGTCCCTGAAAAGTTACATTGATCACTTCAATAAGGAAGCATTAAAATTAGCTAATCTAGTTAAGAATGAATTCGTACTATTAATGGTTGAAGGATTTCAACTGGACTCTGAGTTTGCCAAAGATTTAGTAAAGAGACCCATAAAAAAGAGGCAAAAGTTCTTGTAAAGAGCCTTAGAGTTGATGAATGTTGGGGACATTGTTGCGCTAAATAGGGAACAACACAAGAGGGAGTCCATATCACTAAACTACCAAGGGCCACCCAAAAGGCAAAGGCATAATTAAAGATCATGGCAACACAATAATTCTTATCGGAGAGAACATACAAATGAAAGTTGAGACAGACCAATATGTACGCTATTCACAGCCCCACATATATTATCCTTCATGTCATTCAAGATAAGAAATACCTTAACTGGCCAAAAGCCACAAAAGATGAACAAATAAATCCTAGGGCAGACCACTATTGTGAATTCCACAAGATAGTGGGATATGAGATGGACAATTGTAGATTGTACAAAAAACAAATTGAAAAATTGATTAAGGAAGGTAAACTCAACAAATACATCAAGCATTATGGCAATCAAAGCAATAATACTTGCAAGAGAGACCCAAAGTATAAAAAGAATAATGATGACTGTGATAGAGATGGCAAAGGTAGAGGTAATAAAGATGACTATGACAACAAGCCTACAGAGGTGACAATCCACCATTTGGTCAACGAGGTCACCTCTAAAGGAGGGAAGGAACATGTTGTCTCAGGTTTTTCATTTACTCATAGGACTTTGGAACTTATCGTGGATGTTGTGATACCAAAGCACAAAGTCAAAAAGCTTTTATTAAATACTAGGTGATAGCCGAAGGGCTACCGCCCTCGAAGAACCTCACATGTGCACGCCACCTCCGGTCGAAGTAGACACAACAAGACCCTTGCAAGGAGAGGGCTGCAGCACCTTCGGACAAGCCGGATAGGCACTACCCTCAGGAAACCCATGGGACCAACTTCGGTCAGAAGGAGTCACCGCCCTTCCCAAGGGTGACTTCGCATCGACCTCACATGCCCAAAACCACCTTCAGATATTCTCTGGGCCACCCTCGGGGTGCGCTCACGTAGTGCCATCATCAGGTACCCGAGCTTGATCTCGGGAAAGCCCAACCGAAGGTGCCTCGTACAAACAAGGGTCCTCCCTCCAGAGGAGCTCACCTTCCTGAAATGAGCTCTGTACCCCGAAGGAGTTCAGTCCCCTGAAAAGGCCACGCGGGCGTATGATGGAACGACTGAGGAGTCTCTAACACACCATACTCGTACGGCCCCCGACACGTCGCCCTCGGACACGCTCTGACACACCGTACTCATACAACCCCCGACACGCCGCCCTCGGACACACTCTGACACACCGTACTCGTACGGCCCTCAACACGCTGCCCTTGTACGACCTAGATTTTTGGCAGGGCGGCCTATGGTCAGCTAGAGGCTTCCCCTCTTTGGAAAGTACGGACCGCATCCGACCGAACACGTGTCACGATCTGGGCAGGCTGTGACAAACAAACTTCTCTTGTTCACCTCTCTATAAATATTCGGGAAACGCCCCAGGTAAGGGGATCCCCACTCCAAGGAAGAATCTCTCCACTCTCTACTTGTTCTCCATTCTTCAGACACTAACTTGGGCGTCGGAGAATCCCTCCCCCCTCCCCCCTGGAGAAACACTTCGGGGAGCTCCTAACCCTTACTTCTCTGAGTCCCTGCAGTCCTTCTCCCACAAGAGGCACCTTATCCAGGCATTCCCTCACCGGAAGTTTCTGCTCCAGGATCATCATGTCGCATAACGAAGATGTGGAAGGGCATCATTTGGCGCTGTCTGTGGGAACCCTTTCCCAGGTCGCTGTCATAGAGACTCGGCATTCCAAAGACAAGGGGCTCCCGAAGTCCCCCTCTACGTCGGAGGCTCAATTGGTAACCAAGCAGCCCATTGTAGAAACTTCTGTGCCGGAGGACGACCGCCCTCTAACAGTGACGTTGGGATTCTTACGAGACTTCCAGCGCTCCATCATCGCTGAAATGACTCAGCAGCTCAACCAGAGGTGGCCCTAGCCTCTTCTGGTCCGGAAAGCCTCCCCCTCAGCAGTGCGCTGAGAGAGAAGCTCGAGGTCCATCCACCAAAGTTCTAGGAGTGAGGACTTTCACGACGCATCTTCTACGGAGGACGTACCCTCTAGGGCGCGACCCACTAGAGAAAGGGCCCCAAAAGAAATTGGGACCTCCTGTTGGCGGAATCCGTCCCAGTACCGAAGGTCCCAGTCTTCTCTCCGCCGAAGTTACTCTCCGAGAAGGAGAAGAAGTTCGCCATTGCCGGTGACCACCAGGCAGCAAGGGGAAGCTAACATAGCTACCATCATGGAGAAGATCCTTGGAAGACTGGAAAAGGTTGAGAGGCAGATCCCCCGAAAACCAGTCTGGTCAAGATTGTCCGACGCTTATACCGGAGAAGGGTCACCCTTTTGTACAGGAAGTGGTGTAGGTGCCCATGCCTAGAGACTTCAAGGTGCCATGCTTGGAAACCTACGACGGACATAGTGACCCCCCGGCGCACCTGAAAAAGTACAAACAAAGCATGGTGCTCCACGGCGCAGATGACGCTACCCTCTGCAAGTGTTTCGAAGTGACCTTCTTCGGTCTAGCAATGACATGGTATAACTCCCTGGCCCACGGAACCTTGCTAAGTTTCCAGGAGCTTTCCACTGCTTTCACCCAACAGTTCATTGGCAGCAAGCCAACGACCAAGATGCTAGTGCAGATGTTCGACATAGCACAGCGAAATGGGGAAACCATTTGCGACTACATCGAAAAGTTCAACCGAGAAGCACTAAGCGTGCTCGACTTTCGGCTCGAAATTCGCATCCTCACAATGATAAGGGGACTTCATAGAGACTCCTAGCTCTTTTATGAGTTCTCCAATGACCCTTCAGACACTCTCGGGGAATTCTACAGAAGGGCCAAACAGCACATGATGGCCGAAGAACTCAGAATGGGGGGACTAAAGGTGGAACACTTTCGGCCCGAAGGACCAAGCCACCAGCCTCGTCACCAGAATGAAGTTGGAGGAAGGCCTCGAAAATAAAGGGGTAAAAGGCCAATGACGTTCACTCCCCTAAACGCCATGAGGGCCAGCATTCTCATGGCCTCAGAAAGGCAAGGGACTACAGTTCCAAGGCCAAAGGCCATGACTTCGGAAAACAAGAAGAACATGAAGAAGTTTTGCCAATTCCACCGAGATCATGGCCATGACACTGAAGACTGCTTCCAGCTAAGAAAGTACATCGAGTCTCTGATAAAACAGGGCCAACTTCACCGGTACTTGCGGATGCCTTCTCCGAAAGGGAAAAAGGAAGAACAAAGAAGGGGGACGAGGAGGACTATGATTCCGATAGACGTCGAGACCGAAGTCCTCGAAAGAATCTGCCACCACCAGCAGGGGTCATCCAAACCATCACTACAGGGATACCTTCAACTGAGAGGAAAAGAAAAATAAGAGAAATCTCCGTAATAGAGTATGGGAACTCGCCAAACAGGCTTGTTCGCAAAGACGGGTCCACTGTGAAGTTCCCCCACGATGACCCACTCCTTGTCATGGCATGGATGGGGAGTTGGGACGTCAAAAAAGTACTTCTGGACGACGGCTCTAACACCGACGTCATCTTCTCCCACCTACTGCCTAACTTGGGCATTTCAAAAGGTGACCTCAACATAGTCAATTCTCCCACCTTTAGGGTTGGGCCATCTGAGCTCCCAATCCTCGGATACATCAATTTGCCCCTAATGTTGAAAGGGACCTTGCCTCAGAGTCAAGAAGAACTGTTCATCTCTATTATGACAAGATTCATTGTCATTGATGTTCCCTTATCATACAACGCCATCCTCGAAAGGCAAACTCAAGGCAATCTCTACATCCCCCGGATGTAAAATACTTAACGGTCACCTTCGCAACTAAAGAAGGAGATGCAGAGATCTTCATTGACCAAGCCGAAGTCAGAAGGGTCTTCACCAAGGTTAGACAGAGCCCAGCGAAGGTCTAAGTACAGACTTCAGCTACTAAAAGAGCCCTCATGACAGGCGGAGAGACAGCAAAGGAGGGAATAGAAGAGCTGGAAAAAGTAGAAATAGAAGATGTAGAGCTGGTCCCTGGCCGGAACACCCGAGTGGGAAAAAAATTGGCCAAGGGTGATAAAGATAGGCTTGTATCTTTCTTGTTAATGAACAAAGATCTCTTCACCTACTCCCCGAAAGACATGCCTGGGGTCAACCTCAGCATAAACCACCATAGTCTCAAAGTACGCCTTGACGCATGGCCGGTTCGGCAGAAAAAATGGAACCTATCGGCTCATAAGAACTCTTTCGTTAAAGCAGAGGTTAAGCACCTGATTGAAGCAAGGGTAAGAAGAGAATTTAAATACCCTGAATGGCTCAGCAATGTGGTTATCGCTACAAAAGAAGGGAGGAAAAAGCTCCAAATGTGCATCGATTTTCAGAACCTGAATGATGCTTGTCCAAAGGACTCCTACCCTTTGCCAGCCATAGACCAATTGGTGGATTAAACTGCCAAATACGACCTTCTCAGTTTCCTCGATGCCTTTAATGGGTATCATCAAATTCGGATGAACCCTGAAGATGAAGAAAAAATCGCCTTCATCACTGAAGTTGGTACCTACTGCTACATCAGAATGCCCTTCGGCCTTAAGAACGCAGGGGCTACCTATCAGATGTTGATGAATGAAGTGTTTGACTCCCAGATCGAGAGGAACATAGAAGCGTATGTCAATGATATGATATTTAAGAGCAGAGTGCCTAGTAATAATATCTTGGACTTAGATGAAACCTTCTAACGCCTTCGGGAGTTTGGCATTCGCCTTAACCCCGAAAAGTACGTGTTTGAAATGAGCACAGGTAAGTTCCTCGGGTTCATGGTGTCAGAAAGGAGAATAGACGCCAACCCCGAAAAGGTCAAAGCCTTGTTGGGATTCTGAACATCTACAACCACTAAAGATATACAAAGGCTTACCGGAAGAATCACTTCCCTTAGTAGATTCATTTCTAGGTACGGTGACCGATGTCGACCATTCTTCAAGGTGCTTACCAAAGCAGCCAAAAGTGAAGGCAACTCCGGAACCAAGGAGCACCCTTGGAACCCAGAATGTCAGAAAGCTTGGGATGAGCTTAAAAGCTACCTAACTCGTCTACCAACACTTCGGCAATCTCGGGAAGGATAACCTCTTATCCTCTACCTTGCCGTCACTGAAAAAGCTGTGAGTTCAGTCCTGGTGAAAGAAGAGGGTGGGAGGCAGTGGCTAGTATATTATGTAAGCAAGTCCCTGCATGGCACCGAGGTCAGGTACCCATTGCTCCAAAAAGCCATTTATGCCTTAGTGCTCGTGAGTAGGAGGCTACGGCCCTACTTTCAAGGACACGCCATCATTGTTCGAAGCAACCTACCTCTACGTGATATAATGAAGAAGGTAGAGCATTCAGGAAGGCTATCAAAATGGTGTATCGAGCTCGGAGAATATGACATCACTTACGAGCCGAGAAGGGCAATAAAAGCCCAAGTATTGGCAGATTTCATCGCCGAAATTCCAAAAATCGAGGATGGTGAACCTACCTTGGAAGATCTGATAAGGATTGAACCAGAGTGGAAACTCTTTGTCGATGGAGCCTCAGGCGCCGAACACTAAGGCGCTGGAGTGGTTCTTTAGGGGCCCGAAGGTATGGAAGCCACCAAAGCCATCAAATTCAATTTTGATGTCACCAATAACATCGCCGAATATGAGGCCCTCATAGCAGGACTAAAACTGGCCAGAAAAGTTGGTGTAAAAAACCTTAAGGCCCATAGCGACTCACAGCTAGTAGCCCGGCAAATGAAAGGAGATCACGCTGCAAAGGATCCAACCTTGGCAAAATATCATGACCTTGTCAAGAAACTCATTAAAGAGTTTTACTCGGTACAAATAGAAAACATGCCTCGTAGAGATAATGCTTAAACTGATACCTTGGCCAGGTCCAAGGAACCCAGCGAGGTGCTGAGTCAACCCAACACAGAGATAATGTGCGCAGCAACCCCAGGAGAAGGATGACAAGATTCCATCAAGAAATACCTTGCAACTTCGGCACTCCCCGAAGACCCTGTCGAGGTCGCAAAAGTGCGAAAACGCTCTGGTAGATACTTCCTCATTAGGGAAGAACTATATAGACAAAGGTATGCAAGTCCCTTGCAGAGGTGCATAAGTGAAGAAGATGTCAGAACAGTCCTCAAAGAAGTTCATGAGGGGGCCTGTGGTTCCCACATGGGAATAGATGCCTTCGCAGAAGTATTACTTTGCCAAGGTTACTTTTGGCCTACCATAAGGAAGGATGCAAGGCAATTTGTTCGAAAATGTGACAATTGCCAAAGACATGCCAACATCCAGAGGTTACCCTCGGAAAAGATAACTTTCGCAAATTACCCTTGCCCTTTCGCCGTTTGGGGTATTGACCTCATCAGACCTCTCCCAAGCACCCCCGGTGGAGTGAAGTTCTGCATAGTTGCAGTAGATTACTTTACTAAGTGGATCGAAGCAGAGCTTTTAGCATCGATCTCGGTGAAGGACACCCAGAAGTTCATTTGGAAGAACATCATATGCCGATTTGACGTACCAAAGGTAATAGTGGCCGACAATGGTACCCAGTTTACTAACAAAGGGTTCCGAGAATTTGTGACCAACCTCGGCATAAAACTACACTTCGCCCTAGCAGCCCATCCTCAAAATAATGGGCAAGTTGAGGTGTTCAATAGGAAAATAAAAGATGGCCTGAAGAAAAGGCTAAAAGAGGCAAAGGGGAAATGGCCAGGAGAACTCCCAAGTGTATTATGGAGCTGCCACACAACTCCACGAAGGGCCACAGGAGAAACTCCTTTCTCGCTCGTGTTCGGTACAAAAGCCATTATTCCCATTGAGGTCATACAGCATTCAGTAGGAATACAGGTGTTCGACGAAGGAGGAAACAACCTTGGCTTGAGGGCAAAATTAGACCTCGCTGAAAAACACCGGGAAATGGCCGAACTCAGGAGGAAGGCTTTTCAACAAAGAGTAGCTGATGCTACTAACTTGCATGTGAAGGAAAAAGGAATCAAGAAGGGGGACCTCGTCCTCCGAAGGGCCGAATTCAAGCCGCAAAGGCCATTCGATGGGGTACTTCGGGCAAACTGGGACGGACCTTATCTGATCCTCGACGAAATCCGCCCAGGGGTCTACAAATTAGGCAACGTCGAAAGAGTAGAGTTGAGAAACACTCGGCATTCAGATTCTTTGAAAAAATTCTACACTTAGACATTTTTTCTGAAGAAAAGCTTGTGATTACTCCTTTCTGAAATCGCCAGTAAATAAAAGCATACGTGTCAACCGAATATGGTTTATAAACCAAACATGGTCACGTTGATGGAGTGGGCTCCTGGCGTATTGACTTTTTAAAATTCTTCCCAAAAAGTACTAGTTCCCTAGTGAAGCCCAAAACTCGGTGGAATACGTTCGGAAAAGTGAAAATGCTCCACATACTGGAAAAATTTCGCTAAGGGCAGAATGGTACAAGGTTTCCCGAAGGCATGATTTCGAACGTGGATGTTTGTCGAAGACGCGTACACAAAAACATACAAACCTCCGAAGAGTGAGGACCAAAGAAAAGAACGGGAACTTAGCTAAATTTTTGAAAGAATATTTCATTCATAGCTCTAAGCAAAAGGACGAAGGAGCAGGTTACAAGAAAAAGAAAGAAGAAAAAGCCTATTGTTGAGCCTAAGCATCCGGCACCTCCTCGGCGTTAGCATCTTTCTCTTGAATGGGAGCATCCGGAGGTGCGGGTACAACAGGAGGGAGGTTGAGGTACTCCAACTTCGACCACGTCCACCTGGGCTCCTTGGGGAAATCCAAAGCGGCCAAGAAGGAGAGGTCGAGTTCGGGGTGCTGAGAAAGGACTTGATGACGAGCCAGACAGAAACCATCTTGGAAAGATACCTTTGCCATCTAGTCAGACTGGTCCTTCTCGGCACTCAGAGTCGCCAGTTCGGAGGTGAGCTTAGCAACCTCCCTCTTGAGCTTCTTTTTCTTCTTCTTCTTGGCCTTCTTCTTCAACAAATCGACCTCGGCTTGGAGATCGGCGTTCAAAGCAAATGCCTTCGTAAAGTTTTTAGCATCCTCTGCCTTTCCCTTCCGAAGGGCCTCGTTCTCCGAAGAGAAAACGGCACACTTTGCGCCGAGGTCCTCAACCTTGGCCGAAAAATCAAGAAGGAGCTCCTTCTTGCTTTCCCGGAGCTCGGCCCGAAAATTCTCCACGTCCTCCTTGGTGATTTTATTCAGTTCACCGTACTTGAGGACGTATTTGGCGCAAAATTCTTTCACTCTCCTCAGAGAATTCTCAAACCGAGAATGAGCCTCAGTCTGCTTTGCCGGCCAAGCTCGAAAATATCCGCTGTATGCCAAGAGCTGTAAAAAAAAAAAACCCCGAGTAAGGGTCAAAAGGCAACGAAAACTTAGAAGAAAATTTTTCTAAGTCCCCAAAGAAGGAAAGGAGAAATCTACCTGGGCGGCGTGTTCGCTCATCATCGTCGTGAGGATCTCCTCGTTCGGACATTCGGTGATGAGCGACTGAAAGATGGCGTTCATCAGAACACCTTTCACCATCTGGGGAGCCATCAGCTGGCTGTCCTCGAAGAACAAATTCATGTTCTCCGTGAAAGACCAGAAGGGCTCCCTAGGTGCCTTGTCCTTCGGGATATGGCTATCCCGAAGGGCCTTTTTCCGAGCATGAGCCTCCACCCAAAGAGCTGGTGTCACCTCCTTTGCAAGATCACGCCGAAGTTCCATTAGTACGTCATCCCTTAGCCATTCATCTATAAGATCGTAGATACCAAAAAAACCAAGATTCATAGAGAAACGGCTAAGGAACGAACCTGGTGGAACCTCGGTTACGGCATCCTCAGCCTCGTCCACTTTACGAACTTCGCCGGGAATTTTTTTGCCCTTTCTTCTTCTCCTCTCTTCGAGCTCTTGAGCCGAAGTACCTTCAACCGAAGTCTTAGTTGCAGCATCCAGACTCAAAGCTATCTTGAGGATGGCAGGATCCGAAGGTGGATCGGCGTGGGCAGGAAATTGGGCAAGCGACTGATCCTGCACTTCAACAACGTCTTCGGGGGGAGGGGGAAGGACGTCCGCCTTGGCCTTCTTCGGCTTGGATGGCCCCACGGTAGTCTTCTTCCTTTTCACAGACGCCTTCCTCCGCGTCTACTACCCCTTCTCGTCCTGGCCAAGAAAAAGGGACTTATAGAATTCCGCAGATTGATCGCCCATTTTTGCAAAAGGAAAAAACATCAGTGTAAGTCCTAAAGGAATACAAGTAGCAAAACCAAGGAAATAACTTACTCTCGGCAAAAGCCTCATATGAGATCTCGGCCCGAAGAAGCATCACCAACCATGCCTTCTTCATTGGGAGAACGGGTACGGGCAGGTTTAAGTCGAACTTGTGCTCGTGGATTACCGCCAGTTCCCGAAGGACCTCTTCGAACATAAGGTCCCACTTCATGGGAAAGGGGTATAAGGAATGCGAAGGGACCTCGGAGTCCAAATCCGCAACTGCCCGGATGCGTCTGTCGAACTCGTCAAACTCCGCGGCCAACCCCTGAGGTCAGCAGCTTCCGAGGGTCAACAACGTCAGTCTTCAACACCCCCAAAACCCATATGGTCGGAACGTAACACCATCTTTCGGGAACTGACAGGAAGAAGAACTTTTTCTACCACCCCCGTCAGCTATCCTTCGTCCCGAAGGTGAAAGTGAACTTCTTGCTCCCGGATCCTCGGGGAAGCAAGAAGTAAAAGCCACCCTTCGGGACTGGGTGAAGTTTATAGTATTGCATGAAGAAGAGAAAATGGGGCTTTATCGTAAAAACCCCATACATGCAAAGAAAGACATTGAAATAAGAATAAGAGTTTGGAGGAAGCTGGTTCACGGCAATCCTATGAAACCTGTAGAACTCACACACCATTCGCGGGGGAGGATACCGAAAATCAGCCTTCAGTTAGGCTCGGTAAATAGTGATCTCATCAGAATGGGCCATGTAACCGTACATGACCGAGGTAGGTAACCTCAGGACGGCGTAAGTAGGGAGATAGAATTTTGCTACCCACTTCGTCATTTTCTCCGAAGTAGTGCAGCATGGAAGGGACTCAAGGGGGAAAAAGCTCTCGGGAATAGGACGGACAGTCATCAGTGGAACAGGGTTCGACATTTCTCAAAGAGAAAAGAGGTAACCTCGGGAAAACTAAAAAAAGATAACCGAAGGACTCCGAAAACCAAAGCTACGGAACAAGCGACTTCGGAAGGAAGAAATAACTTCGGAAAGAAAGACCCACAGAAAGTTTTGCCAAAATTTGGATTCCTGGATGCCGTTGTGAAGGGTTACCGGAAATCTCTCCACCGCTAGAACCGCCGCCGGAAGGAGAAAAAAGACAAGAGAGAGTTTTAGAGCAAACGAAAGCAAAGGAAAAGAATGTGAAGGTCTGAGGCAATAGGGGTTTATATAGGTCGAAGGGGGCAGGCGAAACGTTGTCATTATTACTCCTCGAAGGCGAAGAGACGCAATTGATGTAACCAATGCAACCGTTCGCCACCCATCAGCAGCCACGTGTAAGCCAACACGGGAAACGAAGGCACGACCCTGACAACTGGCAGACCTACATAACCCTACCCAAAGTAACGCGCCCATATATATGGGAGACGAAACGATTCACTGATAGAAAAAGTCAGTGGAAGTACGCGCCTCAGACAGTGACCTTGGCAGAAGAGCCAGGAACACCACTCAAACACCAGGGGAACTACCTCGGTAGGGCACCTTAGTTCGCCATAGTTCCCTCTTGGGAAGAAAGAGACTTCAGATGGAAGCCCATAATGGCAACAAGACCAAGCATCGCTTGCCACAAAAAGGGCTCCCGAAACTCCCCAAACCGAATGAACGTCTTCGATTTTTTGAGGGTGGGCATGTGATAGCCGAAGGGCAACCGCACCCGAAGAACCTCACATGTGTGCGCCACCTCCGGTCGAAGCAGACATGACAAGACCCTGGCAAGGAGAAGGCCGCAGCACCCTCGGACAAGCTGGATAGACGCTACCCTCAGGAAACCCATGGGACCAACTTCGGTTAGAAGGAGTCACCGCCCTTCCCGAGGGTGACCTCGTGCCAACCTTACATGCCCAAAACCACCTTCAGATACTCTTTGGGCTACCCTCGGGGCGCACTCACGAAGTGCCATCATCAGGTACCCGAGCCTGACCTGGGGAAAGCTCAACCGAAGGTGCCTCGTATAAACAAGGGTCCTCCATTCAGAGGAGCTCACCTCCCCGAAATGAGCTCTGTACCCCGAACGAGTTTGGTCCCCCGAAAAGGTCACACGGGCGTATGATGGAACGGCTGAGGAGTCTCTGACACACTGTACTCGTACAGCCCCCGACACGCTGTCCTTGAACACGCTCTGACACACTATACTCGTACGGCCCCCGACACACCGCCCTCGTACGACCTAGACTCCTGGTAGGGCGGCCTATGGTCAGCTAGAGGCTCCCCATTTTTTGAAAGTACGGACTGCATCCGACCGAGCACGTGTCACGATCTGGGCAGGCTGTGGCAAACGGACTTCTCTTGTTCACCTCCCTATAAATATTCGGGAAACGCCCCAGGTAAGGGGATCCCCACTCCAAGGAAGAATCTCTCCACTCTCTACTTGTTCTCCAATTTTCAGACACTAACTTGGGCGTCGGAGAATCCCCCCCGAAGTGTTTCTCCGAGGAGCTCCTAACCCTTGCTTCTCTTAGTCCTTGTAGTCCTTCTCCCAAAAGAGGCTTCTCATCCAGGCATTCCCTCACCGGAAGTTTCTACTCCAGGATCATCATATCGCACAACGAATATGCGGAAGGGCATCATTAGGGTTGTTACGACCCTCTAAGTATTGGACCGATAACGGTCAAGTAAAGCTTGGTTGCAAGTAAGACTTGGTTACAAGATAAGAAATCCCTTAGTAAATATTTTTTTTTTATTCATTTCAAGCAAGTAGGAAGGTTTAGAAAGGTTCCTAGAGCACAAATGGCACCTAAGTGTCACAAGGGGCAAAATGACAATTTTATACCTTGAGGTGATAGGATTGGTTTTAAAGCTCAAAGTAATTCATTTGGACCTAAATGACAATAAACCAAACTAGGGGATGAAATTGCCAAAGTTAGAGGCACTATTTGGAAGTGGGGTTCTTTTGGCAAATTTAAAGAAATTATAGGAGCCATGTAGGAGAAGGTTGGATTTAAACCAATTTGGGAAGATTTCCCTTCATTATTCATCATCTTTTCCAACTTAAAATCGTAGCTCTCTCTTTTCTCACAAAATTCATGTCCAAAACTCATCCATTTCTTCAATTCTTGGTGAAATTAGAAGCCTCATGGAGTACCCAAGTGAGAGCAAGCTTCCTCTTGCTTAGTTTTGGTATATTAAGTTTTGGAGAGGCGTTTTTGGTTTATGGGAGCTTGGTTACATTTTCTCCCTTTGTGTTCTCGATTTATTAAGCTTCCTAGAGGTTGGGTCAAGCTTAATTAAGCTAAAAATGGTGCCCATTTGTGATGAATTTGCCTAGGAACCATAGAAAATTCATAGTGGAGCTATGGGAGCTTTGGTGTTCAACTTGCTTGATTTTATTTGAATTGTGTTTAAGGTAAGGGAATTTCTTATTTTCCATGTTATGTTAATGCATTTCTACCATATTTAGCATTGGGGATGATTAATTGCAAGCCTAGAAGTGATTAGAATCAAATTTGAGTCACTTGTGCATAGTTTTCATGAAGATTGACGAAGTTGGCAAGTTTCTAGAGCTGAGGCGCCATTCTGGGTTCCTAGGTGCCAAAAAAGAAGCATGCCCAGGTCATGCTCCTGAGGCCTAGGCTCCAGGATACTCATTTATTTTACAGCATCAAATCAACTTTGGCGTTGTGGCGTAAGGTTCACGCTGCAATGCCACAGTTGCTTTGTAACTCATCCAAGAAGGTTGTTTTTGGTTCCTAATTGGTTCCTAAACATCCTAGACATGTTCTAAACATCCTAGACATGTTCCTAAGGTTGGATAAGGATTTAAAATGGAAATAGAATGAAGAGCAAGTGACAATTGGATTAAATGAAGCAAGGAGAAGATGGTATGTGCACAATTGAACCATGTGTATCTCTAAGGGTATTTTGGTGCCCTAGTTGAGGCTTGTAGTAATCCCTAAGGTAGTTTAAATGCATTAATAGTAAGTAACCAAGAATTTTAAGCAAGGAGCATGGTGAACTAGCAATGGTGAACTAGAACCGTAGTTTAGTTAACTAAGAATGGTGCATGTGCACTATGGCACGGTTAGTGTGGGCAACATATGGCACAACTTTTTATAGCTTGGTAAGATGATTTGGGCTAGTATTTTATTGAACCTAGATTGGTTCAGGAGCTACAATAACTACAAATAGTTAAGGAAAACACCTAAGTGCCAAAGAAGGCACTATGGGGCTAATAGGGGCACAAAAGTGCATTTGGGCACAATGTGAGCTCTATGGCCTATGGGAAGCCTAGATTGGATAATATGGGAGCTTGGCATGGCTTGGGAAGTTGCTTAATACCCAAGTAAGTACAAGTTACCTTAATTAATGAAGAAGAACACTAAAAGCTTTAAGTAGGTATGTGACTTAGCATTCAAGCTAAGTTACTTGGGCACATTGAGGGGTCTTTGAGGAGTAGGGTAGTTAAGCCACTTTAGTGCATTTTGGACATTAATATGTGCTAGGAAACACAAGGAGCACTTAGAGCAAGCATGATTCCTAGTGATGGCCAACTCACTGAAGTGAAGCAAGTGCCAAGCCTAGTATTATACAAGGTTCACCAAGGAAGGTGGATGCCTAGTAACACTTGGTCATTTAGCTGGGTCATAGACCTGAACGACTAAAGTGAGAGCTTAGTGCAACTAGGGGTGGGGGTTTAGTACGCCTAGTTGCCTATTTGGGTATTACACCCGATGAACTAGAACGGAAACCTAGTACGCCCAAACTAGATTGGCCATGTGCTAGTCAAGGTTCACCATAGGAAGGGTGAAAGGTTAATAACACCTAGTGGCCTAGCCTAGTCTTAGACCTGAGGCATTAGTGTGAGACCTTAGTGCACCGAACTTGGCTTTGCCAAGGAGACTTGGATTACTCATGCACATAGTATTCAATAGGAGGTTATTACGCGCTTAGGTGACAACTTGGCACAGTTGGGAAATCAAGGCTTGCTAGAGTGAGTTTAGGGCTAGAACTCACTAAAAGAGGACTAGGATAAGGAAGGGTCCCAAGGGACTCGAGTATATGCATATATATTAGGCTTCAGACCGTAATAAGCTCACAGTAGAATTGTGACATTTATTATCTAGTGTCCTCTAGTGTTTTTTTTTTTGCAGGTACCCCGAAGACCTTTTACTGGGAATCTATGATTCTCACCCCTTAGTTTGCATGTGCAGGTTTAGGTGGTTCGGCCAACAACCCGAGATGGTTGTTGAGCTAGTTAGCAGGTACAAATTATACTTGCCAGTTTGTATTTTCCCGTTGATTTATTAGTTACGTTGTGTATTAACTATGTTAGATTAACCTTGAGCAGTGGTTGATCTAGAAGCACAAGGGGATTTCAAGACTAAAGGCACTTAAGAGGTGGAGCTCATGTGGTTAGCTTAGTAGGGTCATCTTAGTAGGTTATGCTTGAGTACTTAATTGTACTAGATGCCTTTAGCAACATTGGTTAGTTTTATGTTTTGGTTTGTGATTCATGTACATAATTGAATAATGTACATAGGGTTAATACTTGTAGGAAATGTGTTTATGGCTTTGGCTAGTTTTACTATTGTTTTAAGTGTGGATCCATTAATGTTTTGAATGTTTTATTTTATGTTTAAATTTTATGCCAAATCAAATCATGCATCATTTAATGCTAGTATTTAGGTTAATAAGTTTAGGTCACGTGCATTACTTTTTATCACAAGCATAGAAACCAACAATTACGTACTAAAAGTTGGGAATTCTTTGAATTCCTAGTGATCCTGGGTAGTACAGGCAGTCGCAAGCAGCTTAGGGCTGCGTTAAGGGCACCTCTAAGCATTCTTTATCAAAGTGTCATTGAAAGGATAAAATTTGATAAAATATGGATCAAGCCGCACCCTCATCAAATTAAAGGACCATGAGATGAGTCCTTCCCAGTGGTGAGGGAAGTAGTATTCCCGATGACATTTGGAGATAGAACGGGGAAGGAAACTACAAATATGGTCAAGTTTAAAATCATTGATGTGCCTACAACTTACAATGGTTTGATCAGATTCTACACCATACAGGACTTCGACATCCGTGTCAGACTTAAAACATTGGAGATCACCCTCGATACCAAAGAAAGAATGACGATCATCTCCTCAAGCATAGCTGAAACAATCTCGACAGTTACCATGCAACACTGTTCTGATACTATGGATTTAAGGAACCAATAGTAATAGAGAAGAGGAACACCTATGGAGGCAATAAAAGAAATCATCCTTGACAACACATACCCTAGTAAAAAGATGAAGATTAGAACCACCCCTAGAAAAGATGATGATGAAGAATTGATCTCTTTCTTCAAGCACAATCATAATGTCTTTGCATGGTCAATTAAAGATATGCCAAGGATTTATCTAGAGATCATTACTTATAAGCACAACATCAAACCAGGAAAGCACTTAGTCCAATAAAAGAAGATGAACCTCAAACCAAAATGATAATGCACTAATCTTGGTACATTATCTTAATGCTAGAGAATGAGGTTCTTCAAATGAGTATACTTTGGACAAAGAAGTGTTGAGACTTGTAGAAGATACTTTAATGCTCAAGTCTGTAGGACTTTTAGTAAAGGTATAAATACCAAGGATAATGATCTTATACTTAATGTATTATAATGAATGCACTTATATAGGCTTTTGGGGTTTTGTGTCTTACAATTTAGGGCCATTGGATGAAGTTGTTGTCACTTGAACTGTTAGATTTATGGCACTTGTCCTTTTTTTATCTCACTTCCAAAAGGTATAAGATTGTTGGCCTAGTTTAGTTTGATTAGGCTTGAAACCCTTAATGGGTCTTATATTCCAAGAGTAACATAGGAGCCCAAATCCTTAAGATGGGCATCACCACCATGCTCATGGAATTACAATGAAGAGATTTGGAAGCTCATTATTTTACTGTCCTTCATTACAAAGAATGACCTTCAGAATGAGGAGGACTAACTTTTGGTTTAGTTTTGTAAATAGCTCTTCTACTAGTACACTGTGATTGACCTGCTTTGGTTAAGTATGTGTAAATATGCAATGTGAAAGAGTGTTGGCTAAAGAAGGTACTGTCACTGGACTAGGTTTCTTGACAGTTAAAGATGAATTGACAATAGATTCTTAAACTTATCCTTGTAAAAGTTTGTAAATGTATGTGTTTAAATGCTAGCAGGCTCTAACGATCCCTAAGCTAAGGAGATTGTAGGGTTGTAAACAAACCAAATAAATATAAATGAAACTTGTTTGTGTTTGTTAATTTAACTTTAAAAGAACATGAACACGAACGATAAATGAACATATTTTCTTTGTTTGCGTTCATTTGTTTATAAATGAATGTGTTTGTTTTTGTTTGTCTTCATTCTTTAACAATAACAATATAAAATTGTTGTGAATCAAATAAACTAAACAAACGAACGTGCTTGTGAACACCATTAAATGAACATATGAATAAATGTGTTTGTAAACAACATAAACAAATATAAACAAACAAATAAACAAGAAAAAAAATATTAAGAATAAATGAACTCACAAAACAAATAAAAAAATGAGTAAATAAATGAACAAACAAACAAATGAACAAATAAATAAACGAACATCAATCAAATTGTATGTGAACATAATACTTTGTTCATGTTCATTCGATTAATTAAATAAATGAACTCCTGCTGAACCGTTCATGAACGTTTGTTTGTTTATAACCCTAGGAGATTGTACTCAATACCTGCATTTAAAATGCTTTTGTAGTTGTTTGTATTAGACCGGTGCTAACTCTGTAGGATTTCAAGTGAAAATACTTGAGTTATAATTTGCAATCTAGCCAAAGTACTCGTTTTCTAGTTTAAGCGATTGAAACTTGTTCGTAAAGCAGGATTAGAATACAAGTTCTTGATTTGAGTTTTGACAAACCAAGCCTTAGAAGCAGTTTTTATGTGCAAAAGTTGTCTGCTCTATTAGTAGAGGTAAAATCCAAATTTTGTCCCTTAACTATTTGGTTTATCCTAAAATGGTCCGCTAACTCTAAAAGTGGCTATTAAGGTCCCCCAACTCAAGTAGCGTGTTCAATTTGAGTCCCATTGTCAATTAAGCTATTATTTTGGATGTAAATTGCCTACTTGGCATTCATAATACCACGTGGCTTCCTCTTAACTAAAATAGGTGACCATTTTGTACAGAAATGAAATATTAAACACAAATTGACGCAAACAAATAAACAAAGGACTTCAATTATAAATAGTCCAACAATTTTTTGTTCTTCCCAGACTCTCTCTCTCAAATCTTCGTGTTCTCAGTGTCACCCAACATCACCAGTGTAGAGGAGATGCATTCGCTGCTGTAGAGAAGATCCGTTCGGTGTCGTCCGGCATTGCCCCTTTGGTACTCCTTTTCCATCCTTAGATTTCGCCGCCCGCCTCATTTGGTTTCATCACCCAACTCCTTCTCCAGTGCCGCCTGCCTCAATCCTCCTTTTCCATGCTTCAATATGGTCATCCTTCACCCTTCTCTCTCCTCTCTGTCACCTTCATCTCATTTCTTTCCGCCTCTTCCCTTCTCTCATTTTCGTCCCTCCTCACTTCTCTCATGGCCTTTTCCACTACCCATCCATTTTTTGCCTCACCTCGTCTTATGGCCGATTCGCTCACCTCATTAGTTTTCTCCACTGCTTCACTTCCTCGATTTTGCACGAAAGCATCATCGCCTGACTTGGATGATTTGAGAGAATGGAGGCTCGATTTGCATGATTCAATTTTGCATGGAAGACAGAAAGAGGCTTAATTTCATGAATGAATGAGAGAACGTGAAAACTCACACCGGCGATTATGCAAGATAGCGAATTGTCTGCACCGATTTTTGAAATTGGGAACTCACCACCTGTTTGTCTAGAGATCTAAGAGATCGATGTTATTTGTTTTCTGGGGGTTTGGTTCAATTTTTTCAGGATGAAATTTGAGATTTTGCTTGGTTGATTCCAATTCTTAAATTTGGTTTTGTTCGTGGGTTTTTTTGTTTAGAGGATTGTATTCGAATCCGATTCTCTCCATCTCTGTCGATCACTAGTGTTCGGATCTCCGCCTTTGTCGATCATTCTCCATCTTTGTTAGTTCTCAAAATAGATTGATAAGATAGAGTTCTTGGATTTGCTTGGATTTTCTCAGAGTTGCTTGGAGTTGCTTGGATTTGGTCAAATTTGGATATTCCAGTGTTGAACTGCTGGGTCGGCTTGGATTTGTGGCCCGATGGCTATCCGGCTATTTGCAAGAATTGGAGAAGGTGATGAAGTTTAGATTATTTGTGTTTCAAACTCTCAAAGATTATGTGTTTGTAAGTTTGGGTCTAAATTTTCATTGTCATGCAAAAGGGTCATTCATTGTACTTAAACAGGAAGCCACGTGGCTTTGTGAGCTAAGAATGCACCACATCATCATTTTCCGTTCTAGATAACGGCCCAATTGACTGCAGGGATTGGGATTGGATGCGATTTACTAGTTAGAAGACCTTAATAGGCACTTTAAGAGGTAATGGACCACAATAGGACAAACGTAAAAGTTAAGGGACTACAAATAGATTTTACCCTTATTAGTAGGCTAAGATTAGTTTTTGCCGGGATTTTTACTCATCTGATCTGAGCAATGTTACGCTTCTATCATTCTATGTTATGCTTAAACTAGTTTGTGAAGGCTTCTAAATGCAAAATTAGTTTATATTTTCTACCTCTTTAATTAACTTTATAACACACATTAATTGGGTAAGGGATTATGAGATTGAAATTCTTCTTCTTATTTCTTTTCTGTTTTTGTCTCTTTTCGTCTTTTAATTTCCAACCGACAAAATTATAGTTTTTCATTTTTCAATTTTTTTGTTTAAAATAAATAATTTGAGAGCTAATATTTTGTTATATGATAATCACTTGAATTATTTTTTTTTTTGAAATAATTAACTTTTATAATTTTTTCTTAATCTACAAAAGACAAAACATAATCTATAATAATATAAATTTTCTAAAAATATAAATGTTTTAAAAGTGTTTTCTGCCCTACTTTTTGGGGGGCGGGGGAAGAGAATCGGCTACTTGATGTTCGCTATTTCCTCCCGACGGTGGCGAATCAGTTCGAGTCTGAGGCTTTGCCCTGGAGGTGGTGGCTGGTTTTTGAGGGTGGTTGCCCCCCACTTTCTTTGCTGGCGGAGCCGATGATTACTCGCCGCCCCGCCGTTCTCCTATCCGCCAACGGCCCTCACACACACAAACACACACGCAAATGAATCGAGAAAGATCATTGTTTTGAGATTCCACTCTCTCTCTCTCTCTCTCTCTCTCTCTCTCTCTACGTGTATATCCGTATGCTTCTAATCAATTACATGATCTTTGCTCTGTTGTTTCTGATACAGCTACAGTCTCTTCTTCTTTTCTCGCTCTCTCTTTCTCCAAATCGGAATGCGAATAGGCTGTGATGATCCTCTCTTCCCAGGAATCAGGCTTTGAATGAGAGGGGCAATAGATTGGCGAGGCAACTTCTGGGTTTTCTGGGAAATAGAGCAATTCCCAGAAAAAGGACAGATTTTTGCAGCCTCTAGCCTTTCCTCTTCTGTTGTCTGACTAAAGGCAATTCTGAGCCTTTCTTCCCTTCCGCACCATTTCCCTATTCTGTTCTTGTTTAGTTTTTCTAGCTAATTATGAAAGTCATTTGAAGTTTTTACTAAATACTAGGAGGGCGATGAATTTTAAATTTCTCTGAACTGTACAGAGTTAGCTACAGATATATTGTTTAAGAAATTGAACAACTTAAATTGAATTACAGATTGCTGCTGCCTGCAGGATCATCAGTTCACTATGATTCTATAAGTAGAGGTGGAGACCGTTCATATGCTAGTGGAAACTTGGGCAACTTTTCTGACAAGGTAAGCCATGATTTTGGCTCATTTGATTGAGGGGAAAATACTTAGCTCATCTTGTGACAACTGTTGTATGTTTCTAATTATCAGCATTGTGAACCCGGTTCTTCCTGTTTTGCCAGAAATGGGGCTTCAGTCACCAATGTTTCTTTACTTTCTGCTGTCAATTTCCGGCACTGTTGTAGTAATTAGGTTCTATTTAAACTTTAATGTTAATGTAAGGAATTTGCTTGTGCTTGTGTCGATGACCTAAAGGCTTGGAGGCTTTCTCCTTTACAAATGTGCAGATTCACCTGTCACGTTACACAGTTTTCTGGAGAAAGGCTGCAATAGCCTGAATATCTTTTCACAATTTGGGCGCCTACTTTTAAGCATTATAAATTCTTAAATAAGAAGGGGTCTCTCTAGTCATTCACATGTTCTCTTGTTTTGCTGTTTTAGGACTTTTACAGCGTTGATACGGTATTTAGAGATGAGAGTGTGCATGCTATCTTTGTGCAAGCCTTTTGTGCTGTGTGTGTTTGATGCTGAATGAACCTGTGCTATGGCATCCAAATTTCTGCAGCAATAGAATCAGAAGTTGGGCGTAATCCTAAAAATAAATGTTTTATCAGTCACTTTTGAAATTTGAGATTGGTGGAATATTAGTTGCCGAGCTGATATGCTCTCTTGCTAGGTATTTCAGATGTTATATCTTAGACATTTGTGTGTGCATGCTTATGAGCATGGGAAAAAACTGAGTTCAATGTCATCTTCTTACTTGATTGTAACTGATGTTTGGCCTGTTAGTGAGTATTTTATGCTTGGATACTTCCAGACTCATTGAATTGTTAGCTTTATGGGTGGGCAGTATCTGAGGTGATGGGATGGTAAAAGTTAAGCTGCTCCCATCCATAGCCATAACTGTGTGCCTTTCTTTTTCAAATACTCATCAAGAATGGAATCACATTAAAATTTGAAGATAAGCATTCTATTTTGGTGTTATACCGGGGAGCAAGCACTGAAAACTTGATAGTTCCCTGCATTATGAAGCTTGCACTTGAGGCTTTTTATGCAGAATAGTAAGATCCTTTTTGCGTTAATATGAATTTTTCGTTGATTGCAGTCTATTTGTCAATATTGTGTCTTCAGAATGCTCTCTCGGTTTTAAATCATGCATAATAAAATTCCACTTTGTTCTCAAGGTAAGTACATAAATAAATTTTATTTTTGGCAGTCATCTATTATATTTGGCTTAGGTAATGTTCGGGTTTTACTTGAAGAGTCAATCCTTATCATAATGTGGGTTGACAATTGGCCTCACAATCATCTCTCTGTTAGGTTTTTATGTAATAGTTGAAGCTTCTAATTCTCATGAATGCTTGTGTATATAGGAAAGCTGATTTTTTGCTGTAGATTTCTTTTATGACATTGCTGCTGAGCCACTTAGCAGCATACATGGTCCAGCCACTTTAACATTTGAACCGTAAAAGGATTTTCAAATGCCACACATTTCTCTACTCTACTTTTTCCTGTGAATTTTCTCTAGATCATCTAGGCAAAGGATAAAAATCTGTTATAAATTTTTAAACATAGGACAGCAAATAATGTACATAAGAAAACTTAATGTAAGCTGCCAAGGAAAGAACCTTTTGATTCAAGTATAAGTAGTGGAGTGATTCAAAAGGTTCTCTCAAAGGCCGAACATATCTGAAATTGAGTGCAGTAGATTTTGAATTTCTATTGAATGATATCACTCAGAAATTTCTGAAAATGTAATTAAAATGAAAATGAAAATGGAAATGAGTAACAGATTCATGGTATTGTAATTGATGTCAGAGCCTGTTGGAGCTTAACCACTCATCTTAGTTGCCAATAAGGGAAGAACCACGATGCTGCTGGACCCAGATGCTGGAGCAGATCCTGTTGAAGGGGTGGGTCAACAATATTGGCTGCATAAATGGCTGGAGATGGGCAGGTTCCATTGGTCGAGCTTCAGGAGGAACAATGTCAGGGAAAGAGCCTGGTTCAGCTGGCCGGATTGCAATCTCACTACTTAGGCAAGAACATGGGTTCCCAACGTTTTAATTGAAAAGTTGAAATGCTATGTGTGACTTGATCCTAACCCAGAAGTTTGTTGATGGTTAGATTCAAAGTTCACATTTCGGATTGCTTACCCTTACATGTACTTACAGTTTTTGGTTAGTCTGTCACAACCCCATCAACCTTTAGGACTGCAATGTAAGTAATGAGTTTTTTTGTGCCAAATGATCAAATGCAAGAGCTTGCAACAACTTCATTCTTTAGAACTACAAACTGGACTGATGTTTGCATCCCTGAATTGTCTGCTAACATTTGCCATAGCTTTGACACATCCATTGCTGATTGTTACTGTGAGAAGTTCTTGTCATGGTAACTGCGTCAGCTTTCTTCTGAATTTCGTGCAGTTGCTGCGGAAGAGCTTCACTTATGTCCTCTTTGATTTGCAGGGCCCTCTTTAAGTTAAAACGCCTGTGACCTTAGTTTCTAAAGATGCGTATTGTTGAGCGAGAACTTGTTGCGTGGAATGCTCGTTGGAAGTAAGTAGCATTGCTCAGGGCAGTGTTAACAGCCTTAACGAGCTCAAGACCTTTCTTCGATGCTAGTCAGGCAGCATCCTAAGAGGAATGTGGGCAGTTGTTTCTGTCAAGCGCTGGGATTGGTGAGTAATAGTGTGATTTATTGGTCGTAGAAGAAATGTGTAACTGGGAAATGAAATGCTTACTTCAATATTGATTTGAGATGAATTGTGCCTGGTTCTAAGATGCTGGGTTTCTTTATCAGCCAGCGATGCTTCAAAGTACAGGGCTTGCAATTTTTGCGCTGAAACAGAAAAAGGGTCACCTTTATTGAATTATTTTGATAATTGAGAATTTTCATTTGACAAAAATGCCCTTGCATTGGCTATAGCTTATAGGTCTGTGTGTGGACGCACGCTCACTCTCTCTCTCTGTCTCTCTCAATCTCAAGTGACCTTGTATTTTAGGATGTCCCAAATATAGCAATATTTTATACAAGATTTATTTTTATTTATATTTATCTAACAAATGTAGTATAAAAAAATGTCATGGATTAAAGTAATATATATGAATTAATTTATATAAATTTGAAATTAATATAGTATTTTCTGATGCAAAAAAAAAAAAATAGTTAGAGTGAAATTAAACTATGTAAAAAAATAAATTTGTTAGTGAAAATGAGAAAGTATTTTTTATTTTTATTTTTTTTAAGTGAAGCTGATTTCATACCTTCCAAAAGTTGTAAGACACTGATACGAAGAGGCATCCATGCCATGAAAGAAAAAAAAAATGCGCATGACTCAACAAATGGTCAAAATACTCGCTAATACTGAAGTAACTGAACTGACACACAAAATTATATTTTAAAGATGCTGACGGGTTACCTTATTCTCCCGACTTAAGATTCCAGGATCACTACCGATGGATTCTTAGACTCTCCCAACAAAGCCCTGGCAGTCCATTTCCTCACTTTTGATAAGGAGCCTAGACATTAGATTTCTTCACCTCAGCTGACTTGATGATATCGATGAACTCCGGCTTCAGAGAAGCTCCACCAGCTAGAAAACCATCAACATCAGGCTGAGCAGCAAGTTCTTTGCAGTGAAGCCATTTCCTCAGCTCAGAATGTACCTCCTGAGCTTGAACTGGGGTTTCAACCTTTCCAGTACCAATAGCCCAAACAGGCTCATAAGCAATTGCTTTAGTTTGTTCAGCAACCACATCCATGGTGGACCCTGCTTCTCTCTGTTCCAAGAGTCTCACCCATGCAAGCTATCACCTTTATACCTAGAGAGAGAGAGAGAGAGAGAGAGAGCATATGCAACCTTTGCCTCCCACAGACTCATTTGATTCATTTAGCAGAAAGTCTCCCTTCCGAGTGACCAAGAATGACCCAAGGAATGCCCAAGTTGACAAGCATCTCCGCGCTGATTTATCCGGTGCAAGCACCTCCTTTCTTGACCCAACAATTTTGGGCATCAACCAGAAAATCAGGCCTCAGCAGACTCTTCACCAATGGAGGAACACAAATGGAGGGCTAACCACAACCTCAACAACATCCTGTGGTGGCACTTTGCCTTCATTCAGCGTGCTCATGATTTTCTTCACCTCTTCGGTGGTTCCATTGCATTTCCAGTTCCCGCGACGAAGAACTTCCGGGCCATTTGTTTTCTTCAACTATTCTTTGTTGGAATATTTTCCTGCCATTTCCTGTTGAAGAATTGGGAAGAGATAAAATTTAAAATGGTTGCAAGTACGCATTATTCTGTCTGCTTCTTTACAATATTTTAATATCTAGTAATAAATTATTTTATATATTACACTTTAAATTATTATTATTATTATTTTATTTATATGTAAAAAGAAATAAATAAGAGTAGAAATAACAGGAATTCTTTTTTTTTTTTTTTCAATGTTTGTGTCTATGGAACCCAAATATTGTAAAGAAAATGTCCACAACCATAGTAAACATTTTGCATTGTTACTGCGGCAAGTTGTCATAGTGGCATAAGCAAAAAATGACAAAAAGGTAAAAATACCTTAGGAAACGATTTCACCAGTTAACCCGATGTTTTGGTTATGAATGTAATTATAAGTTTAATTTATGAATGAAACAAAGAGTAAAAACATGAAATAATATGTAATATTATATTAAAAAATTCAATAAATATAACATGTCATATCTTTGGTAAATAATTTAGACAGAAGTAAAAAAATGACATTAAAGAGTTTTTGAGAAAGATTAGTATGTAATAGCAGAAGAAGTGAATGGGTGGGTGGAAAGAAAAGGAAATGAGAGTTAATGTAATAAATTTGATTTAATGTCGGATAGAAGTAAAAAAAAAAAGGCATTAAAAAGGCTAAGAGAAAGAGTAGTATGTATTAAGTGAACAAGAAGTAGGTGGGTGGAAGGAAAAAGAAATGAGGATTATTGTGAGGAACTTGATTTAAAGTGGAGAGGGGAATTAATATAGGAGCAGTAGTTGTGATTGTTGGTAAGGTGTTAATACAATCAATGAAGGTAGATGAGTGGATCCGAGGAAGTTTGGAAGCTTTAGGCTTTTTTCATCTTCTTTCATAGTTCTAAGTCCAAAGAAGATTAAAGCAACAATATGAGAAGCAAATGTGAATGCAAAGCATACCAAAATCACGAAGAGTGAAGGTGTGAATCATCAAGGGCAAAAGTATTTGTGAGGGAATTAGGTCAGTAATGATGATTAATCTATTTCACAAATATTTTTTAAGGTTTTGAGAAGAGTGTAGAAAAGAGTGACAAATGCAAAACGCTTTTAAGGACACATAATCGTCTTTTATGCTAAATAATCACATTTGTTTGGACTAACTTACTTTTTTTTTTTTGCTAAGTTGCATTTCCCTCACATGAGGTGTTGCGTTTATGAGTAATAGAAAGACGATAATTAGTTAGCATCAGATGACCTATTAAGGCGATGAATAAGATGAACATGCAATTTGAATTCTCACTCAAATAATGAATTAATTTCCGACTTCAAAACTTCACATCACTAGACGGTACAAGAGAATACACATAAAATACAAGACCCAATAAATGACTTTTATATTATTAAGTTTCTCACATCTATCTATGTTTTGATTAGTACCTAAACACTATGAACCAAACCAAAGACATTACAAATAACCCAAAAACTAAAGAACAACAACACAACCAATAGTGTTATGAATCATCGACAAGGAAACAAAAGGGAGACAAGGAAACAAAAAAGGTGACGAAAAGATGTAAAAGGTGACAATGTAAAAATAGAAAGTAAAAGACAACAAGGGACGAAAAAGGTGACTAGGAAAAAAGTGGCAAACAACAAGAAAAACTAATAACCAGAAGAAAAAAGTGACAGCAAGCTTATTGCTTTCTTGTCAAAGACATGAATTCTGTAGCTTTATTACAAAAAAATCATTTTTTTAAAAACTATTATCGCTTTGTTTAAACTAGTGTCACTTTTCTCTTATTTTGTCACTTTTTTTAAAACAATATTGATTTTCTACATTTAGCCGAATTTCATAGTAAAATGCTCAAATCCACAAAAACAAAAAAGTGCCAAAATGACTTTGGTGGAAAAGCAAACAACTTGATGAGTTCAAAACCAAACATATCAGGTGTGAATGGTGAGAAATGTAAGACTTCGAATCTAGATAGATAGTCATCATTGGCTGGAATGTCTTATAAGGAGATAGTATTTTGATCATGGATGGCTTTAAATCTCATGGTAAGTCCTTGACAAGCTCTCCAGCATCACCTTGGGCCATTTTTTATCGATGAAGGGTAGTTAGATCAAATGTAAGAAAGAAGGGGAGAAGGGTAATCGGTGGTGATTGGGAGTGAAAAAGAAGGGCATATGATGAAACAATAAAGTTACTGTAGATGGTTGTAAAAATTTAAATGTGGTGGAGGGTAAATTTAATTGAAGGGTAGGGTAGGTTAAATTTAATTTATTGGGTAGGGCCTAAGCCTAAATTTAATGTAGTTCACATAGGGGGCACGGTTCATATTTAGGGGATGTGTATTGAGGTCTATCTGGTTCACATTTAGTGGTGTCGTGGTTTATTTTCTAAGGTAGCAATTCACATATAGATGTGTTGCGGTTCACTTTCAAAGGATCACGTGATTCATATTCAAGCTCTAGGTTTGAACCACAATCCCTTAAAAGTGAACTGCAATGACTACGGTTCACATTCAGAGGGTAACGTGGTTCACATTTAGGCCCCTAGCTTTGAACCGCAACCCCCTAAAAGTGAATCACAATGATTGTTGTTCACTTTTTATGGGGTAACGTGGTTCACATTCAGGCTCCATGTTTGAACTGTAGACTCTTTAAAAGTGAACAGCAATGATTGCAGTTCACAATTAATGGGTCATGTGGTTTACATTCAGGCTCCAACATTGAATCGCAAACCCCTAAAAGTGAATTGCAATAATTGCAGTTCACATTTAGGGCGTAATGTGGTTCACATTTAGACTCTCGTTTTGAACCGTAGACCCCCAAAAAGTGAACCTTCTCATTAAGGTTCACTTTTAGGGTGTAATATGGTTCACATTCAAGCCCTAGGTTTAAACTGCAGACTCTCTAAAAGTGAACCGCAATGATTGTAGTTCATAGTTAGAGGGTCATGTGGTTCACATTTAGGCCCTTGCATTGAACCACAAACTCCCTAAAAGTAAACTGCAATAATTAAGGTTCACATTTAGGTCCAAGTTTTGAACCGCAGACCCCCTAAAAATGAACCACAATGATTGTAGTTCACTTTTAAAGGGTGATGTGTTTCATATTTAGGCCTTAGGTTTGAACCGCAAACTCCTTAAAATTGAACCGCAATTGTTGAAATTCACAATTAAGGGGTCATTCCTATCACTTTTTGTCCAGCTTGAAACTTTTTCCCCTTTCCCACTATACATTCTTTTAACTTTTTCCTCACTATCACATGTAACACAAAACTAACACGGTACATTTTATCATAATTGAAAAAAAAAAGTGTTTTTGCTATTAAAAAGCTCTCTGCCCCTAAAAAGGCGACAATTAAACAACAAAGGCATTTAATCAAAATCACGTTTTCCTTTCCATAATCATTTTCTCTAGAAAAAAAATACCATTTTCCTTTCTTAAACGCCTTTTTCATACTTTTTTCTCCGTTCACTACTTTTTGCCCAGACATGCATTTATAACCATGAATAATCATCAACAACCCAATAAGCGCGATATGCACATATGAATCAAAGTAGCCTAATACTAATTTTGAGAGAAAACTTGCTTTTTCAATGATTCTGAATTCCTTACCTTGTTGTTCGTCATTTTTTTAGCCTGCCAACAATAATACTGTCACCAGGCTCTCCTTCAACTCACTCTTTTCTCCAATTAAATCAAACTCCTCATCTCTTTACCAGGCTTTTGAAGATTTTTGCCCTAGATTGTTGGGACTTTATTTTTCACCTGCTTTTTTCAAATTTTATGTTTTTTCGCTAATGTTATAAAATAAGTAGGTTACTGACTTACTGGTTACTCTCTCAAATATCATCCAATGGCTGTGGTTATTAATTCTAATCTAACGGTTCATATGCTGCTGCGGCAATCTGCCGCAGGTAAACGGCTGCGGATAGAAGGGCCTCCATAAAAGAGATGGAGACGTTAGCCTGGAGACTTTCAACTCATAAGTATGAGGCTCTGCCCTGGAGGTGGTGGCTGGTTACTGAGGGCGGTTGCCCCTCACCTTGTCAGCCGGCGGAGCCGATGATTAGCGGCCTCGCGGCCCTTCGCCCATCGGTCAACTGCCCTCAAATACATACACAAACCCCCTGAGGAATGGATTGCTTACTACTACGACTACTTGCTTTTCGTTTTGTTTTGAGAATCCATTCTCTCTCTCTCTCTCTTTCTCTCTCTGTCTCTCTCTCTCACACACACACACACATCCATCCCATGTACCAAAAGGAAAAAAAAAAAAAAAAGATCGATGAAGCTGCTACTGATTCTTCTTTTTCTTCTCTCTCCGAAAAACGGAATGCGAATAGGCTGTGATGATTCTCTATTGCCAAGATTCAGGCTTTGAAGGAGAAGGGCAATAGATCGGCGAGGCAACTTCTGGGTTTTCTGGGAAGAGAAGATCACCTAGAAAAAGAACAGATTTTTGCAGCCTCTTGCCTTTCTCCTTCCTTTGTCTGACTAAAGGTAACTCTGAGCCTTCCTTCCCTTCCGCACTGGTTTCCACTCTGCCTTTTTTTTTTTTTTTTTCTCTCTATAATTCTTTTTCCATTCAATGTAACAAATCATGAAAAGTCAGTTAAAATTTTTAGAAAGTACTTGAAGTGTAGTAAATTTTGTAACTCGAATGGACTGAACGGAGAGCTAGCTACTGATAGACTATGGAAATTGCTTAAGAAAATGAACGGTCGACATTGGGTTACAGACATGCAGGATCATCGCTTGTGTGTGATTCTATTACCAGGGTGGAGGGGTCTTTATATTCCCACTGGAAACATAAGCAACCTCTCAGATGATAGTTTCTGTGTGATTCTATAACCAGGGCTGGTGAGCTCGTTATGCTTGTTGAATGGCATACGCTCGTTAGCTTCATGGTTTGATAGGGAGGTAGAAGTAAACAGCTCTTGTTCTGAACCGTGTGCCCTTTTTTACCAAATATTGAAGATGAGCCTTATTTTGTTGAGCTATTACTGGGAGTAAATACTGAAAAATTCATGGTTCACTGCATTGTGAAGCTTACATATGAGCTCTTTTATGAAGGATAGTGAATTCTAACTTCTCTGAATATGGATTTTTCTATTAATTTCTGTTTTTTTATCTGTAATGGCTTCTTCAAAATGCATGTATCTGCAGCAGCAAGCTTATTAGCTTAATGCAGCTGTTACATGGCATGTCGCTTATGTCTTTTTTTATCTCTAGGAACCTCTTGTAGGCCTGAATGAATGTGAACTTTGACAATGCAGAAGAGTGGTCTGCTTTGATGAGTGACTCCTTGTGTGGATTGTTTGTCAAAAGTAGATTTCTTCAAGGCAGTGTAACAACTTTAAGAAGGCAAGAACATCTTTTGATGCTAGTTAGGCACTATTGTAAGATTTGTGAGGAATAATGTTGTATTCTTCATTGAAGAACTAAAATGCTTACTTCAATATTTATGAGAACTCCTGTCACTGCCTTTGACTTAGCCAACTCAGAGATGTTAGTCAAGGTCAGGAATTTCCCCTGATCAGATCTGCTGGTTTCTTCATAAGCCAGCAGTCTGTACAAAGGGCTTACCATGTGGGCTTAAAAAGGGTTGTGGTTGTTTGAATGCAGGAAGAGTATTTAGATCAAGGTGCTATAGAAATATGAACCTTACATTTCCAGGTTTGGATTAAAAAAATTCAAAGGATAAAGTCCTTTTTCTCTTATCAGCTCCATCAGTTATTGCTTGCTGGTAAGTAAGGTCAGTGCAGCCAAGAGAAATGCCACTCACATGATTACATGATATGTTCATTGCTTTGCCTGCACCAATGTTGTGTATGCTTATGCTTAGTTTAGTTATCATCAAAAGGTAGCTAACTGAAGTACTGACAATCTGTTATGTTTGTTAGGCTTCATATTATAGTTAACCTCATCATCTCCAATGCATTCTGTATGAAATAAAATGTGTAGTCATTTTGCATAGATACAAGAGTTGGAATATGTAAAATAAAATGTTTATCTTACCAATTGTGTTTGATGCGGTGGGTGGGAAGTCAATGATCCACAGTGAACAAAGCGAGTATAGTAAAATACAGGAGATACAAAAGCTGTTGAATTATAGCTATAATTGTAGCTTGCAATGTACGATTATTTGTGGAACTAGAAGCATAGATTTTTACCCTGAGTACATGAGCAATTGCTGCAAGATATTCAAATCCCCTAAAGATTGGTTTGCTCCTATAGGCCATATGTAATTGTTCGGAACTAGAAAGCCCAATGCATATTCCTTGGCACTCTAGGATTTGCAGGGTTGACTGGTCTGTCTGATCAGTGCGGCTTTAGCTGCACTGGATCCTTGAACTTGAAGTTGAGCTTTGTACTGGCTTACATTTTGTATTTTGTTGCCATGGAAAAACCCATCTCGGGAAAGGAAACGTAGTTTGTATGCATCCTTATTAGGGCTTGTGGGACTTAGCAAAGGCACTTGAATTCTGCTCGTGGTAGCTGGTTTATACCACTGCAGAAAGAAGATTAGCAGTGTTTCCTATCACAAAGTTTAGCAGATAAACTTCAAAAGCTTTTTTGGTGGAAACTGTGGTTAAAGGGACAGAGTTTGGAATTAAAAAAGGCCTCAAAGGGAAGGAAGCCTTGACATTTACATGTCAAATTGGTGAGGCTTACTTCTAAAAAAACAATCAATAACCAGACAGATATGTTTGTAACTGGTTTTGTTTGGTGTTCTTATATCCAGCAGTTTAACTATTTTCTGGAGTTGGTTTCTTACATGCATATTCATATACAGACATACACGTGTATGTATATGTTAGAGTTTTCCATGTATAACCATGTTTAGATCTGCTGATGAGACTCTTGCATCGTTGCATGAGAATTGTTTCTCATGGATTTATATGGCTGGTCAGGATTCAAATCCAGTATTGTAAAGAAACTTGTATGGTTTATTTTCTAGGTCTAGTCAAGCATTTTAGCTTTCTCGTCCTCTTTGAAGATCTAGTTGAACAGCATACAACAGCATCATCTGTACCTTGAAAAACAAGCATAATGTATACAGGATTTCCAAGACCAGCTGCTAGGTTTTTGGTCACCATGGAAGCTATCGGGGCAGGGTTGGAGCAAACTTCTGCACGATGTGTTTGTTTAACTGCAGCAAAGAAGAACCATAAGAAGTGTTGCTGAAGATTCAATCAACTTCAAGTAATTTAAACTCTGTAAAGCAAAGGTTTGAGTTGGCAATTTTTTTCATTGAGAACGACATTTAGAGTAGGAATTAAGTTTTCCCAACTTCAATTCAAAGTTTGATGTTACTTTTGTAATATAATTGTATTTTTGTTTTTTGAGACATAAAGCCTAACGATTCATTTAACCTTGAATTTTGCCAACTCGAGCGAGTTGCTCAACAACTCATAACTCAGTAAATATTGGTTATTAAATTTAAAAAATCTATTCAAAGTAGTCCAATTTTTATTGTAGACAACAGACTGCGTTGATGCTAGTGTTGCAGTAGTTGTAGATGGTTGATTTGGAGGTGGCACGTATGCTCTTAGTGAGGTGGCTGGTCAAAGCCCAGAGTGGCTTTCCTGTGAGCCCGACGAGTTCTTGGACTTGAAATAGGACTGACACTGTGGTTGGGACCTTGTTTGGAGCTAGTGTTGGAGTATGCACTCAGCATCCCAGCAATCGGTAGTGGAGGGGCGATCAAATGGGAGTTTCAATTTTTTCAACAAATCTACTTTGGCAATTGGTAGTGAACGGCAATTGGCACCTGTAACTTTTCACCGACATTCCCTTTTGCCACACATAATGTCTACTTGGTAGCTGTTGTCCCCACATTGCTGCTGTTGCTCACCAAAACCTAGTTGTTGTTCTAGTTTGCTAACACTTGCTCCTGGACCTCAAGCACCCCAAGCTTTCCAATTCAATGATATCATGTCATTTCCAACGGTCTGAACCCCGGGCTTTGACATGCAAACTGTTGCTGCTCTAATCCCTACTATTGATCGCCAGAAAATTGCGAACGAGAAGAGAGCAACTACCTGTGACCTAATTCACCACCCAGTCAATTGCTGACTTCTTGGCTATAGCTGACTTTCTCTCAGCCATAGCCACCTCAGCAATCCATCTAGCGTCATTTGCTGTCTACAATACCAATTGAATTAACTTACATAGTTTTTTAAAGGTGTAAACCCACATTTGGCTCCCAAACTTTGTTCACCAGGACACTTAACCCCTTCAACTATAACTTGGGATAACTCAGCCCCCAAACTTTTCTGACTGGCACACTTAACCCCCTCAGATCGCCACATGCTGTCACGTGCGTTGACGTTCTGACGAAAATGTGAGTTATCATTTTAGAGGGACTTAAATGACAAAAACGTTGAAGCTTGCGGCTGAATGTGGCATTTTCCACATAAGTCTTTGGACATGTTCAAGCCATAACAATAAGCATTGAACCTGCAGAATTGGTTCTGAACCTACTGATAGTAAAAAAGAGAGTTTTGCTTTGAAAAGGTTCAGTAATTGTGTTGTTCGATTGTCAGAATTTGAGTGAATGTTGTTAAAACGGAGGTTCTTGGAAATTTAATCATTGGTGTATGGGAGTGTTTAAAGTGGCTAGTCCAGAAAAAATTTTACATGAAGTAAGTAGATTGGTTAAGAAGAAAAATATGCACATAGGCCTAAAATGGCTGGGTTTGACTTTTTGGTTAACTTTGAGTTGCAAGAAGGTTTTAAAGCTGTAACTTTGCAGATATAATTGCTCCTGTAATTTAGACTTGTTCAGGCTTTGAAAGCAGATTATGGCCTTGTACATTTTGGATTTTTACTTACTGGTCTAAAAGGGCAGCAGAAGAGCATCTTGGGAGAACTGAGATGCTATTTCAAGATTGTAATGTGGTGCTCTCTGCTGCTACAAGCAGTTGAATTACTTATCTGTGTTGGTATAACCATGACTGGAAGTTAGGCATCCTGGAATAGTGTAAGTGTTGGTGCTTGTTGGTTTTTGGAGAAAAATGCAGGAGATCAACGTTGGTTTTTAGAAAGCTATTTAGCTTTCTAAAAACCAACGTTGATCTCCTGCATTTTTCTCCAAAAACCAACAAATTGGTATCAGAGCACCTTTGTTCTTGAGGGATCTGTGAGTTGAGAAATCAGAACACAAAAACCAACAGTGCTGTGTAGTTGCTATAGAATAACAGCGGTACAAACTAATTGTACAGGGTAACTAAGTTTGGGATGAAAATTTCAAATGAGATTTTGGGGATTTTGGGGGGAATGAAGATTGTGCGGAAACAGATTTTGGGAACGATTTGGGGATTTCGCAGCTGCCTTCCCTCAGTCTCGCCTTACGTCTTTAATTAAGACTTATGTGGAAAATGCCACATTCAGCCGCAAGCTTCAACATTTTTGTCATTTAAGTCCCTCTAAAATGATAACTCACATTTTCGTCAGAACGTCAACGCACGTGACAGCACGTGGCGATCTGAGGGGGTTAAGTGTGCCAGTTAGTAAAGTTTATGGGCTGAGTTACCCCGAGTTATAGTTGAAGGGGTTAAGTGTCCTGGTGAACAAAGTTCGGGGGCCAAATGTGGGTTTACGTCTTTTTTAAAATTCATTAACTAATATTTACTGAGTAGTGAGTTATGAACTAACTCGTTTAAGTTGGCTAAGTCTAGTCGCTAAATGTATAGTTTAGCCTAAAAAGAATGACGTTTAGAGTTGGAATTAAGATTTTTATGATGCTATTGATTTTTTATGAAAAATAAAAATTTATGAAAATTTATAAAAATTTAATAGTATTGTAAAAATTTTATTTTTAATAAAATATTACAAATATATAATATTAACTTTCAAATGAAATTAATTTTAAGCTCTAAAGATGTAAGGGAAAAAAACAAAAAAAATGCTTCTCCGAAAACTGTGAATTGGTTGCCACTGGCTCAACCATAGGCGGCATCAGACCAACTCATACATGATCTCTCGACCCTCGCCGAATACTCGCACAGAGTTTCTCCATCCTGGGTGGACATCCAAAGGCCAGCTAGGCTAAGTTTGATAGTTTCGGAGCGATTTGGAACGGATTTTAAGTTAAGGGTCTAAATGTCATATATATGATAGTTTAGGGGTCAATTGGATTTAAGCGTTAACTAAAGCAGATCCGAAGTACTGCTCGTTTTGCCTTTCTTCTACCGACACGAAAAGGAACGCCGAGGGGAAGCCAGAAGCGCTAGGGAATTCGATTCGACGGAAAGAGAAGAATCAAACAGAAGAGAGCTGCAGCGAGAGATCGGAGATGAAGATCACCGCCTTGTTGGTGCTAAAGTGTGGCCCGGAGGGATCGGATCCGGTAGTTCTCGCGAACGCTACCGACGTCAGCCATTTCGGCTACTTCCAGCGAAGCAGCGTCCGAGAGTTCATCTTGTTCGTCGCTCGGACCGTCGCCAAGCGGACGCCTCCGGGCCAGCGCCAGTCGGTCCAGCACGAAGGTTCTTCCTGTTGTTCTAATTATTCTTTTCTCCTGATCTTCTTGTTGGGGTTTCTTGTTTTGCGTTTAATTGTGGAGTGATTATTCCTTTTTCCTTGGAGAATGATCTTAGGTTGTGGATTCTGAATTAATTTGACTATACGAGGCGTAACTTGCTTGATTCATGAGTAGGGGTCTTTGTGATAAATTATGATTCGTCTTTCTTTTGACCTTTGTCTTTAGAGTACAAGGTGCATGCTTATAACAAAAACGGGCTTTGTGTGATGGGGTTCATGGATGATCACTATCCTGTTCGAAGCGCCTTTTCTCTTCTCAACCAGGTATCCTCTTAATCTTAGAGTTTACGGTTTCTTTTTCCCTGCTAAAGCATATGATTTAAATTTTCAATAAAAAATTTTACAAGCGTTTCCACTATACCTGTCTGGTACTATCATACATATCATAAGCACTTATAAAGCGGCTGGGGGCTAAATTGGGTAAGTTGATTGGGAAATGCTTGAAGCGGCAACAGGACCAGCAATGCTATTGGGCCAAGGTGTTGGGTAGTTAAAAACTATGTGAACACAATGATTGTAGCTTAAATCAATTTTACATATTTACATATGCATGGTAAAATTCATAAGGAAACGCTGGTAAACACAATTGTGGTAGCTTAAATCTATATTAAGTTGATCTTTGTTTTTTAAGAGGGAAGGTGCATTTCAGCACAAATATGATGCCTGAGCAAATCATGAAACCCAACGAAAAAAATAATCTTTCATAACTTAATGTAGATTAAATATAAACTGTGCAGGCAGATGCTGCCTAAGTTGTTTTTGGCCCCTGGAGCTTGTTGCCTGCCTTCCAATGTTGAAGGCTTCATATTTAAATGTAGGGATGGCTGAAGTAGGAAAGGACAAAAAGATAAACATAAAAACCCATTGATTGAAGTAATTATGAAGAACTGCTACTACTTGTCAGGGCAGTGGGATATTATGACTTATATTTTCCACCGTTCTAATTCTATTCTTTGAATTTTCGGTCATGCTTTAAGTGAGGTAAAAAAGCATTTACATCCCTTTTTCCTGTACTCACAATCTAAGCTACTAAGAAGCTTACAAGGTAAGAGATGGGGAAGGGGCCTAACAAAATTGGTGGACACATATGCTTCCAGGAAGTTTTGAACACTTACCCATAGTTAAGGGTGACATCCTCCATGCATATGGAGATTCTTGCCACTTAGGCGAGATCTTAGGTGCAAGTATTTCTCATCTTTGATGGGGGACCTCATATATTTATTCATTTTGTTATTAGCTTTGACTGGATGAGCATTGGTGAACTTAAACCATTCTGCTGGTGGGTGCTGTTAGGGTTGTTCTTGGTTTGGGTATGCCTGGAGATTGGCTGAGCTGAACTGAGCTGATTCATTGCAAAAATCTGAACCAAACTGACTTTAATTGGTTTCTTTTGGTCTTTGAGATCCAAATTTTAGTAGATAATGTTACTGATAATAATGATATTTCACAGGTGGTAGATGAGTACCAGAAGAACTTTGGAGATTCATGGAGAGCCATACAGACAGATAATAGTCAACCATGGCCCTATCTGGAACAAGCTCTGGTAAAGTTTCAGGTATAAGCGACAACCAACTTTCTCTGTCATGTTTTCATGTAACTTGGAAAAAGCAGTCAAAATGGCCTAATGTCTGAACTTTATTTTTTAACTTAGGGAAAAAAATTGTTAGCAAGTGTTATTCCCTAACATCTGTTCACTTGCTCAGGATCCTGCAGAGGCTGACAAGTTACTGAGAATACAGAGGGAGTTGGATGAAACCAAAATCATCCTGGTGCGTGGTTCTAATTAGTTTTCCATGCTAAAGCTACTGCATTTTTCTTTTTACACTTAGTCTACGTGTATCTATTGAGGACTTCCCTTCTTGATTGTCGGTTTTGTTGTTGGTCCTTACCATAAGTTTATCGTGTGGTTTTCACCTTTCAGTTTGGAATGCCTTCCTTTTTAATATTTAGATGTTCTCTACATTGTTGTTGGTGGTGATGGTGGTGCCATTCTGTACTAGTTTAGTCAACCACTCCATCTGTCCCATAATTTGGCCTCCCATAATTTGGCCTCTTGTGCTTGTTTAACTTTTGTTTCACTTCAATTATTTTTAGCTTTTCAAAATAAAGCCGCAGCTGATACATACATACATACATGCAAATATATATATATACATATATATATATATAGGCCTTGTTCCTATGATTTGTGTAGTTGTTGGCTGTTGATCATTAGAGTATGCACTGAAACATGGGGACTAGTGTGGTTATCTGTGGCAATTGTTAGAAGAATTGAATTATATGCAGTCTTAGTGCTCTATTGACGGTGGGCAAGGGATTGTACTAGGTTAAGTTTTGCAGCAACTCTGATTTTTCTGTAGCAGAGATGGTTCACTTTTCTAACCTTAGCTCCTTTTTATTGATCATTTCATCTTTTTTGAATATGGTTTAACCAGCTTATAGGGTTATTCATCCTTTCTATGAAAATATTCTTGAACTAATAGCCTGAAGATAACTGGCTACTGCAAAGAATTCTCTCTCTGGTCGCAGTCATCAAAAGGTCTAAGGTCAAAATGAAATTTAGGATGGACATAGTGGTTGTTTGTCTGATATTGTGTCAACATTTCAACACCGTGTGAAATATAGAGTTAAAATTGTTATTTGTGGGACCTGGTTCCTTATACTCCATCTGTCCCGTTTCTATTTGCTTCATTTCTTTCTGAGACATCCCTAAAGAATTGACCTCTTTAATAAAGTAATTCCTTTGCAAAGTTACGCTCACATTATGGTTCTTGAAACTCAAGTTTTTCTCTTATGAAGGGTTTGTAAGGATAAAGAACTAAAGGTCAGAGGTTTTCTTTAACTTTGTGCATTTTATAAGGAGAAAGCAATTGAAATGGCTGGAGCATGTTGTAATGTTACTTCCTGAACTGCCTGGAAAAATTGTACTCCCTCCATTCCAATTTAGTTGGCCTCTTTGACTTTTCATGCAGTTTTAGGAAGTTTATATTTTAGTGCCTTTTCATATAAGACAAATGGTAGTGAGTAGTAGTGCTTTCTTTACCTTTTTGGGAAAGAGGGTCAAGTATTTTGGAACTGCCCTAAAAGCAATAAAGCCAAGTATTTGGGAATGGAGGGAGTATAGATGCTATTTTGTGAAGTAATGTTAACATTTTTAGTTTTCTCTCTTACATCATCATTTGTTTGTGACAGCATAAGACTATTGATAGTGTACTTGCTAGAGGTGAGAAGCTGGACAGTTTAGTTGAGAAGAGCTCTGATTTGAGCATGGCGTCTCAGGTAGTAGAACTATGAATTCCGACACTATTACTGATTTAGCTTTTATGTTACATATGCTAGTCATACATCAACTGTGATATTGTGTCTTCATGCGTTTTGATTTTTGTTAGAAACTAGGAGTCTAGAAAATAATTCCAATGCAGAATGTGTTTCAAAATTAAACTAAGGCACTTATTCAAATAAGCGTTGTTTGTTGAATTTTGAAACTGCTCTAGTTACCATTACTAATACGAGAACTATGTTTCTGTCATTGGGAACAGATGTTTTACAAACAAGCGAAGAAGACCAATTCTTGTTGTACTGTACTTTAAGCCTGCTCGTGCAATGACTCTTGACTTGTTCCTGCATTGCGGTGCCTGATGGCCAAACTGGCGGCTGTATATGTCTATATCTTTATCAGTCGTTTGCATTAAACAATTTGTCATTTTGATCCACGGGATGGTAAAAGTAAAAATCTACAGAAGCTGTTCTTGTCAATACTATAACATGCTTAGTGTTGTGGTTGGGACTCATTGATTCTTCTATTATAATGCACCAGCTGAAAATATTTGTATTGTTTACTCTACTCCATGTGTGCGCTGAAGAATTCAAGGCCCTTTTGTCGGACACTACCGGGCTCGGCAGAATATCATATATCTGAGGTAAAAGAATTGTGGCATCTGGCTTCGGGGTCAGGAATTAATAGTCTCAGCTGTTGTTAATGATAGGGATGATCCCTTTTCTTGAAGAAAATAAGGTGAATAATTTTGTCCAGCCTTTCTAATTTTTGAACGCCAGCTTTTCTTATTCGTTGTGAAGCATGGGCCCAGGACAGGATAAGGTCCCTATGGTCCCCAACGCTAGCTTGGTTTGTAAGGGAAAATGACGTGTGTTATGCCAGGAAACAAGCTAGCGCAGTGCTAGAAGAGGCCACCAAATACCAACAAAGTGCTAGAACAGATACCGCCAAAACCGACGCATACAGATAATGCAAACAATCTTACATCTTAATAATGCAACACATACTTGAGCCACAGAGACTGCCCGACAAACACATTCACCAGCCATAACAAAATACGGAACAACAGAGGATATGGCAGTGTATGTAGTGGAAACTTGCGTTAAACCTTAAAGAAATATACGTGTTTCATGGCGATGACGACGTTACTTGCCGAACAAGGATTTGATCCACCAGATGCCTTTGGTGTCATTTGGGGTGCCGTCTGCCTCCGGCGGGGGATCATGATGAGGAGTCTTGTGGAGTTTCTTCACGTCGTAGCCTGCCTCTGAGGCTTTCTCCACCAGCATAGTGTACACCTGATCATCAATCCGATTCTGCCTGCACAATACCTACACAACACAACAAAGACAGTCCCACCAACAGAATCAACTCAGCTCAATACCATAATGAACACAGTTCACAATCTCTTTCACAGATTCACACCATGAGTTTCAAAAACCAAAATGAAGAAATGCTGAGAGAGAGAGCGAAATACCCAAAGATACTTCTTGGTGGGGCTGCCAACCAGAGCATATTGATAATCATCATCAACATAAAGAACCCAGTAGTCCCCAGTAACTGGAATGATGGGCAAGAATGGGGGTACATAGAACTTGACCTTAAGCTTGGCCTCATCGCTCTTAGCGTCCAACTTATAGGCCGTCCCCTCAATGTAACCTCTCTTGCCATCAGACCAGGTCTCATTCAGGACATGAACTGTCCCATCTTCGTTCAGCCTGTAGGTGGCCCTCGTGTCCTCCCCATTTCTTGGCTGGTTTGAAGAAGGGATCGTCGCTATCTCGTACCACCGCCCCATGTACCTCTGGATGTCCAGACCCTTCACCACTTCCATCGTCTGCTTCACCATTATTCTTGCTTTCTGATCTCTTCTGAGGCTTTATTGGTTCAGGAATCGGGGATGACGAGGGTTTTGGGTCTAGATATGGTAGGGGCAGAACAAATTGCCGGATGATACGTGGACAAGCTTGAGCCTTTCGTTTGTGGGTGTAAATGGTAAATTTGAATCTGTGGGAGGTTCTAGGTCGAGTCTCTGGTTTCGTTTGGGTCTAAATGGGAGAAAGGTCACATTTGGTTCTAAACTTTGCATATTTTTCCATGTTAGCCTTAATGTTTTTTACCTTCCTAAATGACTTCTAAACGTTTGAAACTGTGTAAACTGTTCGTCTTAAAACTTGGCACTTTTGTAACATTAACTTTTCAAAAATTCTAGTATTTTATAAAGTTTAATATACTTCAAATAAATGCAATAATTTTTCACAGTTTATGAATCATTTAAAGTATTAGTTTTCCTTATTTTAAATCATCTTGCTAAACAATAGTTATGTTTTAGTAAATCTATAGGACTAACTATATTAACACTTTAGCAAAGTTTCAGAAATTATTTAGAAAAAAGGATAAATTTTTAAGACCCAAATGGAAAAATATGACAAGTTTTATGGCTAAAATGACCTTCCCACAGGTCTATATATGGTGCTGCTGATTTTTTTTTCTAATAAGTCTAATGTGCACTATACCCCTTATGTTTATATATATTTGTATTCCAATGCTGTCTTTCATTGTATAAAATAAGTGTGAACACATCAAATCTTATGTTAAAAAAAAATTGGAGATGTGTACAAACTCAATATACAAAGAAAATAAAGAATATGTATTAATAATGTATTACATATGTACAAATGATATTACATATATGTTACTGATATATTTAATAGTATGTATGAGTTCATTATTCCATTAAAAAATAGGTGTGAATGTCGCAAGTCTTGCTTCCCACCAAAACTGGGAATATATATAAATCAGATAATAGATATTTATGAAATTTGATGTATAAAGCAAATGATATATATATTATATATATAATATATATATATATATATATAACATTGATATATATGTATAATTGAAATAGCAAAATTTTTACTAATATATTATTTTTGTTAGTAAATAATTTTATGATTTCTTCCACATTATGATTATAATATTATTTCTTTATATGTACCATTTTATGCTTGCAACCATATATGTGCTTGAAAAAATATTAGGGATTCATTTAGAGAAAAAATAAAAGATGAGGGACAAAAGATAGGCTTTTACATCAAACCGTTTGTCTTTATTATTACTCTCTCTGTCCCATAATAAATGAAATGTTTCTCTGGGTATGGAGATTAAAGTGTGTGTAATTTATGTTATTTTTATCAATTTTGCCCATGGAACTAAAATTATTGTTTTTTTTTTATTTTGTGCAATAAAAGTTTAAATAATGATTAAAAAATAAAAATTTATTTTTTTGGATTTTGTATAGTGGGAGATTGAGTAAAGATCAAAAAAAATTATTTATTAGATTTTGTGTAGTAAGAATTTAAATATGGATAAAAGGGTAAATTGATAGTTTAAAATTTTCTAAACGAGAAAACATTTCAATTTTTTTGGGACATAAAAAAAAAATACATTTTATCTAAATTGGGACTGGGGGAATATTATTTTACTGTGAATCTGGCGCTGTTGTGGTTGCTTGCTGCCTTTGATTGCGAATCCGCCACTTGCGTCCCCATCGTCATCTCCCTGCTGGCTTCCACTATTTTGTTTCCAATGCCGCCACATCCAACTCCAGCACCCGCCACATCTATCTCCAGCACCGACAATGAAGATCCGCCCAACCCATCGCTCTCCACCACGACCGAAGACAATGTTTGATTGCCTGCAACTTCACATCCGCCACCAAGTGAATCTGCTTGCACTCATCCATCACTGCCTTCATTGAAAAGAAGAGAATAGAATATGCTTGAGATTTTTTATTTTTAATAAGGGTAGAACAGTAATTGCATGGGTAGTAATACATAAAGTATGGAGCATATAATACACTTTCAATTTTTGGATACTTAATTTACAAACTTGGAGAGCAACGGAATAAGGATAATGCAAATGTAAATAATTCAAGAAAAAGTAAACTCCATCGTAGGTCCATTAACTTATTTTCTTGTCCTATCCATGTCACATAATTTCATTTTATCTTAGCAAAGTCCCATACCTCATATGACGCGTTTTATTGAGGTTTTTTCGTCAATTTTGGCTGTTAATTTTAATAGAATTTCAGTAGAAAATAACAATTCTAGCCCTTAGATTTTATCTCTCCTACTACTAACACCCTAAAACTTATGAATTTAATGACTCAAGCACATCTTCATCTCATGCCAAACACGGTTCACACACTATCATTTAATCAATTAATTGGAGAAGGCACTTTAAATCATCAGACAACCATGCAATAATGAACTAGTCAAAGCCCATCATATTGATGATTGCAACACCATATCGTCATACAAAACTCTAATCCACTTGCCCAATTCCTAGCTTGACATTTGAAAAAGCAAATTTTTTTTTATAATATACATAGATTTTACAGAAACAGTAGATAAATTTACACCTTGAACAACTTCATTAAAGAAAAGAATAAGAAGAAATGTTTTTTATTCAGACTGGCTCGTTATAATGATATTAGAACCATGAGCAGGCCAAGAAGAAACAAGTCGTGGGGACTCAGCTTCATACTGCCCATGAACTAATAATACTGCAGTAGCAATGAGCCACCTCTGGCAAGGGTGGGAAGGTTGCTAGGGAACCGGCAATCTCATTGGTGTTGTCCTCGTGGCTAGTTGCTATCTTTTTGACCTGATCGCCTTTCTCCAAATCGCAATAGACGTGATTTCATTGAAAGGTTCATCGATGACATGAACACCATCAAATGCACGACAAGCCAAAGGGGTTCCCCCCCCCCCCCCCCTCCATTACACACACACACACAACACACACTAAAGACCACTGATCATCATCAAAATATGCCCCTTATCCAACTTCTCACTAACAACATCCATTTACAAAAATTAGAGTTAGGGTTCTTGAACAATTTCAGAAACAATGTAAAATTAAGTTCCAAAAACATAGAGCTATTGTCATGCAGCCTGAATACAACAAAACCAAGCCATCCACAAAGTGATTTCCACAAACAGTGATGGCTGGGAGCTTTGGGATCAAATTGGACTCCATGATATTTTTCAAGTTCTTTAACCTAGACTCTTTGATTAAAGTTCCAAAACTATTTCAATGTTACATATCACTTTGAAAAATCATCAGCAACACCAAACAATAATCACATACAAATTTCATCAAAGATTTATCATTGGAGAAGTGGTTAATTTGTTACATATATAATTTTTAAGGTATTAGAAGCAGGATAGTTAAAGTCTAAGATACTAAGACAAGGGTGAGGAAAATCTAGGGATTGGAGTTGCTATTTTTTACTAAGATTTCATTAAAATTAACAGCCAAAGTGACAAAAAGGACTTCTATAGTATAAGTTATATGAGATATGAGATTTTGCTAAAATAAAATGGAGTTACATAACTTAAATAAGATAAGAAAAAAGTTAAGGGACCTATAATGAAATTTACTCAATTCAAGAAACCATCTACTAGTAACTCACATTGTCAACGTCTCCCACCTTACACGGGGACAGGCCTCAAAAGCATTGTTGACTTTGTGAAATGTCAAAGTTAGTTGTATTTAGCTCCCTTGCTATTAGAGTTTTAGAAAAGCTATTTAAAGTTTTATTTTTATTAGTAATAAATTATCTCAACATTTGACTATAATTATAAAAGTTATTTCTGGACAATGCCTTTGTTTCTTTTTTTTGAAAAATTGTTTATTTTTAACTTCACTCATTTTTTCTTTAAATTTCAAACCCAACGCCGAGTGTTTTGTTTCCAGCTTCTAAAAGACACTTTTTAATCATCTTTAACAATTATCATGATATATGTGTTCTACTTTCCCTTGGCCATATTCATCAATTAAACCAAAATTCCCGTTAGAGTTGTCCTTGCCTCTGTTTACACGTAAAGTTCACATTTTATCTTCCAAATATGGCATTGTGCATTGTCTAGGACAACATCAAAATCAAAACTCTCGATAGCATGCCTTCTTGCTCAAGCCTCTTCTGCTCTCGAGTCTCAACGAACTTTCACAATTTGAACAAATCAGTGCCCTTGGTCCTGCTCCTGCTCCCCTTTTGTGTAACTTAAAAGTGTTGCGTTTGCTCTAGGTGAGAAACTGGACGGTTTAGCCGCGCATAGTATCGCTTAACCATACCCTAACCGTAAACCCTAAATCCATCATATGACATGGTGATATTCATATCAATCAAACCAAAACCAGATCGATGAAGGAGAAACTTTTGAGCGTGATCATGAAACGAGGATGCCAAATGCTAAAAGAGACGCTGTCAAAACTGACACAATAACATTCATGCTAGCGCAGTAGCTTTGTGTACTAAATTCCCTCCATCTTCAAATACAAGAAGCAAATAAAAATATAAACACTGCATGACTTGAACATCTAATAGCTGCAGTAACCATCCTTGTTCACATAACGAAAGAAGCAAAAGTTGTACATTCTACCTGGACACTAGGTACACGATACTCACATCATGAGTTGCTATGTTACTTGTGACAGAAGTCACTGAACCAGAAAAACATACATATGGGTTCATGGCAAGGTAGCTACTTGCCCAACAAGGATTTGAACCACCAGATGCCTTTGGTGTCCTTTGGGGTGCTCTCTGCCTCCGGTGGAGGATCGTGTTGAGGTGTCTTGTGGAGTTTGCTCACGTCGTACCCCTCCTCCTTGGCTCGCTCTACCAGCTGATTGTATAAGTTGTCATCCATGTGACTCTGTCTGCACAATATCTACGCAACAGAATCACAACAACAGAGTCATGTGAGTCAGAACATTTGGTTCCCATCTGGAAAGAAGGATGTTAAAGAGACAGCGTAGAACGCTTCCACAATAATGATTCTCTAAAGATAATACAGCAGATATTAAAGTTAAGTTGTGTGCAGAACCAACTTCGAGTAAACTGCCTAGTAGTAATTGCTTGGATTATACTTTTTGTATAGAACTCACGGATCTTAAGAGAGTTTTTTGATGTAGAGACTAGTCTTTTGAAAAACCTCTATGGGTAGTGTTTGGACAAAGATTAAAAGGTTGATTGTTCCTAATGCAAAATTGTTCACAAGATTCACTTGACTTTGAACAAGATTCACTTAGCTTTAAACTGTCTAATGGCTTTTAACTGAAACTTGTAAAATTCATTTTGTAGAACTTTTTGTAGGAATGATACTACAATTCCGAAATGCACAAGAATATGGCACCCACTATTAAGTGTGATTGATGCAAGTAAATATACCACCTGCTAGCTCTACCGCTACAAGTCAGTATCTCAACAACCGAGTTCATAATCCAAGCACTACATAAGCAATTCTGAGAGCAATCAATCAAAGCCTGGTGAACCCATGTCGAGAATCACGAAATGCTGCAAGATTAGAGCTGCTAATATGGTTCCGGGTGAGACTAGTACTGGAAGTCAAGCTATTCTCCCACCGAATTATACTTGATAAACTTGTAAAACTAGTAGTTACTGGAGAGAGAGAGAGAGAGAGAGAGAGAGAGAGAGAGAGTTACCCAAAGATACTTCCTCGTGGGGCTCCCAACCAAAGCATATTGATAATCCTCATCAACGCATAGGACCCAGTAGTCACCAGTAACAGGAATGATTGGCAAGAAGGGAGGCAAGTAGAACCTGACCTTGAGCTTAGCCTCATCGCTTTTAGGGTCCGCCTTGTAGGCCGTCCCCTCAATGGCATCTCTCTTGCCATTAGACCAGGTCTCATTCAGCACATGAACAGTCCCATTCTCGTTCAGCCTGTAGGTAGCCCTTGTGTCCTCCCCATTCTTTGGCTGGAAAAAAGAAGGGAACGAGGCTATTTCATACCACCGTCCCATGTACCTCTGGAGGTCCAGACCCCTCACCACTTTTTGCGTCGTCTCCTTCCCCATTCTTGCTCTCTGATCTGATAAGACGATAAGAGTAAAGTTTGAGTCTTGGATGGGGTTTTGTAGTGGGTTTTGGCTCCGGGCCTAGATATTATAGTGGCAGAGCAGATTGCTGGGTGGCACGTGGACAAGTTTGAGCCTTTCGTTTGTGAATGTGCACAGTTCTCTGTGGGAGCTTCTAGGTTGAAAAGTCTGTGGGGTTTTTCTTGATGCCGATGATTTTGGATGTTACTAAGAAACTTGGGAAGGAAGGAATTAAGGATAAGGATAATTGAAATGAAAAATAATTCAGGGGGAAATAATTGGGCTATCAATCGTATACAAGCTTCAAAGCATTGTCTACCCTGTCAACCTCAAACTCCATGTATCACGTTTCCTTCACTTTCTTGCATAACAAGTCTTTAAGCCCTTGTTTTTTTACATACATACATATATTTATATTGTGAAGCTTAACTGAGAAGCAAGTGACACCATTTGTTTGCATGCACGACAATTTTATTTTGGGCACAAAAAAATTTATGAAAAGAAATATCTACATTGGGAAAAAAATGTTCAAGTTCTTACAAAAAATGAAGAGTAAGAACTGATATTTTCATCCCATTTCAAATTATTAAAATGATTAAAAAAGATACTTTGGTTAATGGAAAAAGAATCTCTTCATGTTTTTTGTTCGTTAATTCCAAATTAATAATATTATTACATGATATATCAGCATTCTATTAACTACTCCCTTATCCCAAGTTCTTTATTCTATTTCAGTTTTTTGACTCAAGTTTGACTTGAACTTATTTATATTATTATCTAACAAAATTTTTAAAACAATTATATTTAAAAACTATAAGTCTTTTAGTTTCTTACTATAATTTTTTTTTAATTTTTTTTTAAAAAATAATAATGTAAATAAATTCAAATCAATCTTCAATAAAAAAAACTAAAATAGAGCAAAGAATTTGGGAGAGATGTAGTATGTACTAACAACATTTTTTTTGGCCTTGTTGCCTCTTAAATCTATTTTATCATCATCTCACTTTTCTATTTCAATCCTAAAAGTTTACATTTTTCTAATTGAGTTCTAGAACTTTGGAACAATGTAAACAATTAGTCATGAGTTTACTAAAACATAGTTATCAAATAGAAACTTGATTGTACAAAGACAAATTTAATAATTTAGATGGTTGTTATCTGTCAAAAATTATTGTGAAGTTTAATTTTAATGGAAGAAAAATACTGAACAATTCAAATTAAAATTAAAAAACCGTTGATACCAGATTGTTCCTTTGTTTTATCTTTTTCTCTCGATTAACCACATAAAGAAAAATATCCGTAGTAATTGTTCATGGTTACAAAGTATTAGGCATCATTTAGAAAATTGTAAACTTTCAGGATTGAAATAGAAAAATGTATGAAATTTTGAGGACTTAATGTGGTTTTTTCCCTCCAAAGATTATAAGAGAATATATGATACACTTCACCAAACCCATTCTACCTAAGCAGCTAAACCCTAATTTACCGGTAGAAGATGAGAAACTTTTGATGTATCCCATTGAATACAAGATGTACTAGTTATCATGTCAATATAATATATCTACTACCTTTCTAGCTATAGTTGTTTTCTCAACACATACAACAAGGACTAACCATGGATATTTTGCGTTAACAAACATACACTATTGAACTATATTTTGGTTGCCTTCTATTTACAAATCGTATACCATAAGCCAGTACACCAGAACTATCGTCCACCTAACAATGAAAATTAATCTTCTTGAGGTACTATCAAGTGCTGAAATACTAACTTAAAATACTAAATCCTCTTAAATGAGCCGTTTTTAAAAACAAAATCTTAGATTAAATGAAAAATCTCTACACAATTCGTTTCACTTTATCTTTGTTGTTTAACATATATTTTTCAACCGGGTTAAGAGAGGTGATGCAGGGTCCAAGTTTTTAGGCCTTATTTGCCTATGAAATTCTACCCCAATTACACAACCACCTTTTTTTTTTGTCTAACCCAATAGCATCCTTCTTCGGTCCTCAGTCCTCACTCCCCTTGTTTAGTGTTAATCAAGTGGCAACTTCATCCTTCGATGGATCCGACCACTAGTTAGATCTAATGAGATCGACAATGTTAATAGGAGCCTAATGACTACATTTTCACCCAGAGCTTGCATAATCGTGTCAATTGAACACCAATTGATTCGATGCAATAGCTCGACTTCGACATGTCCAAATGAAGATGGAAGGAGTCGGAGGGAGCTCCTTTGTTGATGAGATGGGGAAAGGGATGGGATCTGGTAGATGGCATTACGTGGCAAACCTAATCAACATTGGCATCTGTTGGGACTAATCTGGAGGAATGGATATGTTTTGGTGGATTTGGTCAAAAAGATCAGTTTGGGCGACCTTTGGTTGGACAGACCTGGCCAAATAAAACTAGTTTGGCAATAAGACTGGGTGGGGTGAGGGATGCTACTAGTGGCTACACTTAGGGAATGTTGGTTGAGCATGGACTGGTTGAGCATGGAAATAGGTGGGAAGGGAAGGGGTGAATCTATATGTGGATAATGCATTAATCAAGTTCCATTAAGCTAAAACAAACTGACCACTCATGTCTAAGGTCTAGAGCCCTTTCTAATCGGGGCCAACTCAAGTAAGTTGGGCCTCATATATTGGGTTTCTGCACCGACAAAGATCCGCAAGCATTGAGCCTTTCGAGCCTAGGCCCACAATCCAGACCTCACTTTTCAACGTCAAAGTTCTAACTGACAACACTCTGGAAGTTGGAAGCCATTAATTGAGATCTCACTCGCTCACTCGTTCCAACTCCAAGTGGAAGAAGAAGAGGACGACGGCGACGACGACGACGAAGGCAAGTGGGGGAGAGAGAGAGAGAGCGAAGGGATGTCGCGGCGATCTGGAACTTGCTTGAGGTGTTGCCTTGTCGTGTTCGCGGTGGTTTCCGCCCTCGGCGTCTGCGGCCCCGCTCTTTACTGGAGATTTAAGAAGACCATTCGATTCGCAGACTCCAAATCGTCTTGTCCTCCTTGCGTCTGCAATTGCCCTCCTCCTCTCTCCCTCTTCAACATAGCACCCGGTACCTCCTCTTTTCTCGCCGTCTTTCTCATTCTTTTCCTGTTTTTCTGCTTCTGGATTGTTGTTAGATCTTTGGTTTTGTTTGAGTTCTTTTTGTCCCATGATTCGATTTGCATCCTCATCTTACTCATTTTGACTTCTAATAACAGTCTGTGATTTTATCAATTGGTGTTCCTAGTTTGGATCCTTAGCTTCTCTCCTTGCATAAATATAGATTGTAGTCAGATTGAACGAAACCTCTAAGCTCAATGGGGGAGACAATGGGGTTTCAGTCATAAAGTTTAGGTTGTAGAAGTTAATGTACTGTTCTGATACGGTTATAACTAGTTAGCTCTAAATATGGTCATTGCTTAGGATGACCTCAGCTCAAGGTTTGGTTGCAGAGGGAAGCAAGCTTCTGCATCTATAGTTTTTGTTTTTTTAATTATTATTTTTTATTATGCAGTTTTTTTGCCACTAAAAGCTCGTTTTTTGCTGCTTCTTTCTAACCTGATCTTCTTTGTCTTGTTTTTCTGCAGGATTGGCCAATCTGTCTGTATCAGGTTAGAGCTTATTTCTGTCAGCTCAGGGTAGTGAATTGCAAATAATTTATTTTGTTCTCAATTTTATTTATGGAATGTCAGTTTAATTTTTTATTAGAACTACTTCTGTCATTCACAAAAGTAGACTATCCAATGCAACTAGGCTTTCTCTGCCTAGGAATTGCTATATAGCTCTTATACCATCTCAAGTTCTCAACCATGATTGCCTTCTTTTTCTCAGCCAATTGCTAACACCGCAATCTACACTAACTGATCCATCCTTCGGTCTTTGAAGCCTTTGAAAATCAACCTAGATACTCCAAAGGGTAATTGTGTGTTTTCATGGCTTAGGCAATAATAAAATCTATGAAGAATCAAATTTCTGCAAGATTTCTATTCAATGAGCAACATTGTGTCGGTAAAGCTTTCTTAGGATCATAGCTTTTTGTCTAACAACCATGCACTTAAAGATTTTGCACCATTGATTAGTCATTTATTTGGTTGCCTTATCATATTCACTCTGCAGGCTACTCTGCTTGAGCTAGTAGAATGGAGGAATTAAGGGCCCTTAAACTAGGTTGCAAGCTGCATGTCCTTTTAAGTCTGAGTCTGCTGAAGTAATTTACTTGAGCAATGAAAAAGATCAAATTGAACATAGCTGTGGGCGAATTAAATTAGTCCATATAAATCATTACCAGTTCTTCAACCTGTGCAATTGCAGTTTCTTTTTTCATTTTCTCTGCTGAATCTAGAGTTATGTAGATGTGAGAAATAATAGTTTTGGGTACAGATTGTGGGAGCAATGACCCTGATCTCAAAGAGGAGATGGAGAAGCAGTTTGTGGACCTTCTGACTGAGGAGTTGAAGCTGCAAGAAGCAGTTGCAGAAGAGCATACCCGCCACATGAACCTTACGTTTGCTGAGGCAAAACGGGTGGCTTCCCAGTACCAGAAGGAGGCAGAGAAATGCAATGCTGCCACAGAAACATGCGAGGAGGCCAGAGAGCGTGCAGAGGCATCCCTACGCAAGCAGAGGAAGATAACGTCATTGTGGGAGCAGCGAGCACGGCAGATGGGTTGGGAAGGGGAATAAAACAACTTCCCAGTTGAATCAATGAATCACCCCAGCTTAATATGTCCTCAAGCAGGTAAAGAGATATGCTTGAGCTGTTTTTTTAAAGGCAAAGGCCTGGCTCCCTCAACCTTCTTATGCTTTTTGCTCACATTTCATTTATTTCCACAAATTGGTGGGTGTATTCAATCTGTATTTGTGACTAGTATGCTACTCCTTTAACATATGGTTTTCCACTTTATTCGAAAGAACCAACTGTTCTTCTCTCATCAATCACCTTCGTGATGTGGAGATGCTAAAAACTGGATGGCTATTTGCATGGAGGTCGTAAGGTTTTTATAATGATATTGAACGGTACCGTCTTTGAATGATTGTACAGGGAACCATTGTCTTCCAAATTAAGCGTATGGAGCTCATGGGATTATGTGATGAACCTTATAGTTAGATTGCTTTAATACCATTAAGTCTAGAACTAACCCAAGTTATACCTGTTCCACTTCCACACGCACTACAACTGAGTAAGATTCTTGAGATCACCGAGAGGTGGTTCCGACGAGGTTTCGGCTGGGTATTTAGATCTAGGTGACCCGATGGCTGGAATCACAGGTAATGTTGTACCATTTAAGGATGATAATTGGGTGAGTTGGGTCAGGTTTGGGTCTAATTGGATTAGCATGAATTCGGATTCAAGTCGGGTTACTTTGGTTCAGATTGTGTTGCTTTCAGGTTTAGGTTTGGTTGGGTTAATCTATTTTGGTTCATGTTTAATGCAAGTCAGGTCAATTTTAATCTTAAATAAGTTTAGGTTAGGTTTCGGGCCAAATTCGAGTTGATCGTCATGTTCACTCAAGTTATTAATGCATAAACTGAAATAATTGTATCGATTCAATTCTTTGTTCAATTTTTTGTTAAAATTTAGATTAAAAAATTTGTTTTTGTTTAGTTAAATTTTCTTTTCTTAGTATGTTTAATTAAAAAATTCACAAAAAATTTTATTCAATGTAGTTTATTACACATTTAGGTTGTTTAATATTGTTGCTAATACTATCTAATACTTGATTGGTTTTTAAGAGTCATACTCTTGAGCTTTCATTACACAAGTTATGTAGACCCTCATCTAATTATCATCTAGACACATACTATCACAATTTTTCTAAACTCATGTTTTGATGAATTTTTTTTATAAAATTACCATGAAATGCAAAAATATAGTTCACTATTAGTTACTAAGCTGCAAAATTTTAAAATTTTTAAGTGAAAATACAAAGATTTCAAAAGTTTAGGAACTCATGTTACAATTATTATAGGTGACTGAAATTTTTAAAATTTAGGCACCTTAATACAATATACGTAAAAGTTTAGGGATGAATTTTATAGTTTTGATAATTGGTTACCAAGATCATTAAACTTACTAAATATAGAAGTATTCAAAAAATAGAAGTTACTAAATATAAAAATACCTTCCTAAAATTTAAGAATTATTAAACATGAAAGAAAAAATGGAAATATGATAGTTCATTTATCAAATATGAGACTTACTAAATATGAAAGTCTAAAAAAATGTAAGTTACTGATTATGAAAGTCACTCTCCCCAAATCAGGGCTTGTTGGGTTTAGTCATTGAGTTATCTCAGGTTCAAGTCAAGTTAGTCTCGGGTTTTGGTATTTCAAGTTTGGGTCATTTGAATACGAATTTTCTCAGATTTCATTTTAATCAGGGTTCAAGTCGTTAACTTTCTCTACCAAATTAGGTCAGATCAGTTTGGATTCAAATAGGTTTGATCACATTTCATGTCAGGTCAAATTTTACCACCCAAGTTCCATTGTCATGAGTTTGAGTCAGACTAGTTCGGGATCTTGAGGCTGGATTTGAGTTAAAGGTGTTCACTGGGCCAACCCGGTTAAGGATCGGCCCAACCCAGCTGGTCTCAATCCTAGGTTTGAGGGCCTGGGCAAGACCTTGGTTAAGGCATGCGGGTCCATGTTGGGTCTTACCCAGTCTTGGGCCAAGCTGGGCCTAGGCCCGCTATTCTTTTTTTTTTTTTTTTTAAGAATTTGATTCTAAAACAATTTTTTTTTAAAACTAATTGTTTTAAGAGTAAAACACCACCACCGGTGTGAAATTTTATTAATTTAAAAGCCAAGTGACACTTACATAACTTAGAACGGGCTTTACATGAGTCAATAACAAAACGTTCCATAAAAGTAAATGTAAAATAAAAAGTCAGATCTGTGCTGAACAGCAAAATCAGATCAAATACAAAATAGAAAGATAATGAACAAGCTGTGAATTTAAGCATCTATCTCATCGGGGTTTTCTTTGTCGAAACTCTTGTGGTCTTATAATCTTAAAACTGCAATACCCTAATCACGGTTGCATATACAAACTTCAAATGCATCTAGTGATAACCTTACGCATTTCTCTAAAATTACACGTTTTCCAGTGCTGAAAGCCGACTCAGATGTAACAGGTGAGACAGGAAACGCTAGAACTTCTTTGGTAATTATGGAAAGTATTGAAAATTTGTTACTTCTTGCTTTTCACCATTCTAAAATGTCGGTTTCACTATTCTCCCAAACCAAGTTGAGGTATGCATCTACTTCATTAAAACCGGATACTGTAGCACGGGGTCGTTTAAGGAGTTGTTCTGTCGGATTGAATGATGATAAACCCGACGATGATGAACACCCGATGGTAGAGGAAGTAGAGTTCGCAACCTTATCCTTATGCCGGTCGGCATAAATCTTAAATAACTCTTGCAAGTGCTCCTCAATAGTGGCTTCATTGCTTTAACTGTGTCTTTTAAGAACTCATCATCCTTGTATTAGTTAAAAACCCATGCAATATTGACCAAATATATTAAAACCTTGTGAGATGTGGGATAGTATATACCGGAGTAAAAAATAGTGGCATCATAAAAATATCGTAGCACAACAGCCACTTTTGACAGTTTATCCTACATCTCTTGTTTCAAAAGCGTTCTCTTTTCTTTAACATTTATAAAACATGTCATGTGTGCAGCAAATGGTATTGCATCTATCAACATCTCGTAAGTTGAGTTCCATCGGGTAAGGCAATCAAGTTTAAAATGTTTCCAGCTAAAATCGAGGCCATTTTCAACACAATATAGCTTAAACTCTTTGAAAACTTTGGTCTTTGACTTCAAATAATAGATTGCCCATTGGATTAAAGTAATTTCAATACTCAAAACTTGAGGACCTTTTTGGACAGCTAAGTTTAAAATATGACATACACATCTAATATGAAAAAATGCGGCATCCTAGACAGGTTCTAGTGATTCCTTCAATGTCTCAGCCACGACATCGTTGTTGGATGCATTATCAAATATTATGCTAAAAACCTTGTATTGACAAAAAAATTCTTTAAAATTTTCTGAAATAACTTGGAATATGTTCCAACCAGTATGATCAACCTTCATCCACTTAAATGCAATTATACGCTTTTGAACAATCCAATTATCATCAATCCAATGTGCAGTGATACAATAATAATCTTTTTATAGTGGTGAAGTCCATATGTCACTAGTGAATGAGATAGAATGCTCATGGTGAAGTCCACATGTCACTAGTAAATGAGATAGAATGATCAAAAGCAGAGAAGTATACTTGTAGGTTTGATTTACCGACTTCATAAATTTTAAATGCCTCCCTCCTAGCAGTACTCCTAAATGTTCTTTTAAAAGCAGAGTTTAATTCTGATTTAATTCATTTTTCCGTGTGCCTATCTTCCACTTGTATAAATTGTTTTTCAGTTAACATCATGCATTCTACCATGCATTCTCTACAATTTTGTTGATTAAATCTAAAAATACCGGATCCACCGACAGTACTCGCAAGTTGTGTCTGACCCCTGGTATTGGCAGCTGCATCCGGACATAGATTCGGGTGCTTATGTTCCATGTGCCATTTGAGTGTTCCCATGCCAGAGTTCTTCTTGCGCACGAGCTTTGTGTTGCAATGTTTACAATTTGCGAACCTCGCATCATTGCCATGACCATCCTTCTCGAAAACTTAGTCAAAATGCTCCCAAACCCATGTGGTGAGTCTCGATGTCTTGCCTATGATGGAAGTTCGGGTTGATGGCTTGTCGGGGTCGGTTGAGAACCATTTCCTCCACCAACATTCTCTACTGCCGTTGGCTCCACCTCCTTAACGTCATCATCCGAAAGTTGATCATCGAGCCCCAAGTCATATTGACTCATATCGAATTGTTCGTCTTCATTAGTTTGTTGGATTTGAGCCCCACGGGTAGCTGGTAGGGAAAGGTCACGAAAAAAAGACCTCAAACCGGTGCGGGATGAAGAGCTTGAGGCCTTTTCTTTTCCTCTTGATGTCATTTGTGTGAGAATAAATTGAGAAGATAAAGAGCTTTAAAAGTAATTAAGGAATTATTAAGAAAAACTAAAGAAAATAAGGTTGAGAGCTTGAAGAAAATGAGAGAATGTATTAGTAGAAAGGGAGAGATTGCTAATATTGGTGTGAAGAAATGATGGAAATGACCTCTTTATTTATAGGGGAAGGCATTTTTTTTTTACTAAAAAGCCCTTAGAATATAGTTGTTAGGAGGGGCAAAAAAGTAATTCTTGGGGTTAAAAAAATGCTACAGGCCGTTGAAGGACCTGCAATGTAATTTTTCTTTGTTTTTTTTTAATCTGGAGTTGTTAGGAGCGACAGGCGACCGTTGGGACCGGACTGGCCAGGCCAGGCCAGGGTTGGTCCCGAGCCAGTCCCTGTGTTGGGCCTCTCCTATGTCGAGCTGAGCTCACTTCAACGCCCTTCCTATCTGAGCCAGTCCCTGTGTTGGGCCTCTCCTATGTCGAGCTGAGCTCACTTCAACGCCCTTCCTATCCGAGGCTCATAACCGCCCCTCCCGATGCCGTTCTAAGTCTGGGCCCATGCCGAGCCAGATTTAACCGAATCTGACCCGACCTGGTTCTAAGCTGGGCCGGTCCTCACCTGCCCCTTTGAACACCATTAATTTGAGTGCTTGCATGATGAAGGAGTTGGGCTGGACTGAATGAGCGCAGGTTGCAAGCAAGAGGAGGCACAGCTGGGAAATAAAATAACACAGAATTGTTTACTGCGTCAGACCATAAATAGGGGCAACTCAAATGGGCGAATTGGAATTGGATTCAAAACGTTGCAAACAAGGGGAAAAAATGGTCCGGTAACACATTAATGCGGTTCACTAGTTTCCAATGAACCATGCTTCACCAATTTTGTGTTTTTCACACTCTAGTTCTCGAAGTTTGCTCTCCAGTCTTATTTATTCGGAGTAAGAGTTAGCCGGATTTTAAAGGATTTTATCCTACTAGTAACCAAAGATTATTGTTAGGATTTCCACTTGTTTATTACCCGAATTGTGTACCTACCGTAAAACCTATTGTTGAGTAAAGATAAAAGTCAGAGTAAAATTGCAGACAAGTAGTAGTTCAAAATGTAATATTGATTAATAGTTATTGACGAGGGTTTTTTTTTACCCGCATGTTGTAACGGATTTTTTTTTATAAATTTATCATTAAAATAAATATCAATAATAATAACTTCAAAATTCTAAGTCATAAATTTATATCCATTAATTAATATTTTATTTCATCTTAATTTTGAGTTAATTTTTTTTATATTATGTTCTTATCATTAAAATGATGAGTTATGATCAAAACATAAAACTGTGATATATAATATTGTATATTCCCTGAAATGATGGATTTTTTTTTCATTAAAAAAAATTCACTAAAATTTTTTTATCTCTTATCAATTTAAATTCCATGTTTTAATATAGATGAAAAGTTTATTTAAAAAACTTTAATTTCAATTTTAGGGATTATTAACCAAATTGCTTTATTAAACCATAGAGATTTTCTTTTTACCGTTACTACGTTAATGGTAACCAATGTTTTACTTTAGAAAATAATACATCATAAAAAAATACAATAATACAAAATTGTGTTTAATTTGTATCAATCAATGAATGGTTTAACCATTAACATAGTAAATGTAAAAGAAAAAGAAAATAAATAAATTGACTAAAGTGGAATCAACCAAAATTATACAAAAGATGACAAATCATAATGACCAAAGTTTTGTTTGAGAAAACAATAATGAAGAAAAATAAAAAAAATAGTTTGGGGACCAAGAGGAAAATGTAAAAATTTTAGGTATTAAAAGTTTAATAATTGACTTAATAAAAGTTAAGGAAAAAGCTCTATTTTAGTAAAAAAAAAAAAAAACCATGGTGAATTACTATAATTAAATAGTTATTAAGTTTAGAGACCAAAACGTAAAATTAATCAAGCTCAAGGTCTAATATGGGAAATGGAAACAATGTAGGGACTGAAAACATGTTTCACAAAAAAAAACATGAAACAAAATGATAGTGAGATAATAGCAAAATAGGCCCTTAAGAAAGCTACTGCTTTTCAAAAATCTAACCAAGCTTCCAAAAAAAGCAATCGCAAAAAAAAAAAAAAACAAAGAGAAATGCAGTTGGCGAATGAACACCACAACCTAAAGGGGCAAAATGATAAGGGCACTGTAGTTTACTATATAATGAATAGTGACAGACTCACAGCTTTTAGAATATAGTAGTAATGGCCGGCATATTTAGAAGTTTATTTAAGTCTATTTTAAAGAGACAAGAAGATGGAGAAACATTAGAGAATAGAAGAGTTAAAAACTCCCAAAATTTGGTAATATTAGGAAATTGGAACATTCTTAAGGTTAGTAAGTGTTCCATTACAAAAGAACTTTTGTTTTACGAATGACCTAAGCTATAAAAATTGTAAAAAGAATTGTTCTCTCATGGGTCTTTCAAAATGAGAAATTTCTAAAGCTTCTAAAACTTCAAGAATTAGAAAGAATTGTCAAATAGAAGAATGAAGAAGTTAAGATAAGATTTAGTAATGATAGAATTACAAAAATTAATTTTTCTAAATTAGAATCAAGAATACCATCTTCGAGAATCCTTTATAGATCTCATAGTGCTCCTTCTTTTTATATCCAAGAATCTAAGTATAAGAAAATAGGACGGGGGAGCTAGAGAGTTTACAAAATAAGCTTCACACTCTGTTATAGAATTGACCTTATCATTTTGGAAAAAGGTCAAACATGTAAGCAACAAGAAGAAGATTCAAATTTTGTGTTAATAGGATCACCTGATTCTAGTTTCTAAGATTTTCAATTAAAAGTCATAATATAACCATTTACAATGGACTGCAAAAGTCTAAATAAAGAATTTTTTCAGACAAGAATGAAGTTAAAAAATGATGGTTAACGAATAAGGATCCCAACGAAGAAAGGAAAACAATACAACGCCTTTAATATAAGAGAATTATGAGAACTAATAAGAATTTAAAATTCTTTAAATGGTTTATTCGTACAGTAGTCTTACAAAAGGATTACCACATTAAGCTTGTTAAAAGAAACATGGTCTACTTGCAAGACTAATCATTAAAATGAAGTAGCTGCACTGTATCAGCCCACTACCTTAGTCAAAGTAGGAGAATATATGATGAATACTCATAAGTGTATTTCTGTTAAGGGTTTAAATTATCATTATACACTTTGAATGTGATCAATTTATCTAATTTGAAGCACTTTTTCCACCGAGTTACTATTTACCAATTTACTATTCATAGTTACTATTCACCAACCTACTATTCATGGTTACTATTCACCGACTTATTATTCAAATACGTATTTCACTATTTGTACGCGTATTTACTATACATATGTGGCTTATTGTTCATTAATGTTAAAACATATTTATTAAATAATTATTTTTTATGTAGGTAAAATCATCACTTGGTGACCATTAAAAAAAAATCATATCTGGAACTGTAGATGTTAAAATTGATTAATTCCAAATTTATCCGGAAGCCAACACATAGATCTTCGACCTATATTCATTCTAAGAGCTATTTTGATCATTTTTATTGCCAAAATCTGATTATAGATGAGACCATTTATTCTTCTGTGTGCTGAAGAACAGTTTCGGTAGAAAAATCATAACTTGAGCTACAGATGTCCGATTTGAATGAACAAGTTATCATTTTGAAGATAGAGAAGAGATCTACAAGTTTTATGCTTTGAGGAAAAGGTGATTCAATGTTTTCAATTGTCAAAAAATTAAAATAAGTTTCAACCTGCCTTTGTTGATTTGTATTTACTTACATTTTACTATTCTATTTTACCATTTCACTCATCCCAAAACTCTATAAATAGGCACCTTGGGAGAATGACGAATTCATGCCATTTCTTAGGCCATTTTTATGCTCTTGTATCATCTTTAGCTTTTCTTCTTTAGTTTTATTTTTATTTTCAATACCGAAGCTCTGTCCAAGTGTTTTCTTCTTGATCTTCTTCTTGTTCTTCCTTTGATTTTCAATCTATGTTTATTTCATCCTTCAACATGTTGTTTACTTTTATCATGTATAACTAATCATCCTTTTGCTAAGGTGAAAGGGTGAAGCTTTTGGTATAAAAGTTACGATTGATTTAATAGATTTCAAAGTAAATTGTATTTACTTTCTAAATTGTTTTAACCACCCTCCTTGTTAAGTGGGAATCTTGATTTATCATAGTCAAATCATTGACACAAAAGCTACTTAATTTCCTCTGTAGAACATGACTAAGCCGGCTATATTGGAATCTTGAATTATTGTGGACAAAGGTTGACATGATGGATACTTGAACCTATTTACAAGTGTTGGCATAATAAGATCAATGAAAGCTAATCATAACTAAATTCCCCGATTAGGACATTCTCTATGTGTGGATCCCAGTTAAGTGGTAAAATGAACTAAAATTAATCATAACCGATATACTAAAAATGGATCCCTTAACCTTAGCTATTTTCTTGAAATTAAGTTTTTAAACAAAATTGTTCACACTTTTTGTCAAATCTTTCTTTACTTTTGTAATTTGTATTTCTTAATTCACTTCTCTGTGGTTCGACACTTGGACTCCTGAGATTTTATTACTTGCGACAACCTACACTTGGGTTATAACTGCTAAAGTGCAACAAGTTATGATTTTTATACCTACATAAATCCCCGACAACGGCGCCAAAAACTTGCTGCACTCTAGTACTTGTAACCTAAGTGCAGGTTGTCGCAAATAATAAAATCTCGAGAGTCCGAGTGTTGAACTACAGGGAAGTGAATTAAGAAATAAAAATTACAAAAGTAAAGAAAGATTTGATAAAAAGTGTGAACAATTTTGTTTAAAAACTTAATTTTAAGAAAATAGCTAAGGTTAAGGGATCCACTTTCAGTATATCAGTTATGATTAATTTTAACTCATCTTATCACTCAACTGGAATCCACACATAGAGGAGATCCCAATCGGGGAATTTAGTTAGCATTAGCTTTCATTAATTTTATAACCCCAACACTTGTAAATAAGTTCAAGTATTTAGCATGCCAACCTTTATCCACAATAACTCAAGATTCCAATATAGCCGGCTTAGCCATGTTCTACAAAGGGAATCAAGCAGCTTTTATGCCAAAGATTTGACCATGGTAAATTAAGACTCTCACTTAACAAGGAGGGAGGTTATAACGATTTAGAAAGCAAATACAGTTTACTTTGAAATCTGTTAAATCAATCATAACTTTTATACTAAAAGTTTAACTTTTTTACCTTAGCAAAATGATAATTAGTTAGACACGATAAAAGTAAACAACATGTTGAAGGATGAAATAAACATAGATTGAAAATCAAAGGAAAAACAAGAAGAAGATCAAGAAAAAAACACTTGGACAACTCTTCGGTATTGAAAACAAGAACAAAACTAAAGAAGAAAAGCTAAAAATGATATAAGAACATAAAAATGGCTTAAGAAATTGCATGAATTCATTGTCCTCCCAAGGTGCTTATTCATAAAGTTTTGGGGTGGATGAAATGGTAAAATAGAATAGTAAAATGTAGGTAAATACAAATCAATAAAGGCGGGCAGCAACTTCTTTTAATTTTTTGACCATCTTATACATCGAATCAGCTCTTTCTTAAAGCACAAAACTTGTAGATCTCTTCTTTATCTTCAAAACAATAGCTTGCTCATTCAAATCGGATATCTGTAGCTCAATTTATGATTTTTATACCGAAACTGCTCTTCAACACATAGAAGAACAAATGGTCTCATCTATAATTAGATTTCAAGAATAAAAATGATCAAACTAGCTCTTAGAACGAATATGGGTCAAAGACCTATGTGTTGGCTTCCGGATGAATTTGGAATAAATCAATTCTGATATCTATAGCTTCAGATATGATTTTTCTCGTGAAGGGTTGATAAATGATGATTTTACCTACATAAAAAAATAATTATTTTAGACATATATTTTAACATTAATGAACAGTAAATTGCGTATGTACAGTAAATACGCATACAATGGTGAAATATGTGCATGAATAGTAAGTTGGTGAATAGTGATAATAAATAATATGTCAGTGAATGGTTAATGTGAATAGTAAATTGGTGAATAGTAACCCGGTGGAAATGTGCTTCAAATTAGAGAAATTAATCACATTTAAAGTATATAATGATAATTTAAACCCTTAACAGCAATACACTTATGAGAATTCATTAATATACAAAAGCTTTACCTTTCAAAACATTCACTTCAAAAAACTCTAAGAAAGATAGGAAACCAGCTAGAAGAAAAACCTTTAGAACAACATCGAACAAAATAACTGTATCAATCTTTACCTACAATCAATAGGTAAAAAAATGAATACAATTAAAACACATATTGAGATAAGCATATAAATTTTATCTTACAAAAAATTTAATTTTTAAACAATAACTTTTGTTAGAAACCTTAAAGTCACCAATATATTTTCCCACAAAAACTCAAAAATGCTAATTGAAACCAAAAGATAGGTTTCTTTATTTAGGTGATTAGATAGCTAAACTTACAATCCAATCTAATCTAGACCATAAGGATTCCACAATTAAAAAAATAGAAAGGTCTCCGAATTAATGTCATTGATGCTACTAAAAGTATCCAAGAACTTATTGAACAACAGTAAGAAGAAAATGAAATATTAGACATAAAACATATCAAAATGGAGAGAGAGGGAGTAAGTCTAACAAAAACTTGGGTTGTGCCTCACCCATATACATCAAAACAACTTCTAGTTGATTTAAGATTAGGAAACAATTATGAACCATATGTTTTTATTGAATATAAAAATGATTACCATAAGGGAAAAAAATATCAATGGTCTATTAGAATATCATATTATAAATACTATTCAACATAATTGTTATGTTTGGAGTAGCTGCAGAAAAGGGTCTAATAATTCAGATAAAAAATAGTAGACACGAACATAGTTGGATTTACAGGATAACTCAAAAATCAACACAAAAAGATGCTTGCCAGAACAAGCAAGACTAGAAATAAGAGATTAAAAAAATTGCAACACAACATGGAGGAAAAATAATAATTCAAATGTGTCTAACACTGTTAATACCTTGCTATTAATCTTTTGTTCACATTTTATAAGAAGTACAAAGAGGAAAGAAAATATAAATTGAGATTTATTTTTAAATCTAAAATATAACTTCGTCAATTTTATATTTGTGTAAGAAACTTTCATTTCAAGGATTTATAAAAGATATGATTGTGGATCATCAATCTAGGAAAAACAAATTTCATCTAATGACTCCAAAATATTTATCAGTCATAAATCACATTGAAAAAAAAATCAAGGTTATGTTAATCTAGAAAACTATACTTATGGATAAGTATCGGTTGAAGTTAAGGAAGTTGGCACTAAAATGTACCATGAAATAAAATGACAAAAAAAAAACAGCAATCTCATTACCTATGAAGGCCTAGAACACTTATCATTTTAATTCCTCAAAAAGGAATTGAAGGAAACAGTAGGCCACTAACAAGGATGTTCCCAGATTAGCTCGACTCCTCATTGGTGGAAGCAATCACACTTATTACCAATGCTAGAGCTCTCCGCATATAAAAAGGAACTCCTTCATTAGTTTTTCTACCTAGTTTTGAGTTGTTTATTTATGTGTCAACGATAGCTAAGAGTGCTATTAAAGCTTTGCGTCTTTTCTAGCAATACTAGTTTGTGATCAATCCTTGGTTTGAAGTATACTTTTGGTGTGTAAACTGGTATTTACTAGTTATTTGTAAGTTAATGTTAAAAAAATCATATGAGTGCATTTTTAGTACTTCAAATCTACATTATTTATTCATTATCCTAATTATTTGTTTGATCACATTCTATCTGGGTCATTTTGATATCAAAGTTATGTTAGCAATGTTTTAGAATTTCTACTACTAAGAGTTTTCATGAAGATCTAAGATATGCATTTTTTAATACCTAATCCTAATTGAGTTTTATACAAATTGAAGGTTGATTAGGATTGGGACATTTTTGAAAAGAAGTTATTATGTCCACATTAACATAGGTTGGGGTAAAAGCATAACCTAGAACCCAATTATTGACTTGAAAAAGTTAAGTTTGGGCCAGTTTTGATGGTGAATTCATTGTAAAATGACCTGAATGTGGTGTATTAAAGTCAATCTGTTCAACCTTTAACCCGACTAACTTGAATTTGTTCTTCTTAACCTTAATTCTACACTAAATCAATAACCTAGCCCAATCCAATTACCAAATCCACTAGCCCACACTATCTTTAACACTAAATCTACACAATACAAACAATACACATGCACGGCACATATCCTCGCCCTTGACCCTTCGCCTCATCCTTCTCCTCATTTTCTTCCTTTGCCAATGGTGTCAACTTTAGCTTTCACTTCTACGATGAAGGCCTTCATTTTGGTCAACCACTCCACTACAAAACCCTATTTAGACATCAAACTATCCACCCTTATCTTTAAATCACAATCTTTGCATTCTACCCATTGGATTAACTTGTGTTGAATTGCCTCGACTTTGAAGAGTTGGATGATGAAGAGGTGGTGGACAAGGTGGCGATGGTGATTTTGTGCTTGATGTGAATGATAAGACTAAGAAGCAGACCCTCATTGTTGTCGTTGTTGTCTTTCTTAGGGGTGAAAGCTTGTGGCCATAACCCATAACCAACCCGAAACCCAAACCAATTTTTTGGGTTTGGGTCAGGTCAATAGAGTAAAAAACTCGTATTTGGGTCAACTCGACTCGAACCTGACCATATTCTAAAACTAAAAATTCGGGTTGGTTCAGGTTAAACCCAAAATAACCTGATTGACCTAAAATACACCCTAGGTTCCCTATCTTAGCCCAGCATATTAACACTAGTCACTAAGTTGGGATTGTTTGCTAAAGCCCTGCTAAAACTTAACCCTAATATGCAACCTATTGCGTGATCATTGCCTAGCTACTTCCCTCTCTGCTAGACAGTCCCTGCTCCTTCATCCTTGCTCACCAAATGCTGATCCACCCTTTGCCAGATGTCGTTCCTCTCTTAGTGGTCATGCTCACAAGTCAAGACTTATTGCTCACCTGCTCTCCTGCTTATCTCCAGCTACTGGTTCGTCAGTGTCGCATCTTACTCTTGTTGCTCCATCGTTCGGCATCGCGTCTCATTCTTGCCACTCCATTGTCCATCCATCCTTATCCCACCATAACTCTACCCCTCCCACCCTTCTTTTTTTTTTTTCTTATTTCATCATCACCAGCACCATACGCTGGACCACTAAGGCGCCAATTTGAACACAAGCCCCAGCTGTCGTCCTACTCATTAGTTGTTGCATTGTCCTCTTCATTGTGCCTCCATCCTAGCCATGGCTTCATCGCTTCATATCATCATCAATCAACATGGAGATGACGGAGGAGATGAGAACAAAGTGGATTGGAAACAAAACAGTGGAGTTAACTGTTGGGTTTATTCTAGTAAACCAACCTTAACCCTATAGTTTTGGGTTACGGTCGGTTCGGGTTAAGCTAATAAATAAGGTCATGTCGAGTTGTATTTTTTGGATGAAGAAGTTGTTTGAAAATTTTGGGTTCCGACCTGAACCCTAAACCCAAAATTTACAGCCTTAGTCTTTCTAGCTAGTTAAGGGCAAAATTGGTAGACTTTAGGGTGAACACATCGATCGAAGCTCGTATTTAAGTCTTGTAGCTGAGAGAATAAGGAAGATCAAAGGAAAGGAATATTATAGTAGAAGATTTGCTTTTGTTATATGTTTTTTACGGGATTAAGTGACATAGAAGAGAATTAAAGAATAGTCGAATTTATTAAAGGAAGTATATTTTCTTTAGACACTGTGATTTTTTTTCCTGTTTTGGTTCTAGGGACACCATCAATTTGAGCAATCGGGTTGCCTCGATTTTAATCAACCTGAACCTAAGTTATTCAGGTTCAGGTTAAGTCGATATAAAAGATGAATTAAGTCCAATTCAATTTATTCTTAATAAAAAATAGTATGCATATTTCGGGTTGAATTTCAATGTGAACCCAAAATTTCAATCTGAATTCCATCTTTAGAGTTAGGTTCATGTAGAAGAGTAAGTCTTTTGTGCGCCCTGGATTAATTCTAAGGCAAGAGCTTCAATTTTTCTTAGTTTTACAAGGAAGGATCTAAGGTTTAAAACTTAAGGATCTAAGGTTTAAAACATACATTTAGACAGTAGAAACAACAATTCTTGGCTTTGATACCAAATATGCCCAGGTAGCTTAATTTGAAGCGTAAAGATAGCTTTAACACAATCTTCAAAGGTGCTTTAAAACACCACACACAACATAGATAAAAGCATACACATATAAACTGGAAAATGCATGCACATCATTTATTAACGTGAAATACAAACTTACAGAGGACTTGTGAAAACTAGTTTACTACACGTAGAGGAAGAACAATGAAAGGACTACCAATTTGAATTGTTGAAGTAGGAGGCTAATCTTTAACAGAATTGACACCATTATGATACAGGTACAAGCACACCACTTAATTACTAAGTAATAGAATGTAAACTCTAGTGGAAATAAGAAATGCATCCAGTACAAGGACTATAAAAGAAAGAGAGATGAAATTTTTCTGAATGGCTTGATAATAGAGAAAGGCCTCCTTAAATAGGCAAAAATTTTTAGCCTTGGAAGTAAGGCAATAAACTCTTCTCCAATCAGGAAGCAAAGAAATTTGGGACCATTCTATGGTGGTGCTCTACTTCATTATATAATGGAGGTAATTACTTCTTGTCAGTTGGCAAGCTGTTTTCCCTTTTATTGTCAGTTTCTATCAACACTCTCTGCTTTCTTGCAGAAATTAAGTTCGTGACTTAAAGATGCTTTTATTGGGGCCTTGATGAGTCATTCTTATTGGAGGAGGATTTGATGCTTTCTTGGCCTTTTTGGGACAATTGCTTCTGGCCAGACTTTAGGATTCTTTCTTTCATTACAGAGATAGGAATTTGACTATATTTGAATTGTCTTCTTTGATAAAATCGATTAAGCATGATATCCAGGAAATCTTCATCTGGGTTTTCTTCTTCATCAATTATATCAATTTTATCAAATCTAATATTCTCTAGTAAATACCGGTTAAGGATACATTTATCTTACTATTTTGTTTCCCAAATTCATTCTAGGCAAGGAGTAAAATGGGTATCATAATCCACTTCTTGTTTTTCATAGTGCCATTGGAGAATCCAAGGAATATGGTTCATGATCACAAAAAAGAAATATGGGAATGATACCTTTTGATTTTTTTTGAGAAATTGTTCTTGGAACATATAGAATTTTTTAAATGACTTTATGATTTGTTCTAGGAAAGAGTCTCTAAACAATCTATTTTCAAAGTACTAGTTATAAAACCAGTTCGGGAATTTCCTTTGTTTAGTTTTAAATAGAACCATCTATGAATGTTGATGGTCTCTATTCTGGATATGGAAAACTTCTTCCCAAGCTTTAATATAGTCCTAATATGATAATAACATATTTTCATATTTTCTTTTAGGTAATATTCTTCTTCTTCCAGCTGGAACTCCGCATTCTTCAAATGTCCAAATTTTTAATATTTTAAATAAAGAGATTCCAATTTCTGAAATATATTTTTTTGAAGGTTCTTCATCACCATTTTTAGGATTAATGGTGATCTTAATTCTTCTGTGTTTATGTTCAATTTCAACAAAACCAGTTTCTTGTAATATTAATTCAAAGAATGGAGGCTTCTTGAGTGGCTGGAATTACCACTGGGGATTCTGGTGATCAGACTAGTATTTTTCTACCAGTTCTATGACTAAAAGATGTTTAAAATCTTTGTCTTTTGGGGAAATTAAGTATTTTCTTTCTATTTCTTGGAATACAGTTGGTGTGCCCAAATTGTGCATAGAAATTTCTTGAGGTTTTGGTGGCCTTAGAGAAATATTCTTTTACTTAATCTCTTGAGAATTTCTTTGAAAATTCCTATATGTTTTTCTTTCTTAGGAAAACAATGGATTATCATTGCCAAATCCAAAATCTCATTCTTGGAAGGTTCTCCATCAGATTTATCTTTTTTTGAATTAATTCTTGAGAAGGATTTCATCATTCTTTAGAATTTTCCAATTGGAAATGAATCTGAGTTAAAAAAGCTATGGTTAATTTTTTGTCCATTTACATACAACTTTCTATTTCCATCGTGTCTTCCTTGGATTCTTGATAGAGAATAGTTTTGTTTTTTTGGTTCAAATTCTTTGCCATATTTTCTCCCCTACAAAAATTCTCTAGTCAATAAATCAGGTAGAGAATTAGTTTCTCCTACAATATACTCAATATCAAAATCAAAAGCAGATAAAATGACTTACCATCAAGCAAAAAATTGTTTAGATGCTAAATTCTTAACATCTTTAAGCAAAACATCTTTAACTACTTTACAATTAACTCTAATTAAAAATTCCTTGTTGAGGAGATCTTCCTCAAATTTTGTAACACAAAGAACAATTGCAAGAATTTCTTTTTTAATGGTAGCGTAATTCTTTTGAGCTTGGTTCCAAACTCCTGAAGTAAACTTTACCAATTGTTATTTATTATCAATTTTTTGTTTTAATATTTCACCATAGCCACTATCACCAGCATCTGTTTCAACAATTTTAAAGGCTTTTGGGTTAGGAATATTAGCACAAGGAATTTCTTGTATTCTTCTTTTTACTAATTAAATAGCTTTAGTTTGTTCTATGTTTCAGTCAGGAGGATTCTTTTTTAATCTATCAAAGAAAGGTTTAGAATATTTGGCAAGATCTTTATAAAAATCTGCAACATAATTTAAACTACCTAAAAATCTCTGTAATTGTTTCTTATCCTTAATTTCGTAAGGAAATTTATTAGCAAAACTTATTGACCTATCAATAGGTTTAATTGTTCCTTTGTGAATTATATGGCCTAAAAACCTAATTCTAGTTTGGAATAATTCCATCTTCTTTGCTGATATAACTAATCCTGCATCTTATACTATTTTCACAAATTTATTTAAGTGCTTCCAATGTTGATCAATTGATTGAGAAAACACAAGCATATCATTAATGTAAACAATAGTAAAAGAATTATAAGGATTAAAAATTTCATTAATAATTTTTTAGAATTCTAATAGGTCATTCTTTAACTCAAAAGGCATGACATTCCACTCATAGTGGCCAAATGGGACATTAAAACCATGTTTTATATTTATCTTTTTTGGCAATTTGAATTTGCTAGTATCTTGACTTCATATCAAAATTTGAGAATACCATAGTATTATGAAGTCTAGATAACAAATCTTTCTAGTTAGGTATTGGATACCTAATCCATCTAAGAATTTTATTTAGAGGTTTATAATTGATTACCAGTCTAGGCACCTCTATTTCAATTTCTGAATTCTTAACCACATAACAGGCGAAACAACTTAATGGTGAAGAACTATTTCTAATCAATTTTTGTCCAACAAGTCTTGAATTTCTTTTCTATAGTGGATCATTAATTATTCGTTCATTTGGATTGCTCTAGACTTTGTAGGAATGTTTTTCTTATTAAAGTCTAGTTCATAAGGAATATTCACAATGTGTTTCTTCTTTTGCCAAAAAGCATTGAAGATATCAGCACAAACTTCATTAGCTAAAATTTCCTTAAAATGTTCTATTTTTTGTCTTAATTCTTGGTCTTCTAATTTTTCTTCAACACTTTTTTGTTTTACTTCTTCTTGTAAACACATAAGAACATTCTGTTTTTTTCCTAAATCTATACTGAGTTTTTCTAGTAATGAGCTTATAGGTGATTCAGTAAACACAAAAGTAATCTTCTTTCCAAATTTTTTGATAGAAATTTCATTCATACTTACCTTAACAGGCATGATTACAGCTAAGAATGGAGTTCCTAAAATTATTTCTTGGTTCATATTTAAAATTGTGAAATTTTTGTAATACAAATGTCTTCATTGCACATATCAACATTTGTCAGTTTAAACCTTATTGATATGGTTTCCTTATTGGCAGCAGTAATAGATCTAAAGGACTTATCAAGATATTGGTAAGGAACAATTTCTTCTTTAATACAGTTCCTATTAGCTCTTGAATCTACCAAGACCATTGCTATCAATTTAAATTGATTTTATATTAATAAAGTCATTCTACTGGTAAATCTTTAATTTGACATAGAATAGACTTCATTAATTTATAAAGGTTTGTGTAATTATTATATTCCATGATATTTTGGAGATCTTTCTTATCAATAGGTTTCTTCACAGTTTCAGGATTTTCTGCATCAAAAGCTTTAATGGTGAAGCAGATGTTTTAGTTTCTTCTCCCATTATGATCGTAGTATTAGGTGGACGTGGAAATGTAATTTCTCTTCCATCTTTAGTCTTATATGTAGACCAAGTTTCTTCTAACACATCTAATGTAGTTTTTTCATCCAACATTATGTCTGAGATAAACCATTCAAAGAGTTTCAAATTCTTCTTAATTCTCATTATTTTTTTTATATCAAAGATGTTTAATCTCTTTTTCATCTTCTTTGGTATAAGTATCAAAAAATCATTTTCTTTTAACCTTATTTTTCTCTAACAAAAAATCTTCATTTAGATTCTGAGGGTCAAACCTAAAACCTAAATGGTTCTATTAATATATTTAATTGAAAATCTAAAAAACTAGGATTCAGAGATCTTATGGATACAAATTTTGTTTCTTCTTCTTGTTGTCTAGAACTATGACCTTTTTCCAAGACAACTAGATCAATTTTATAAACAGGATATGAAACTTATTCTATTGATTCTTTAACTCCACCTACAAGTTTCTCATGAAGCTTTTGAGGGTTTGTAAGCAATTCTTGATGGAAGCCTTTTTTGTTTTAATTCTAAAAAATCAATTTTTGTAATTCTATCTTTGCTAAATCTTATTTCAAGTTCTCCATTTTCATATTCAATAATTCTTTCTAATTCTTAAGGTTTCAAAGTTTTCATAAGTTTTTCATTCTGAAAAATTCATTTTTTACAGAAGCTTAATGTCTCGTCATTTGATTAGTTTTGGAATGACAACATAACTTTTTTATGTATTAGTTTTTAATAATAAAGTTTCTCCTTGTGTATCGAATTCTAAAGCCTTAGGCTTAATTTGTGTTGTCATTACTTTGTAATAGATTTTATAAACCAAAGCAAAATTCTGAGATCATTCTAACATACAAAAACTAGATGTCATGATATTAGTAGTTAAGACTTTCATGATATAAGAATCTTTCAAAGAAATAATGGAGTTTGGAGACAATTAAAATAAATTGGTCCATCATAGAGACTTGATTCTACAACTTCTAGTAGAAAATCAGAGAATTTATTATATTACAATCTCTTAAGACAATTAACATATGACTGTTTAAGCCATTTCTTGTTAGTGGTTTTAAAGCAATTTGCATCAGTCTAACTTGCAAGTAGTTATAATGATTTTCTAGATGATGCTTGATCATGTATTTTGAAAGTAGTTCAAATCTATGATCTTATTCCATTATTGGAATAGTTTTTTTTTACTGTTTCAATGACATAAGTCGTTCTGAAATCAAAAGTTCCTTTTTTTATAAACATCTCATTTATCCGTTTTAGGAATATTCAAATTTTTTAATTTCTTTTCAACATCCTTGATTAATATATAGCTTGTGAGTTCTTCGTCTTTCTATTCCTTATAATTTCTTCTTCCTCTTGTCTCTTTGAAGTAGATTTAGTCAAATTTCTAAAGATTTTATCTATTAGTAATTATTAATTAGTGTTAATATCTTTACCAGCTATCTGTCAATGTTTTACGCAATCTTACTGTCCTTTTGCTTCAACTACGGCTCTTACGGTTGCTATGTGATTTGGGTGATAATCTGAAAAAATTTTAATAACAATCTTTAATTACTTGTAAAAGAAAAGCTTTAAAATTTTGATTAATTCTTAAATCAAAGAAATAAGATAAAGGTTAAATTTTAGGGACTAAATTGTTTATAAAAAATAATTCTAGGATGGTTTACGCGTAAGCCCGGCCTACGCAAATTTTACCCCATGTAGAAAGCGTCGAAGGGAGCAGAGGAAGTCAAATTTCAAATAAACGAAACCTTAACATAAGGATAAGGATGGGGCTGAAAGAGAAAGATGTGGACCTCCATTGACTTTCCTGGTGGAGGAAAGCAAATAAAGGACCCCCCAAAAAAAAAAAAAAATTGAAAAAAACAAAATCAGTAACAGATGCGACTGCAAGCGGGAAAGCAAACACAAAAACGCGGTTTCAGCTTTTTTTTAATGTTTATAAGTTTATTGCACTCGCTCAGAGTCAGAGCAGCGCATACAGCTATTTGATTGAGAATATAAAAACTGGAAAAAAGAAAAAGAAAAAGAAAAGAAACACAGCTCTGCCTATAATTAATTATCCCAATTGATTCCCCCACTAAAACTACAATAAACCAGATCTTGTACATAAGCACCAAAATCTCCCCAAGCTTCTTCCTTTCTACGTCATTTCTCTCCACCCAGATCCCCAAATGAAAACCCAAGTGCCAGCTCCGCCATTTCTTTGAACGGGTCAACTTTTCTCCTGAGAATGGTTTAACAAGTTTTTTACTGTACTAGTGAATTTAGCTCTCATTTGGAGAAGCTTCCTGGGTTCAAGCAGCTATCTTCTGTTTTCTTTTTTCTTTTTACCCTTCAAATTTGGAAGTTATTAGAGAGTCTAACTAAATACTTAAAGAGGGACAAATTAGTTCAGTTTCTGTAAATGGAAAGTTCAAGGAAGAAGAGAGATTATGAGGAAGCTCTTGATGATGCAGAATATATGTCGGAATCAAAGAAACCAAGGATGCCTGCTTTGGCAAGGTACTTTCTTTCACTTCCTTTTTGGTAACAAAATAAATCTTGCCTTTTATATTTGTTGCTTGAAATATCTAGAAGTCCTGTTTGTTGGTTTTATTTATTTTTTACATTGATAGTTAGATTTGGAAACCCTGAGTTGGGATCTTATTGGCTTATGCAATCCGTTGAGTTTGATGAACCACTCATTACAGAATTTCCTTCTTAGGCTTTAATTGGGATTTTCTGGTATTGTCTTGAATATGTTTCAAAGATGTGGAACTTGGTGATTATGTAGTGTCATTGTGGAAGCGCTGAAGGTGGACAGTTTGCAGAGACTTTGCTCAACTTTGGAGCCTTTGTTCCGTAGAATTGTGAGTCAACAATCGCGTGATCCAGTTAGCTAGTCCATATTACTTGAGAAGAATCAGAAAATACTGAACTGCGTCTTTGGTTTAGATCCATTTTGGTGTTTCCTCCCATTAATTTGCATATGCGTAATGCAGGTAAGCGAAGAAGTGGAGCGTGCTTTGACAAGAATAGGGAGTCCCAAGTTGACTGGAAGGTTAGTTCCTGCCTTTGGTTGGTGCTTATATATGATTCAGGGTAGAAATTTGTGAAGCATCATATTCAATGCTACTTTTGATTTCTCATGTGCCATCTGATGAACTAAGAAACAGAAATGTTTTGGTATAAGTAACATATTTGTTCAGAACACAAATTTCCTGAAGTTAACATCAAGGAACTTCAGTCTTCTGTTGTATTTACCATGTTAATACTAAAAATCCTCGGTCATGTTTTAGTGGGGGAACACTGAAGAAGATATTTATCTTTGATAGGGCTTCCCCACCAAGAATACAAGGTGCAGATGGGAGAAACTTACAGCTGCATTTCAGAACAAGAATGCCACCCCACCTATTCACAGGCGGTAAGGTCGAGGGAGACCAGGGAGCAGCCATACATGTTGTCTTGCTGGATGTGAATACTGGTACTGTTGAGCAAACTGGACCAGAATCGGCAGCCAAGCTGGATGTTGTTGTGCTTGAAGGTGATTTCAATGAGGAAGATGATGAGGACTGGACAAAAGAGCGGTTTGAGAGCAACGGAGTAAAAGAGCGTGAGGGAAGGAGGCCTCTTTTGACTGGGGATTTACAGGTTACCCTCAAAGATGGAGTGGGGACTCTAGGAGATCTTTCTTTTACTGATAATTCTAGTTGGATTAGGAGTAGAAAATTCAGGCTTGGAGTGAAGATTTCTCCGGGCTATTGTGATGGGACTCGAGTCCGTGAGGCCAAAACAGAAGCTTTTGCTGTTAAGGATCACAGGGGCGAATGTGAGTTTTCAGTTGGAGATTTGGTTTTGCAATTGCCTAGCTATTGCTGAAGCTATATAATTTTGAATACTGTCTTAATTAGTAACTCTTTCCTCTTCTGCCTGTACTAATCAAGTTGACAAATCCAATTGCAGTGTATAAGAAACACTACCCACCTGCTTTGCACGATGAAGTTTGGAGATTGGATAGGATAGCCAAGGATGGAGCACTGCACAAGAAGTTGTTAAAGGCTGATATAGTGACAGTTGAAGATTTTCTCAGGCTTCTTGTCAGAGATCCACAAAGGCTAAGAAATGTTAATGTTACTGTCTCTTTTTGTTCTTTCTTGTTCATCGCTTAAATATCAGTTTCTAAATTGTTAGTTTCATCATATGTAGATTCTTGGAAGCGGAATGTCCAATAGGATGTGGGAAAACACTGTGGAGCATGCTAAGACATGCGTCCTGGGCGAAAAGTTATACGTTTACTACACTGATGGGACAAATGGAACTGGAGTTGTTTTCAATCATATTTATGAGCTCAGAGGACTTATCGCCAACGGGCAGTTCCTTCCTTTGGAATCACTTACGGACAGTCAAAAGGTTCAGTGTTCCTTGCAGTAAACAACTTAACATCAGCATAACAACCAATCTTGGGGAACTGTTAAATAATAATCCGGCCTTTTTACACCTTTATGGCCAAAGCTCCAATTTCCACTAGTGATTTTTAAGTTAGGTTTTTTTTTCCTGAATTTACTCAGTCATTTCGGACCTTTGTGCAGATTTCGGTGGATTCCCTGGTGAAACAAGCATATGATAATTGGCATCAAGTACTAGAATATGATGGAAAAGTTCTCAACTCATTGGCAAGTACCAAGAAGGGAATTAAATCTTCGCCAACACCAACTGACAATGACTATGGCAGGGAGCATGATGTTGCTACAACGCAGAAGAGGCATCAATATATTGCTCCTGAGCCCTCCCCACATTGTCAGGACAGCAATAGCCATGCCACAGTTCCTCAGTTGATTGAATTTCCTTTTGTGAGGTCTGATCATAATGCATCAACTGCTCTAAACAATCCGCAAATGTCCTTAACTGGTGGTATGAATTACATGCCGGTTGGGAATGCTGCAGTTAGTTCATTATTTCCAGGAGACTGGTCTAGGCCAAGGAATGGACAGGGATTGGAAGAGATGTTTGCGGAGGAAATCCGGGTTAGAAGTTCGGAGATGCTAGAGAGTGATGACATGCAGAGGTTACTGAAGACATTCAACATGGGAATTGGAATGGGGTCAGGTTTTGGTCATCCCAGTGAAGCTTGTTATACTTACACCATTCCTTATGATCATCGATATGAGCAGGAGCGCGGTAGTAGAGGCTCAGGGAAGGCTGTTGTTGGATGGCTGAAGCTGAAAGCTGCTCTAAGATGGGGCATATTTGTAAGGAAAAAGGCTGCAGAGAGGAGAGCTCAGCTGGTTGAGCTAGATTGATTCTTTTTGTGTTTTTTTTTTTCTTTTTAAATAACTTCCCACTGATTACTGTCATGGGAATTGCATGATTCAGATTTCTGTTCTTATTTTTCACTGAAAAATAAGAAAAGAATATCTTTACACCAAGTTCCCAGGCTTCTTTTACACCTCTGGAACCTTTTCTCAGTTAACCTTGTCTTCCTTTGGCCATGTAATTTGATTAAAATTTTATTTTCAATTGTTTCATTCTACTGTATTTTAATAAAAGAACACAGTTGCCACATTATTGAGGAAATGTTCTAGAACTTAGTATTTTGCTTTTCCTTTGTCTGAGTGCTTTTGATGCAATCAAGAATATGGTTGGCGTCCTAAGATTTAGGCCAGGTTTTGTGGTTCAAGAATAATACTGGCAAAATTTTCTCAAATGACCAATACTATTTATGGACAGCAACAATGAAGAACATCAAGATGGCGTTTAAGGAAGAGGGGATTGCTGTCTAATAAACTGCAGCCAGAAATCATACTACAGCAACTGAGACTAGATACATATTAATACAGACTAGACAGATAGATGGACCGCCCTTGATGTTGCTTTCATCCACTTCTACCCAAGATTAGCCCTCGCATTCTCCACCAGAGCCAGCCTTACATGCATGACCCCAACGAGTATGCATCAAACCCGAATTCACCATCCATCAATGCCGTCTCATTCATCTGTCCCTGCATCAGACAGAAAAGTGTCCTCAAATGAACAGAAAACAAGGTTATTTTGGAAATCCCGCAAACTCCGAAGATTTTCATTAGACTGAAAAGCTAAAGTATGAAAACTGATTAAGCCTCCTACTTGGAGTTAAAATAAAAGTGTAGCTAATAGTGAGGAAAGTTGGAAGGACATACCGGTTTGACAATGGTACTCATTATTTCATCCATGGAACTATAATTGCTTTGGATAAAACCATTATGGTGTTTCTGTTGCTCCAAGCCGAAGCTGAAATTAGAACTCAGTTTAGGGTCGAACACTGATTTCTCACCCTGAGTTTGCTGTACAACAAGAGGAGAATCACCATTTATGTGCCCAAGCAGCAAAGCATTAGCTTTATCATTCCCGAATGCATTACTTTGGTCCACAATATCGCATTCAGAAGCTAGAGACCTGGAACTGAACGAATTATTTATGTTTTGGAAGTAGTTATGCCTTTGGTCCTGCCACTGTTTCATTCCATGCAACAGATTGCTACTTAGACCAGCCTGGTACTGCATATTCCTTCTGCCATCTTCCAGATGTGCTGTATGACCCATTGAAGATGAAAGGGCAACAGAACCAGACCAAGATATATTGTCGTGGAAATTATTCGAAGGTATATCTTCAAGACTGATAGCTTCATTGACTCTTGCTGAATTTGCAGGGAATTTGGAAATTCCTGCCTCTTTCCAGTTTTCATCACATCTACTATGATCAAGGAAATTTGATGAACCATGAACACCGATGTCAAATGATTCTTGTGGCAATGAGACAAGCTCAAGAGAAGATTGATTTCCATATGCAACGCTACTTTGTGCTGCTTGTGTGTTTGCTGGTAGCAAAAATGAGCTGCTTGAAGCAGCAGGAGCAGAGCTGGTCATAACTCTAGAGTTTGGACTGCTACCAGCAACTCTGAATACAATTGAATCATTAACATTATTGGTGAACTCCGTAACATGGGTACCAGACTTGTTCTGTGATTGCTGATTGTCCTCTAAGGGTGTAGGGATGTTCTGAAGCAGATTAATGCTTTGGTTTTGGCTTGCAGGCACTCCGGTGGGCTGAATCTTCCCCAGGGTATGCATGGCATTGCTTGCTGCTTTGGAGGTATTGGCAGATGGAGAAATTGCTCGCAAATGGCTTAGAGCAGGAGAGGAGTTCAGTCTACCTAACACTCCACCTGGCTGGTATGATGATGAAAAAGTACTTGAAAACCTTCCAGGTCCATTGAATGTGCGAAAATCTCCATATCCGTCCATAGAACCCGTGCGCAAATATAAAATGTCCCTGTTACCTTGTGCAGCAATCATGCTGGCTTGCTTCTTCAGGTACAGCCTATATTTCTACCACACAATACAAGCACGTTAGAAGGAGATGACCTTGTTTACCCAAACAGATTTCTGAAATGCCACATTCAACATACTCAACCATCTATTATCACCAATCCCATACATAAGCCATTAAAGCAAAGTTCTAGGATTTTCAGAAACTGAGAAGCAATCAAAGAGAGCTGGCAGACAAAACCAAAGCATCTTCTTTTTTGCCAAGAATGGAGTTAAAAATGGATATGTAAATAAGTTTCTTTTACTCTCTAAGACTCCCATTTTCAAATACAACTTCAATAAAAATATGATACGGCAAGGGCAGGTTCTCATCACAGCATGCCATGTCATTTGCAGGACTATAGTCAAATTCCTTAGGAAAGCTGGGAAAGATCTATACAATACCTGCAGGTGGCTGGCCACATTCTCCCTTGTTATCCCTTCAACGTTCATCAGTTCGAGAATTTTCTTAGGAACAGCCTCTGCAAGTAGAAGAAGACAACATTGAGAGCCAGAAGTTAAGAGTCCTAGTACTGATGATAAGGCACATTAATCCAAAGCAACTAAGTCTTACTGTCAAAGCCTAATTGATTGACAGCTGCAACAAAGTTCCTATGCAGCTCCACAGACCATACAACCCGAGGCTTCTTCTGAGTTGATGGATCCTCATTCTCATGCTCATCATCTTCGCCCTCCTCCTCTTCTTCATATTGGTCTTTCCGTTTCTTATTCATTGCTTTCCCATTTTGATCACCACTGCCAGCAGATGTAGCCACTGATCCAGCTTCCCCTACTCCAGGCTGACCATCTTGATTAGGCTCCTTATTTGTATCCTTGGGCTCCAACTTTTTCCTCCTAACCACATGCTGCCATATGTTCTGCAGCTCCTCAATCCTTACCGGCTTTAACAGATAGTCACAAGCACCATGTGTTACACCCTTCATAACAAGCTTGGTGTCACTGTGAGCTGACAACACTGGAATCCATGAAAACAAATACCTCAACACAGACAATATTAAACTGCTAAAAATAAATTTTAAGGAACAAAACTGATGAAAAATGTGTCTAGTTAATGCCATTAGGAAGGAAAGGGGTAGGCTTTTGGATGAATAACACATACTGATCACAGGTAGGTCCATTTCAAGCCCCACAAGCTCAAGGAGCTTAAAGCCGTCCATATCTGGCATATTAACATCGCTGATGACCAAATCGTACTTGTTTCTGTTCTCCCTCAGCATTTTCAGAGCCGTGATTGCCTGATTGGTTGTAGTAACTGCAGAATCAATAAATGACATTGTTGAAATTGAAAAGGAGCCAAATTATTCCAGGTTTTATTTTATTTTATCTTTTCCTTCTTTGTTCCTTGGTTGCTGCCAGAAAAAGTCATCCCTCATTTAAAGCCGATCAAATCCTTGATAAATCAGAAAGCATCTCGACAGGAACTGTACATAGCACCATGGATAAATCTCAACACTTTTTTTTTTAAAATTTTTTCAAAGAAAGGCATCAAACCCCAAAAAGAAAAATCCAATCTTTAATTGGTGAAAAAATAGTTCGGAAAATGCCCAGAAATCTAGAGCACTTAAAAGCTATTTCTTAGAAAAGAAAATAAATGTGATAACAGAAGAGCAAATGCAGGAGTTTCTTTCTCCAGAAAATAGAGAACAAAAAATATATTCCAACAGAAAAATTTGATGTAACAGGAACAATAACAGGGCAAACAAAAAAATTTAAGACCTTGGTATTGGCATCTCTTCAAGAGAGTCTCCAGAATCAAGAGACAAGTCGGGTCATCGTCAACCGCCAAAACTCGCATGCCAATTGGGAATCTGTCTTCGCCATTGGAACCACTTCTCCGGTCTTCCACAGTCATTTTCCCAACCAAACAATTCCCGACCACCCAGATGAGAAGCAGAGCAAAAAACAGAGACAAACAGACCAAAGCTCCAACCTTTCTCGGCCAAAGCAACAGTTTGAACCAAACCCAGATGGCAGAAACGCAGACAGAACAGGGAAAAGGGAAGAGAACAGCAAAAGGAAAAGAAGAGAATTATTGAACGAATCAAGAGGAGGAAGAATCAGGAGGAGGAGAAAGCGAGACTAGGAGCGAGTAAAAGCAGTACAAAAGGACAATGATTGTGATGGGCAGCGCAGAAGCAGAGTGAAGAGAGTTCCTTTCTACTTTCAAGTTCCAACCCCAACTAAACAGAAATCTATACGTTTTTTTTAAGTACAATTCTCTTCTCTTTTCTCTGTTTCTTTTTTGTTTCTTTGCCCGCTCGCTCTCTGCTCCTTTTGTCTTTTAACTTTTTTTTCTTCCCAACTGGGACACAGACAAAAACCTTAAACCCTTACTTTCCTTTTATCTCTTTTTTCTTCCATCAACTAAGAAATCGATAATTAATTCTTATTTACTTCGTTTGTGTTTTTTGGCCTTTTATTATTTTATTTTTATTTTTATTGTATATTCGATTAATTAACAGAAATCTCCCTCAAGGTTTCCTGAAGTAGAATTAGGACCACTATGGCCCGTTTGGAAATTGGTTGATTACAAAAACTCCCGTATGTCCACATTTCGTCTCCTTTCATTTTAGAAACTTATACTTTATCTCCTTATTGTTTTACATTTAAATAGATAAAAAAATTAAAAATTTAAATGTTAATTTTAAAAATGTCAAACGATTATATGACATTTTTAATTTAATAAGATATAGTGTAAATTAAAATTTAAAAAATTAATATTAGATATTATTAAAAAATACTCACATTCAAGATATAAAATGTATGTTTTTAGAACAAAATGGGGGCAAAATCTAATTTTTCACGTAAACCTCAAGGTGTTTTTGAAGTTAAACCTTTGGGAAATTTTTACTACCCAAGCAAGTTTATCTTATCTTGTTAGAAAAATTCGGAACGCAAATTTATTAGCTCGAATTTGTGTTAAATTTATTACTATTATGTCTAATCAAATTGAATTTAGTGTAAAACCTACTAAATAATTTTGTAATTAGCTAGGTTAGATTTTCAAGGGTCTATGTTTTTTTAATACCTAAAAAAAAAAGTCAATGCTAGGACAGCTTTCACCACATGATGTGAATACCAGTAGGTTTGACTGCTAAATGTACGGCCTTGATTTCATGTGGTAATGGTCGGTGATCTGGATAATTAATGATTCGGATACGACAAAATTAAAGAATGTTAATTAGACTCGGATTTGATTCTGTTGAAGTAAAGATATACACGTAAAAATTCAAAATTCAAAAGTTAAAAAAAAAAACACAGACTTTCGTTTCAAAGTTGAAATAAAATTAAGCTGACTCTAAATCTAGCTCGTCATTCGTGGGAGCTAATAAATAGTACAAATATGATTTACATTATCAGAAAGTATTTTACTATTTACTCCACCAGGTGCAGACTATCCATATTTTGAAATTTACCATGTGTGAGTGTGAGTGCTCATGGCAAATTAATGAGGTATGGGACAATTTTTGCACTTTCTTGGTGATTATACCAAAAAAGAAAATAGAGAAATTGGGAAGGGTAGATTTGTCATTTCGGATAGTGGTCAATTAAAACTTACCTAATTCACATGGTTTGGAACTGTGAGTTACCCATGAGTGTGCATGTATGGAAGGCAATGGCCATATGGATAAAAATGTTTAAATTGGTTCGTTTTTAAGTAATTAGTAACGGTGGATTGGATATTATTTCCATAATAATTGAACTCGATTTTAGCTAAAGCAACAAAGGAAGTGTTCTTCTAAAAAAAGACTACCACAACATAAGGAAGAACAAAAAGTATAATGTAGAAGGCCCAAGAGAATTGTTACACCTAACTTTGGTTACTAAGATGGATTAACAAAATGAGCCCTTCAGCTCCCACTTGTTGGTTAAACATAATCCCCTAATTAGCGAAATTGAACTCGTGTACTAATCCCAAACATATCGAGCTTGAGCTTGAGTGATCAAGTGTAATTAGGGCTCAACTTATTTGCACATAATCTTATTAGCTCATTGTTGATAACGTATTCCAATCTTCACTCTCAAACATGGCATCATAGGATTACGCTTGTATTCTCCCTACACCTTTCTTCGCCCAATGCTTAAGCAGAGAGGATTTTAGCTGGTTACCATAATGAAGAGGTGAATTTTATTTTCAAGCATTATCTTTACAAAGATTGTTAATATGGCCTAATCTGCCAAATGCATAACAAAAATGCCGTCACCCCACCTAAGAGAAACTAGTGAAAGATGAAACCAAAAAGGTTTCAAAACAATGAATTCTATTAATTTGAAATCAAAGTTAGACCTCCCAACACTACACCACCCTACGCATATCACCATTATACATTTTAGGCCTTACTACAGAACTCCTTCTAAGATTTTAGTGAAATTACAATTTACTTCAATTTTTTCGTGCACCCACATTTTACTCCTTAGATGTGAGCATTTTTTTTTATTATAGTGTCGACATAAACTGGTTTTGAATTTTTTTTTTACATAAAATCATATTATAAGTTATGTTAAAATCATAGGAGAGAGATGTACTGCACAGGAGCGAGGTTACTCGTATTACAGAGAAACTTGTTGTCTTGTACAACCTTCATTTGGTATTTTTATTTTTATGTTGTAGCTTGTAAATCTACCTTGCACTCTTTATCTTATCTTGTTTTAGTTGGCCGATGAAAGAATTTTTTTTTTAAAAAAAAATGCCACGGTCCCTTTGTTTGTTGGTCGCAGGATCGACTTTAATTTACCTAGAAGAGCCATGTTTAATGAGCCGTTAATTTAATTAGTAAAGGAAAAAGAAAGAAACAAACAAACACAATGTATTATTTTTTCTTAAAAAAAAATAGGGCTTCTCTGCATGGGAGGAGACGGGATCTAGAAATTCTTTTCAGTGGTATCACCACAAATTATTAAAATCTCGATGTATGATTTTTTTCTTTTAAAAAAAACATGAAATGTTAAAATTTCTCCTAGGTTTCTCTAAATAAAATTTTAATTCAACTTCAATTTTAACCAAATTTCATTTATTTACAGAAATAATAATGTATTTTTTCTTATATTTCTGTTTTCTTTGATAGTTTTCTTTAATTAATGTGATCATCTTATTAATTATAATAAAATTCCTTAAAATTAATTAATATTTACATAAAAAAATTATTTTATACATGGATCCGTCCTTGCAGGGAGAGACTACTTTCCTGGAATGTTTTGTCATCAACAACTCTATATATACCCAAAAGCCAAAAAAACATTTCGAATTGAATCCGGATATAAGAGTTCTACTCCTTCGTTCCATAATTATATTTCTCAAATTCTATTCTTTCTTTTTTTAAATTGCATCTTATGCCACATAAGCATATTAAATATCTTTTCTCTAAGGTTTTACTTTGGCTAAATAGCAAAATTAGGGAAGATAAACATGTGATCTGTTGGGTTTACACAGTGAAAAGTGAATTTTTTTTTTTGTACTCAGAATCATGGATGTAAGTATGTAAGGCTTAAATAATATATTGTTATCATATATAAGGGAGGGAATGTCGGTTTCTTCATAATCCAGAATACAACTAAATTAAATCAAATAACATTTTATAGAATTGGTGAAGGAAATCAAATAACATTTTATAGAATTGGTGAAGGAAAAAGGGTAGGGGATTCGAACCTCAACTGACGTTGAGGCCAGTGTCCCCTCGCGTGAACCGAGTTAGCATTGGGGAACTGAAAAATGTAAGTTAAAAAGAAGATTTATATAAATGTGGAAAGGTGGTAAATATTTTATAAAAAAAGAGTGATGAATATTATGCAATAGTGGGAATGTTGGAAATCAACACATCTAATATAAAAACTATTATGAAATATACGATTATCACTTGATGAGTTAAATTTATTTTTTGATTTTTTTGATTTTTTAGGTCACAGATAGGTCAGAGATACTTCATTGATCCTGGGTTCTTTGTCTCATTCTAGAATGGTACGTAAATTAAGAAAGAAGAAAAAATTTCATCTTATTTTCAATGTTGCATTTCAATTTTTGCATGTAAATTAAGAAAGAGAAAAAAAGTTAATGTTGAATTATAGTTTTAAGGATAATATGAAAAATTAGATAAAGTGTGTTTTACCAGATATGAAAATAGTGTAAAGACTTTGAACAACACAAAATAACAATTGTTATAAATAATGTGAGAAAATTAAAGGATATGTTAGATTAGAATTATAATTCATCAACGGATAATTGGACATGACCTTATGTCATATCATGACATTTCATAGAAACATTTTTTCTTCGGATGCCATCTAGCAATGAATCGAACAAGTTGCTTAATTAGTGATTAACGAAAACTTAAATTATTTATGTTATAACAAACATTGGCCCTTTGACAATTGGATTTGGTTGCCAGCCAGCTAAAAACAGCGATTACATAGTGATCATCCAACACATTGAGCCCATGTGTAACTTTGCCTTAATTAAGTCCAGCCATGCAAGTCGATTAATCAAATTTTCAACAATTACCCATTTAAATGCTTTAGGAAAAAGTATTTCCCCTTATTTTGCTAAATACCAGCCATTATAATCAAAAGCGTTTTAAGTAATAGCTTTTATAACATTTTTTTTAACTTTTATCCTACATCCTTAATTTTTTTAAAAATAATAATACTAATATAGACCAAGTCATATGGCCTCCTCATTGTATTGTCTTGTAATTTTTGGTAGCTCAATTTGAAAACAAAATAAACTAGTAAACGTTTACATTTATCTAATGAAAATTAACCGCTCAAGTAAATGTGATCTAAAGAGCTTGTTAGATTTGTTCCAAATAAATCCTTAATTTTGATGATAATAAATACAATTTTTAGTGTGATTAATCTCATTTCAAAAAATTATAATGGATTTGTCAAAGTTTGTATCAAATGAGCTTTAGCTCCTAGTTTTACAAGCGTTCGGATTTGTTGAGAAATTGTGTATTTGGAAAGTGGCTAGTAAGTCAATAAAGTTTGTCTATATTCAAATCAAAGTTGGTTTCTAAATGGTAAAATCTTTTAGGAAGGTTCAAGCTTAATCTGTCAAAAAAGTGTTTTAATCTGTTAATTTGTTACTTAAGTGCGTCCAGCACCCCTTTTTTTGTGTTTTAGCTGGTTAAACAGTTTAATTGATAGTTTGAAGGTTCTGCCACTTTTGAAAATATTTGATAACCAGTTAAATTTGGATTTTAAGGGAAAATTACAAAAAACCCCGTGAGCTTTGGTCAAACCTACATTTGTTTCTCTCTATTTTAAAAAACCTACACTTTGCCCCCTATTTGATTTACAGTGTCCGACAACAACTTCTAAAACCCTAATTTAAACCATCAGATAATTATTTCACAATAATTTCAAAATTTTTGATATTTTTTTCACAGCTAACTGACCTTTAAAAGATACTGATATGAATTCATAGGAAGTAAAATGCATATACAGAAGGAAAAACTTGATAATTTAAAATATGTATTAATTATAAAAAAATATTAAAGAGATTGAAATTACTAGAAGATGACTATCGTATAGTTTAAATATAGTTTCAGAAATTGTTATCGGATAGTGTAAAAAATATAGAGATAAAATGTAGATTTTTAAAAATAGATCGGGCAAACTGTAGGTTATAGTATATCTTAGGGGGTAATTGTAAGTTTCCTTGAATTTTATTATGTTGACTGAAAATTTTAAAAAGTACTGCCTGATTTTCTCTAAAATGGACTTGAAATTTCAAAAATCTTCCTGACAAATTAAAGGATGACACATGGACATTTCAGTTGGGTCATTTAGAGTGTAAGTTATTAAAATGATACACACAAGATATTATTATCATTATTGTTGTTATTATTATTTTTGTTATTATTATTATTATTATTAGTATTACAAGACTTGATATTGTCAAATTAAAGTTACATAAGATAATATATTTTGATAAGATTTGACATCGCCAACTTAAAACTAGAATTCCCCACCCATTTGATGGAATGATTACGGAACATGGATGGATGTCTGGAATTCATCTTCAGCTTCCGCCATTTACCTGTAATCCCATTAAATATTAGTTTGATTTCCCTTTAGGTTTTGAAAGAGAAGACATTTCCATTTTTTTTTAAAACTATAAATACATCCTTACCTTGTACTTTGTAAATAGACTTATGCTTATTAAAGTTAATTTTACTATAGATACATACATACATACAAGCTCGCACACATATATGCGTGTGTTGGAAGAAGGTGGCTAACGATGAGGATGAGGACTGAGAATTTAGAGATTTATTGGAAAGTAGGATTTGATATGTCTGATAGATTTGGTAGTTGGAGTGGTGGCTAGAAGGCAGAAGCACAGATTTTGGGGCTGAGGCCTTGATAAGATAAGTGAAAGCAATTTTAGTAAGGAAAAGAAAGAAAATAATATGGAGAAGATAATGACAATTTAACGATGCTGTAAAGTGTCTCGCAAATTGGCATCAGTCACTCCCAAATTAGTGTCTTCTATTGTGTGTCCATCATGTATATATCGTCTGTTATGTTATTTAACTTTATTGTATTTTTCTTTACTCAATTTTTTTTGTATCTAATTATACTTAAAAGTAAGTTTTTTTTAAGAATAATTACAAAAACAAAATCTGTAGCATTTATTTATTTTTTTATATTTTGAATCAAATAAAGGAGATTAAGTATTAAGAAAGAGAAAATAAGTAACATCATGAGCTGGAGAAACATTCTGCCAAGACAATACAAACACCGAATAACAATCCAACTTCTCTATATTTGTGGTAGTCTAATTAATGGGCCAAACTTACCAAATGCAAACTGATCACTTGATTGCCTCGCAAAACTTTACCAAATGGGCCAAACTTTATACCATGAATGTGAACAATTCTTTTTACTATATTTCTTAGTTGTTGACATCAATTTTTTGAATTTAATTTAAACTGTTCAAGGCATATTTTTAACAAATAGTCTTATTAAATTTTCATTTTTTATGTATTAAGTGTAAAAGAGTTTTCCCCTTCCTACTGCAATAATAATTTAGCTTTTGAGGATAAAGCGAAGCCTTCTCATACAAAAGAGGCAAACTATGGGTTAATTACACTCTTGGACCTTTACATTTAATTATTGTTCTAGTTTTAACCCTGACTTCCATTTTGTTCATAGGAACCCCTTAACCTTATTAAAATGTTTCATTTTTTTTTTTCTCTTTTTTGGATGAAAGCTGTCATGTTGGACGAAGGTCATTATGTTGGATGGAAAACTCTATGTTAACAAAGAATTGTAAGAAAAAAAACTAATTTTAACCACCACAGGCTTTTCTTTTTGCCAAAAAACCATGAAACTTTTCCACGTAATGATTCGACCACCGTCTTCATGTTTGCCACACTTCTTGTCCCTCTTCGAAAATCTTCCTCAGCCACCTATGGCCTCTTCTTTCTCTTTTTTCCTTGCTTTCTTTACCCTCGCCAACGACCATTGAAGCTTCTATCAATTCCTTAATGATAATGTTTAAAGCAAGACGAAGACTCAGATTTCACCAATCTCTTCATAAAATAAAAAAAGTCGAAGGACATACTCATCTCGATCGACCTCAATCAAGTGGTCTAAGAAAATTTTCAAGGAGCGAGAGTTTTTTGGGTTAACGAAGACAAAACAGAGCGACTTTATGGCATTTAAGACCCTGGCAAGCAATTACTTGGGGCTGAAGGATCACAAGCTATTCCCGCAAGTAAAGGAGACGTTTTTTATGAGAGCGAGTCTAAGTCCAGCGAAGATCAGTGAATTGATGATCGTGAACCGGAATTCACCTAGCCAGGCATTAAAATCTGTAATAAGTGCATTGCAGACATAAGGCAATTGGCGGACGGCACGGCTTTCCAGCGAGGCCAAGTCGAGGGAGTCGGTGGATGACCTGGGCGAGCTCCCTCAGAACCCCCAGTCGTTGGAACTCTCTCACCACGGCCGCGTCCGCTGCCCTCATCCTCTTCAAATCCCACGATGATGGGGCACCTTTGTTTTGGGTTTTCGCTTGATTTTTGGGGAAGTGATGGCGGCGGCGCTGACGGTGGTGAAATCGAGGTTTGGGAAGGTCCCGTCGACTAAAGAGATCACCATCGTTTAGAGAGGACCCTGGTCTGGGGCGATGGTTTTGATCGGACTAATAGGAGAATGTTGTACAAAATGATGTCGGGGAGGTCATTTACCTGATCGATGCCCTCCTCAGCTGGCTCTTCATTTTCTGAGAACCAGAGCTTCTTTCTTGTCGGATTTTGTTTCCCTTGAAAGATGGGTTCTTGTTTTTGCTTCTGGTTATTTTCTCTCTTCTTGTTTGTTTCACTAGAGGCTGCACCGATGGATGGATTCTGGGTATGGTTTCAATTTTTCAATTGAGAGAAATTAGGTTTTGGGGATGACAATGAGAATGACGTTCTAGTTGGTTTCGATTTTGAAAAATTGCCCCAAAAAATAAAATATGCCACTTGTTTTCATTACTTTTTAAAATTTTTTCTATTTAATGAATTTTTTACTCTTATATTTTCCTTTCTGTTTTTTTTTTTTTTGAGTTCCACAAGCCAATTTCAACTTTTCACACAATTTCCTATTTAAATCAAATCTTGGGATGTACGATTCAAGAGACGCATTGCGTGGAAAATGGTAATTGGATCATTTCATAGAAAAGTTTCAGGGTTTTCTTTTTTGTAAAGGAAAAAGTTTTTAGGGACTAAAATAACTTTTTCCCCACAATCCTGTGCTGATGTGGTATTTTTCTAACATTTCATCCAAGAAAGAGGAACAAAGTGAAATATTTTAATTAAGTTAGGAAGTCCCTATAAGCAAAATGATGGTCGAGGATTAAAATTAGAACAATAATTAAATATTAAGGTCCAAGCATGTTATTAACCCAATAAATTGTATATTTACTCAAATTTGAGGGTTCCTTTATTTTTTTTTTCTTTTGTAAGTTGCCCTTTAGTTCGAAATGGACCCCTTAAAGATTATTAATTAACAGAAAAACAATATAGTTAGATAATAAAACAAACCAAGTGTGTAGAATATTGAATCAATATTTATTTTCCTTGCCAACCAAGCCCTTGCCTAGTTGGTGAAAGTCACACAATATTGTCGGGTTGTGGCAAGATCTAATTCTCAAGTATGATAATTTCTTTAGATGCAACCGATTTGGACCAAATGGTTAGATATAATATGGCGCTATGTACAACTTGTTCTAGTTTTAGATGATTTTGAGCATGAAGAAAAACAAAATCTCTCTGTTTTTTTAGGGTTACAACTGTTAACATGTGTGATGGGAGATTAGATCTTGTGTAGCAAGGCAGCTGTCTATTATAAGACCCTTGAAAGTTGGCTCCCGTTAATTTGGAAGCAAAGGGTTGTCCGACAGATTGAGAATAAAATGTCATATCTCATTGATAATTTTGTTGGACCTTCAAATGAAATTTGATATTGGGGGGAGGGGGGGGGGGGGGGGGGGGGGGGGGGGGGGGGGGGGGGGGGGCGCCCAAAGCAATGGCTCAACTTTTTTTTTTCTAAATTTTATTTTGTTAATGTATTTTAAGTTATGCAATTCATTATTATAAATTTTAGTACTGTGTAAAGCACATTACATTAACTTGTAACAATCGTAAGTTTGTTTTGCATTAAAGTTTAATATTTTTATATTAAATTAATTTTTTAAATTATAATTTTTGGAATAAATTGATAATTTTTAAATAATCACTTAATAAAAATACATAATAACATATATTAGAATTTATACAAAAGCGAACTCGCTCACAATTATCCAGAAAACGTGTAGACTCATATAATCAAACATGAGCTATTTGTAGTGACTTAACACTCTAGTGGCATCCTGTAACTGTCCACTGGGGGATCCAAATCCTTGGATATGAATAGTAGTTAAAGAAATTTTATTCTTATCTTCTGATTTTTGTGTGTCTTAAGCTGCATGTAGAAGGGAACAAAAGTATAATTAGTTAAGTGATGTGGGAGAAAATTATTGATGATATGAAAAAAGTTTTGAGGGTTTTCTTAACACACTCTTGAAATTTCAAAAAACCACATTTTCCTTTTGTTTTTTGGTAACATACTTAGTGAACGCTTGAAACTAGTATTTCACCTTAATTAAAAAAATGACTATAAGAAGCTTTAATTATACACTGACTCTATAGGTTGCTCAAAATTTACAGTTACCATACTTTGTTAGAGTTAGAACACTATTAATTGTAGAAAAAAGAATTTCAACTATGAGTTTTTGAATTTTTCCTTTAAATATAGAATATCTTTTAGTTTTGTGCTATTGACCAATCCTGATTAACGATATTCAGAAAAACAAAAGGTTTAGTGTAGATTTTGTTTTGGGAGGAGGGAGCTGTAGGGTACAGCTAGATGGCTAAAACTAAATTCTATCTCCTGGTTTGGAAGTCGCATATTAAAAAGTAAACACTTCCGCAAATATATTTTCTCAAGTACATGATAGATAATGAGTAGAGTAGATTTATTAAATATATAGTAAATTTCACTTTAGGAAAAAATTCTGTAGATGTAGCACTATTCAGATTAAAATTTACAGTTGTACTAAGTCACACACACACACACAAATGTTGAGGCAAACAAACGACTGCCCCAACAGTTGCTCTTTAGTTGAAAATGACCTTTTTAATTGGGTAATTGAAAAATCAATCACTAATTTGCTAGTTGCTAGAGAATCGCAGCAGAGGGTCAACTGCAAAGGGTGATTGACCTATTGGGTAGACTAGTTACTAATATGTTCTGTCGCCCAGTTTAGCATCAAAAACTTCAATCGCTGTTAGGGTTTAGAATTTTTTTTTATCAATTGTAGATATCATGATTACAATTTTTATAATTATTTTAAATAAATTGATTGGGTTATAATTATTTTAAATGAATAGATAATTTAATAAAATGAAAATTGAAATGAAATTAATGTAAAAACAATAAAAAAATCAATTTAATGAAAATTAATTAAGTAAGATAAAGTATGTACACACCTAAAGAAATGAAAAAAAAATCGTTCTTCTGATCGCTCTTTACTCCCATGTTGGTCAGAGGCACGATCCTGAGTCTGTTACTCGGTCTTAAACCCATGTTGAATTGCCATTAAATAAACATTGTGTGCCTTATTTTTCTTCATTATGTTGCTCCTATGCTTCCATTGATCTATGTTCCAAATGGTTGTGCAAATTCTCCTAGCAATTAGGCAAAACATTCTAAGGATGGTAAAGAATAAGGTAAAATTCATTGGGGGTCACCTAATTTACTTTCATGTCCTAAATGGGTACCTGAACTTCATGTTGTCCTAGTGAGGTACCTTTACCGCTATTGTGCATCATATTCAACTACTTTTCATCAATTTGACCGCTAAACTAGATGAAAAATGCTGATATGACATTAAATAATGCTAAAATAAATTTAAAATATCAACTATAGTCATCAAACTTTTCCAATATCTAATTCTCATCAAACTTTTTCCAATATTTAATTCTAACCCACGTAAATGTAGAAACCATTACCAATTCCTTAAATTTCTTATTTAACCAAAATTACCACCAAAATCACTAACAAAACTGCCACTAGGCACGGACCTAAAACAAAAAAAAAAAAAGAACAGAATCTAGATTTAGAAACCTCATTGCGGGATCTAACAAAAACCCACAAAATCAAATGACCCAAATATGCACACAGAGAGTCTTGGAAGCTTCAGACACCTCGAAAGAAGGGCTGCCATGGTGGTACGAACTGGCACTAGTGGGTGAGGATGAAAATAGGTGACAGCTCGACGCAAAGGCTTTGGTGGTTTTTTGAGTGATGTGAATTTTAGCCCTAAATCATAGCAGAAGGCTGACCCTATTCTTGAAATCAAACCAAATATGGATCAAACTCTGAAAATTGCTCCCGTTTTGCTATTACCTCCATAATTGAGGTGCTGTTGCCTTGGACCAATTAAAATTAATTTGGCATCCACAAGATCCACCACCATGATAATTGAAACCCGCTATTCTGGCAACTTAACAAATCAGTAGTCACCAAGATGGTGCACCGAGATCCTTCTCTCTTCAATGGGAACTTAAATGGCAGACTAGATCCGCGAACCGTTGTCAGATTAGTACGATGAGAACTAGGTTTCTGGGGCGTGATGGTCCGATAGGTTGCGAAAATGGGTCTTTGATTCTCTCAGTGATGATGTTCGTGTTGAAGGTCTAATCGAAGATCTGGGTTGTGTTGATCCATTTAGAACTAGTGGAGAGAAGGCCTGCTGGCCTGCTAGTTGGTGGAGAGAGCACCTAATGTTCGTATTGAAGGTTTAATCGGAGAGCTTGTCAGTAGAAAGAAGGCTTGGTGGTGGGCTTATCGGCAGAGAGAAAAAGCTTAATGATTCTCCCGAGTTGTCCTTCCACTACTCCAAATCCCAGACGGTGGCAATGCAAGCATTTTATTGATGGATTGTTGGCAAATCAGAGAAGCGAGAAAGCGAGAAGGCAAGTGACTTAGAATCGATGAGCTCAAAAAATTTTAGAATTTTAGGTGCATAAATAACAAATTTAAAATTTTAGGTTTAAAAGTATTGATAGAAAAAATTAGAGAATTACAAGTGTTATTTTAAGTTTTATTTTAGTGTTTTTTTTATTCTACATTAGCATTTTTTTTTTAGACTCAACACTGTAATTGATGGAAAGTAGTTGAATAGGATGCGCAATAGTAGTAAAGGTACATCGTTAGGACAATATAAAATTCAGGTACCCCATTTAGACACGAAAATAAGTGAAGTGACTCACGGTGAATATACCCATAAAGAATAAGATGTCTATAATCCGCATCTAGATAGAAATCTTCGACTAAGTGCTCTTCAATCACTTTCACCCTTAAATTATTCAATCTCTTATTGTCACTTCTTGGCCATCACATGGAAGAATTACTCTTTTACAACATTGTGATCTACTGGATCCCAACGGTAACTATGCTGAAACTAACAAAAATCAGCAAATTCACAATTCATAAGTTCCTAAGAATCAATTCATTTTAACTTCGATCAACTTAATCTAAAATAACTTATTTATATTTTTATATATTTTTTTTCTTGGAACAAATTTCTTTTTAAAGGCAATATAATATAGATGTGATAATCCATTTGAAAATAATTTTTCATGATATTATTAAATTTTTATAGATTTTTCTTTTTAATTCCTAAAATTAGAAAATTTCATAAAAATTTAGTGAGATGATAAAATTTTATTTTTGATAGATTCTTATACCTACATAATAATGGCTTTTAATTAAAATTAGTTCTGGGTAAAAATGATGTAAAAGTAAAAATGAGTCATTTTGGATTAAATTGACTTAAGTTAAATTGAATTACCTCTAAACTTCATTACGATTACATACCTAAACTTCAGTACACAATGAAATGTACAATATATTCTCTATAAATTACAATATATCTTGGGGTTGGGGGATAAGATCCCTTTTTTTCAATATTTGTATTTTTTCTGAATGATAATGTTAATTTCCAACATTAAAAAATTTAGAGTCTTAATGGAACTCTTTACTCTTTCTATTTAGCTTAGTTAAAAACTTTGGTGTAGAATGACTTCTCTAACGTGTTCCAATTGCTAGATAGAATTCTTAGGTGTAAGTGAGTTGGGCTAAAAACCCGCCTGATAACTTCAAGGGCATGGTACCCTAAACCCTAAATACACCTAGCTCAAATAATGAGATTAATTATAGGTGAAAATGAGTTAGGTCTTTCTCGGGTAGTTGAGCTCACACAAGATCAAATCAAGACTTATTGTGACAAGCTCTATTGAGCTCGAGGGAATTAAAGACTTATAAAGAGGAGCTCTATATGGCTTAAGCCTAAAATAAACCTTAAACCCTAAAGCCTTAAGCCCCTAAACCCTAAACCCTTGAACCTAAGAACCATAAAGTAGACTAAACACTCACATGATGATATTAGGGGTATTAATTAAACAAGTCAAGTTAAGTCCAACTAAATGCAGTAAGTTGATTTGCCAATTTAAACAAAAAGAATGAAATGTCCCGGAACCCAAAACCATACTGTAGACCATAAACTCCAAATTTGCCCTAAAACCTAAACCCTAAACCCTCCCTAATCTATTGAGCTTGAGCCCAGAAACCGGTTAGACTAATACCTTAAAGTGCATAAGCCCCTAAACTCTAGAAAACATAAACCGTTAATTACACAAACATGCATAAACACTCGCATAATGAAATTAAGGTGTAATTAAAATAGTTTGATCCAGGCCTTTATTAAGTAGCTCAAGCTTGAATCAAGATGTTGCAACCAAGCCCTATTGAGCTCAAGCCTGAAAATGATCCGAATACCTTAAAGGACTGATACTATAAACTTTAACAAGCATAAAAATCATAAACTCTAAACCCTATACCTCAAAATCTCCAAATAGCCACTGAAGGGCAACTAAAGTGCAAAAGTTTCAAGACTTGTGGCTACCGAGGAGTGACTGAGGTTTCGTAACTGAAATTTTTAGTCGCTCCCTTAGTTGCTTGTTTTTTAGGGCAATTAAAGTAGACGGCTAAATTTCAATCACATGCTTTAGTAGTGTTCTTGCAATATCTTTATTGTAGTGACATATAACTTTTTTTATAATTGAGTAATAATATAGTTACATATATAATATTTTATTATAACTGATTCATAATATACTTTAACTAATAATAATCTGGTTATGAATAATTATCATGGTATGTAAAAGTTAAAAAAATAACATATCTCCTCTATTCCAAAAAGGATGCAACATATTCTATTTAAGCAGTCCCAAAACTCTGCAATATTTTTATATTTAGTAAATTATTTTACTATATCACTCTTGAAGCTATCATTTTAATATCTATTTTTTTATTTTTTTGATTTATGTGCAAAAAGTGCTAAAGATAAAAACGACATAAATTTTTCTCTTCCTTAATCTTCATGTAAAACCCAAACATTTTATCCAGGACAGAGGAAGTACTTTAAGATAAAATTATAATTTGGAATCATAAAATAAGGTTAAGGATATGGTACTCTTGGATTATGGTGCACACCCACACTTTCAGTTTATTTACAATTTCTACCACCGCACCTCTTCCTTCATCCTATCTATATTCTCCCTTCCTCTTCCTACTGAAATCTGTCAGAAATGATATGAGCTAACATAGCACTGATTCTAAAAGATGTAGATAAGCTCAAATCAAACTGATCAGTAAGTAGTTTGATGTAGATAGAACAAACTGTACAAAACAGAATTAGAATCAAATAGGACAAACCAACTTAAGCTTCATCTGCTGAAGTAGTAGTTTCAAAAATATGCTTGGTGTAAATAACTCGAAGGAGGTCTGTTCTAGCAAGATGTCGAAGAGTTTGTTGAAGATCAATTGTTGTTAATGGATAAGAGGCACCATGCCATTGGGAAGATTGGTGTTAATGTCCATGGCCATTGAAATTGACCAAATCAGAAGAGTAAGTAGGTTAACAACATCAATTAAATTTGGATATAAATCTATTATAAGATTCAAACATGAAACTTAAGTTGATTCTGAGGTAGCGCTTGAGGGCATGTACAACCTCAAGTCCACTAGAAACTTGCAGCAGTAATAAACAAGTGCTTGGTTTGACACTTGAAAGCTCAACAAAAGATGAGCAAAATCTTGGAGATGATGAATCCAATTATGGATACAGCTGATGCAGTAAGCCACCACTTATCCTTAAAGCTTCTAACTGGCAAAGTTGATGTAAAACAATCTAGAAGAAAATGTTTAAGAAAGAGGATTGTTGATCTGACAACACGGAGACCAAAGCTTGTTAAGAATTAGGGCATTACACATCAAGGAGACTGTAAAGGCTGTTACCCAGTATCTCTTATAAATGGGATGTGGTGATCCCATATTTAGCCGCAGTTGGCTAATCGATACTTACAAAATTCTTTAAAACTTTCATGCAACTAGTATATTAACCTAGAGCATGAATTCATACATGCAAAAAATCAGTGTTAAGAAGGAAACAAAACAAATAAATCTTTAAAAAGTTTTGCTAGAAATTAAATGAACATTTTAACACAAACCATAATCGATGCAAAACAACCAAGTATATGTGTCTTCAAGTATCGATCAAATGTATGACACTAGCTTTTAATGTACATAAAAAAGTGACCAATATATATAAAACACATCTTAAAGTCTTTATACACTTGTCATTACTAGAGCTTTAACTTAGTACTGTTAAGTACCTAACTAAATAAGCTATTTAAGATCATTACTAAGCTCTACGTCGAGCTTGCTTGCCCCCAAAGCTGGAAAGCTTTTTACCCTTCTTGTGCACAACTTTAGTTAGCCTAACATCAAGGCCATGAAAGCACTTATAGTTGGTCTAAAATAAAGAAAAACTACTAGAATCAATCAAGTTTCTACATATAAGCATATATATCTGTATCAGAAAATCTTAGAATAACACACACACACACACACTTGGTGTTAAGCCCATTAAACTATATATACACAATATGAACTTAAGGGAGTAAGAATTTAATGATTTTTAGTAAGGGATTTATAAACCTACAAGGAAAATCTTTTAGGACAAAGCAATATATATCAATTATATATGCATTCTTAGCATGAACTCACAAAAATATTATGCCCTAAGGTCTTAACTAATGGCCACTAGTTAGGTTCCATGGTGGGAATCTATCCTCAACCTAGTCCTAATTCACAAGAGCTTTATTTTTGCCTTAGCAAGCATGGTGACTTGCCACTTTTCTTACCCTTCTCATATTGTACAGGAGTTGTGCTTAAACTTGGTAACTATTCTTGCCAAGTTAGTAGCTTGGCTAGGGTACCCTTAAGGCTCAAGACCTTCTTAGTACACTTAGTACCCATATGCTTGCAAAAGGCCCTTCTTAGCTTACTTGGACCTTAGTCCATTTCTTGTCCACCTCTTAAATCCCTTAATAAATGCATTTTCAAGGCCTTAGAACTAGTTTTAAGACCTAAACAAAAGTCTAAAATATCTTAAAATGGTCCAAGCATTAAAACCGAGGCATTGGGATCTTCTTTGAATGCCTCTAGCTTGAGGTCAAACCAAGGGCTATAGCCCAAAAAACTTGGGCTACGGCTCTAGGGGGCTCGGGTTTTTTCTGCCCCCTGATTTGCTCCCAAGGCTGTGGCCCTAAATTCTGGGCTGTGGCTCTGGAGCATGTTTAGGTCTCCCCTATTTTTGTGAACCTTTGTTAGGTTTGCCTCTTTTTCCATACAACTTGGACTCATTCCTTTGTCAACCAACTCCCATATTCTTACACATGATAAATGACATGTATATGCATCAATTAAGCACTTAATAATACAAAAATTCCTTACCAAACACATGATCAAAATATTGGAACTCTTTATGCACACACAAGCAACAACTACACCAATCACTTATAAACCAATGTAGCTCATCAAGAACATGTAATATGACCAAAATTTGAGCAAAAAGGGTTGAGCAGGTTGCCATGCCCTTACCCCCTTTGTGAAATGCAAACTTCACTTTCTTGGGCCATTTGACACATCAAATTACTTAGCTTGAAATTCGACCTTCATAAAAAATCAGGCTTATGGATTCATTATACTACATACCCAGGTCTTGATTAACTTAATAAACAACCAATCTTCATCCCAAAAGCAAGAACAAGTGCTTACCATAGAGGAAAACATGATTCAAGCTCTTTCAAGCTCAAACTAACCACAACTTCCATAAAACTTGCTTTGGAAGCTTGAATTTCACAAGAAATTGGTTGGGATGGAGTTGGGAGCTCTTTAGCCCAAAAAATGGCATGGGTTAGGGATGAGAAATGGAGAAGGATGCCAAGTCTAGCTTCTTATCCTTTCCTTAATGCTCCTTAATCCCTAATCTTTCTCACTTATGCTAAGTTGGTCCTAATTGTCTCACAATGACTTAATTAGCCACTTCATAAATGAAAATGAACTAAGAATCATTAGAAAACCTTTAATATCCTGAATTCCTTAGTTCAGTCTTATTTAGCATATAAAATTTGAGATTTCTTGATAAAATTACTATTTTGCTCTTTGTGGCTAAACTTTGCTCAAATGACCATATTACCTTTTTTTTTTTTGCTACAATGACTCACTAAACCCTTTACTTAGTATGCAAATAGTACTTCTACGCATAAAATTTTCATGCTTACCTAGGTAATCTTGCCATTGGTATTAGAGAACTGTTATAGAGACAAATCATTAGCTGTTGAGAAGTGGGCTTTGTTACTTTGGTTGAGGAAGAAAAGATTGTAAGATGCAGTTATTACTTTTCTTTTTTACAGTGCGTCAAAGTTGTAAGAGCATCATTATTCCTAATTTTTTAGTTATCATTTAACTAATGTTGTTTCATTTAGTAAAAAATATTATTCCATTAATATAACTTTTTTATTTCATAATATATTGTTCACTTTGTAAGAATATATTGTTCGTAAATAATGTTGTTCATTTCAGTAAGAAATATTATTTCATTCATATAAATGTGATATTTTATAAAATGTCATTCATTTTATAAGAAATGTTGTTCATAAATAATACTTCCTGCATCTCACTTTCTTTGCTCCATTTAACTTTTTTTGACTAGTTTGACTTGAATTTATTCATGTTATTGTTTGTTAGAGAAAAAAATTAAAAAAATATATATTTAGAAACTATAGGTCTTGGTTTATCATTAATAATAAAGGATTTTCATTTATATACTAAAATTTTAAAAATAAAAAAATTATAAATTAATTGCTGAAAGGTGAATGGTGCAAAGAATTTAGGATAGAGAAGTATTATTTCGTTTAGTAAAAAATGTTGTTACATTCATACAAATTTGATATTTCGTAAAATGTTGTATATTTTGTAAGAAATGATACTCCATCTGTCCCATTTTAGTTGAAACGTTTCTTTGGACACGGAGATTAAGGTGTATATAATTTTTTTTATTTTTTCCAATTTTACCCATGAAACTAAAATTAATTTTTTTTGGATTTTGTGTAGTAAGAGTTTAAATAATGATTAAAAAAGAAAAGATTCTTTTTTTGGGTTTTTGCATAGAAAGATTGAGTGAAGATTAAAAAAGGTTTATTTATTGGGTTTTGTGTAGTGAGAGTTTAAATGGGGTAAAAAAGTAAATTGATTGTTTAAAATTTTCTAAAAGAAGAAACATTTCAACCTTTTTGGGACATAAAAAAAATACTAAAATGGGACAGAGAGAGTATTTGTTATATTGTTCCACTCAATAAGAAATGGTGTTTTATACTACTAGAAAAACCTATTTTTCCAACGCATATCTATCAAAAAACAGCATTTATGACATGAAGATATTGAAATCATGTCCATCGATTATAGCCACATTGGAAAAAGCTTGCTGATAGCTGCCATCAGATTTTCCAATGGACGGCTGCATCCGTTAGATTTTCTAACGTACAAAGGCCGTCAAATTTTCCAACTGTCGGTGGCCGTTGGATTTTTTGACAAGATATGTCCTTTTTCTCTTTTTTTTTTCCCCCTTGCTTTTTTCATTTCCAAATCGTAGGTGCTTAAGGGCTACTAGGTAGTGACAATCTAACGGCTATATGTCGCCATTAGCTAGCCATCGACTTGTCGGTGCAATCTGACGGCTAGAGGTTGGATTTCCCAATGGACTTAAGCTCTTCAGATTTGGTCCGTCAGTTTTAGCCTCTTTTTTAGTAATGCTATTCAGGAAAATTTATTATTCTATAAAATGTTATTTATTTCAGAAGATCTACTATTCAAGATGAGATGGTAGTCTTATAAAAAGTGTATGTGTTATTCAAAACACAAATATAATATTATAAAAAGTGTTGTTTATTTCATAAGATATGTTATTCAAAATATAATGATAGTTTTATAAAAAACACAAAACTATGAGTCTAGTTGTGCAGTGAATGCACCATATGGCCACCCATAAAGCAATATCACACGCTACCTAATTCCTTTCAATTTATTAACACGCTGCATCCAAATAAAAATCTGGAGGAAACAAGTTGTTAAAGGTTAGCTTAAAAAACTCTTTATATATGAAATTAGCTTGAAGAATCAAGCTAGGCAAATAAAAGACAAGTTTATCTCGTTGACCGTCAACTTAGTGTAGCAGAAGGTTTTATTGTCTTACATCGAAGACTGGAAATGCTATTATTATTTCAATTTAGCTATCTCAATATGGGTAAAATGTATACGTATTCTTCATTTGCTTTTCTTTTTTTGCACTAAAAAATTTACATTATCAGATAGAATTTTTTTTCATTAACCCATCAAATTGTATGCCTGATGGTTGCCAGCTGAGTATTAGTTTCTTCTTCTTCTTCTTCTTCTTTTTTTTTTTTAAATTAGGATTTAGGTCACACGAGAAATTTTACTACATATCTTAAGCTCAGTCTCATCTTTTGACCGCAAAAAAACAGAAACTTGTTGCATAATTAAGATATGATCCAAACCCTATCCAATCGCAAGAAATCATTAAGCTAATGTTAATGAGCCAAGGCCAACAAACTCATTAACATATATCCTCCACAATTTATTTTTGAGTTTTGTTTATGTATAGCAACTGAAAACAAAAAAGAAATGCTAGTATTACCGAAATAGTGGTCAATTGTATCTTAAAAATTCAATATAATTTCCTTTGGTACAATATTTGAACACTTGAACGGAGACAAGAATCCGATCTGATGGAAGAAAAAAAATCATTTAATATTTTTGTTGAACAACATATTGTCTCTCTATTTACCCAAAAAAAAAAAATCATTTAATAATTTTGTTAAACAAGATGTTGTGTCTCTAATTAGCCAACTATATATATATATATATATATATCCTTCGAGTCCCATAATTCAATCGGTTCCTTTGACGTTGACATTTCCATTTATTTCTCCCCAGTTTGTTTGCAAATCTTTCTACCTTAACTTGATGTTTCGTGGTTTGTAGTTTCTCCTATACAGTCTTTTTTATCCCTTTTTCTTTAGTGCCTTTAGGGTGTCATAGACTCGTAGCTGCATGCATGTGAACATATACACGTTTATACTTCCCGTGGTACAATGATTCATACATATATTACATAAAGTAAGCAAAAAAAATTTGTTTGCTTTGATTGAGTTTGGTTCCGTTCATATGTATTTTAGTTTAAGTTTTGTTTGAATGCTATTAATAATGGGAGAAGGGGGGAGGGTAAACGAAAGTGGGGAAAAGTTATTTTTTTTTCCAATTTAGAGGGGTAAAAACATATTAAGGAGAGAAGTTAGGAGACAATGACATATCTCTTACTCTCTGTTTCCTCTTGTATAAATAAATCAATCACACCAATTAGCTTCTCCCTCTCCCTCATTCAGTCCAAACAAACGGTAAAAATTAGACAATCAAGTCTTCCCAAATGTAATTGAAATGTAAAATCACTACAAGAAAAAATGCACAAAAGTTACTAATATCTCAATTGCAATCAGCTGCAATTAATGACTGAAAATATCAATCGCTTTTATCTTAGCCACTTTAGTTGAGTGGCGAGTGACTAAAAGGAGTAAGTGAAACACTCAGTTGCTCTTATTGAATAGAGCCCTAGCATGAGTGACTGATCAAGTTAGTCATTTTATTATTTGGATTTTTTTATTTAATTTGTATAGATAAGACATATTTTCATTATTTCTGTTTTTTAATTTATTTTAATTGTAAGTATTAAAATTAAATAAAATTAAATTATTTTTATTTAGTAGAGATAAGAGGCTGAAAACTTTGTGGTACCTCTTTACAACTGCCTTGTTAGCTGTTCAATCTCCTTTGTACTCACCAAAAAGGTTGATTGTTTCCTCTTTCTTAAAATCTTTGACAACCAAATGAAAAATAACATCTCAAAGATAGGGAGAAAAACTATTCAAACTCGAAAACATTCTAAGAAAGCTCTTGTTAGAAGCTACAAGTCTTTGAACAAGACTTGAAACAACTACATGAAAAGGTTCCTTAATTAAAAAAGTGATCTGAAGCTGCAAAAAGAGAGAAAACGATAGAGAATGATAGAATGAGGAAAAAGAGAGATGCAAATGGTGTAGAAGCTGTCGAAGGAGAAAGAGAAAGACAAACTTGAAATGGGCAATGAGAGAATAAGGAGGAAGGAGAGATGAGGTGGTTTTATTTTTTTGTAAGAGCAGCTATTAGGCAACTGAAATAAAGATAACTACTGAATGGCGACTAACTGAAATTATTTTTACTGAATAGTGACTAAGAAGCAACTACAAAGTGATAACTAAAAATCTCAGTTGCTCTCTAGTTGCTCAAAAAGTGAACTCTACCAATTAGCAACTGAAAGATGATTGAACATGTGTAGAGATTGAATTTCAGTTGCCCATTCCAATCGCTTTCTTGTCTTTCTCCCGTAGGACTAGGTGAATACATGTTTGAGCACAAGTTTATGAAGGAAGGAGTCTACTGAGCAGTCAGAACCATGTATTTACTTTATAAATTGTAACTGTGTACATATTTCTGCGTTTCTTTCTTTAACAAAAACATGTGAACTTTTATTTTAGCGCTAAACTTCAAGTCCTCGCGTTTACACTTTATGTTGTAATTGGGTTTTTAAGCTTAAAAAATGGCATTAGTTCCTTCTTTGGCCAGCCTTTAAAAATTTTTTTATTTCAATTTTTTCTTCAATGGAAAAGCTAACAATCAAAGTGATATGAAAAGGTCCAACACCTTAACGTAAAAATAATATACCAAAATTATTTTTTTTTTAAAAAGAAAGATGCTCAAGGATTCTTCCACGCTAAATGAGTAATAGTATGATGAATATCTAAAAGTTCATCATAATCATAAAAATTACTATTATTTATCCAAATGAATGTTGCTCTAGTTAAAACATAATTAAGATACGTGTGCTGTGACGTGACATCTAACACATTCCCGCATGTGATATGAATCAAAACATGAATTATTTATAGCTACCAACTCTCCTTCAAAGTTGGAAAATCCAGCTATTGGTAAATCAGACAGCTATAACTTCTGTGTCTACTTGAATTTTCTATTTCAATTTGTGCCCCACCCACTCCCAAGTTCCCAACAGCCCAACCCCAAGAAAAATTGTTTCTAAAAGAATCATTTCATTGCACTTGTAACTAGTGGGCCAAGTTTGAGCTCAATAGGGAGGAATGTTCAAATGATTATATCGGGCTTCATAATATGGGCTTCGTTGATCTTCATAATAAAAGCTATACCTCTTTTCTGTTTTCTTCTTGAGACATACTAAAATTAATATACAGTATCTTAAATTTGGGTCATGCTCAAGCTTTTAGTAATTAATAATTTCGGTTGCTAAATTATGACCAAGAAATAGGAAAGTTAAGATGATATTTAGTTGTGGAAGATTTTCCCCTTCTTTCTCTTCCAAATTGTCTTTGATAAAAGTTTGAGTACATAGCTTGTTTTAAGGATGTGGAGAACATTGTTTTATAAATTTAGAAAAACTCATGTTATAAGAAAATCTTATTTTAGATTTGGAGAACATAGCTTGTTTTAAGGATGTGGAGAACATTGTTTTGTAAATTTGGAAAAACTCATGTTATAAGAAAATCTTATTTTAGATTTTTTCCATTTTAACATATAAGTTCTCCAAAATTTAGAAAATAATATTTTTCACATTCTTAACACAAGCTATGCATTCAAATTTTTATCAAACAAAATTTGAAAAAGAAAAATGAGAAAATTGTCTACATCGAAACACCATATAAATCATTCCACTTGTTTTTTAGGTAAATAAATGGTTTTTTTTCTTTCTAAATAGATTTCACATTATAAGGTTGTCAAACTCGAGATTCCACATTAAATTATTTCTTGGTTCATGTAAATCGTAGTCATAAAATTGTAGTTGCAAATGTAGATTATGATCGAATCGTTTTTGTATTTCAAATCGTAAAATTATAAGATTTTAATATTAGAATTGGAATTTTGACCTCGATCTTTAGCTAACAATGGAATACAAATGTGGAGAGTGAGTGGGAGAGAACAAGTTAGATCGGGTATTTTCAAGAAGAAATACACGAAGAAGGCAACAAGGAAGACAATGGATCACTGGTAACACAACAGATTCCTTTCAATAAACACGGTTATGGTGCTTGGAGTGGTTAAATTACAGTACACCAAATCAAGGCCACCAAGCTAATTATCTGAATTGGGGACACGCTCGGACCATCGAGAACCAAACCGTTGGCCAGAACGAAGGATGTGAACGTCGAAAACAGTTCCCAGCCCAAGATCTTCATTGAAATAAAACAGGCCATGCACAGGGTCTATGAGCTCATAATCCCAGCAGGAACAAACCGCCAAGCACAACAACCACGGTCCTGCCAACTGATCAACGGAGAACAATGAAGCAAGCAAGTAGATGTTTCCAATTAACTAGCTACCCTCCTCAGCTATCTATTTTCTCCCAAATCTCAAGCACTTGCTGTGTTTCACTTCTGTCAAACTCGGGGTGGAAGTGAGTTGTTGCGGCGGTGTGGTAAGGGCGAGCTTCTCCATCGCGTTCACAAACTTGCGCAAGTACTTTATGTATTCAGGATATGTCTCCAGGTTGCAGTGTCCACCGCCTTTCACCCATAAAGGTTCATACTTTTCCTTCGAAAGCTCCCATAATCGCTTCCCATGGGACCAATCAACAATGTCATCATCTGTTCCCTGCAAAATTTTCATCAAAATTTCCGATAAACAGCATTCACAGTGTGCATGTTATACTCAGAACTTGTGGTTAAACTGAAATTAAGCTTAGCTCTGTGCTCCAAATTCAACATCATCTCCTGTTTCGATAAATGAACAAATCAAGTTCTAGTTCATGCAGATACTTGTCACCTCGTTTAATTGCATAATGAACGTCCAACAAACCTAAGCAGCCTTTACAGTTATCAAACGGAGCACAAGTCTATGTGACCGGTCCCAATCAGTGTACAAAAGACAGCACTTTGGTCTACATGGATGGGGTATATTGGAGATGGAGAACAAGACACTTAAAACTAAACCAGATGAATCTACAGAGAAACTGACTAAAGAAAGAAAATGCTTGTATAGATATGACTTACATGTATAACAAAAACAGGACACTTCACTTCTCGTATCTTGTCTATATTCTGCATGATCAACAAGAATTTGTCAATATGCATCCACATTAAGATTTACGCTCATCGAAACATAGACAACTTTCAAAATAAGACTAACTTTGAAGATGTCAAACCAAAAGGTCATCTTGACAGGATACAAGACTCTTATTCCTGAAAGTATAGCACTGTGAAGAACAACTCCTCTTAATCGTTGTAAACGAGATGCCAAATGCAATGTCGGGCCACTTCCTACTGATTGGCCATACAAGATCACTTCCTCCTGCTTAATGTTGTAGTCTCTCCTCAAACAATTATATACAGCCTCTATATCATAATAGGTGTTGATCTCAGTTGGCTGTTCCAATCCATTAAACAAAAGACCATTTGTTAAGTGCACGATGTGTCACAGAAAAGGAGGATAGATTAAGACTCTCTCAAGACTCTTGCTGTAATTACCTTTCCGGAAGATGCTCCATAACCCGAATAGTCATAACTGGAAAGTGAAAGCCAGAAAGAAAAATGTTCAGTGCAAATTTAGAGGAAGCTCCTCTTGTGCATCATAGCAATTTGTAGAGGGCATCATATTTACTGTAATATATGGCTAAAGTCCTTCAGCATTTCACAAACCATTAAATACATAAACATGAACAGAATAAGACTTAATTCCATCTAGTTGGAGTAGGCAATAAGAATCCTGTGTCTATCCTCCTGAATGGACATGACTGATTGAGTACATTTCATCAGAATTCATGGTTTGTTTTGTTCATAAAAGGAATCATTTTGAAATACCGGCAACAGTTTTCGGCATTTTAATGAAGAACAAAAAATCATTATAACCCTCCATGACAAAACTCAGATATGTTCTCCACTAGATTATTATTGCTACAGATTTCTTTTGTTCTGAGTCATTTTACCACCGTTGGTCCGATAAATCATAAGAAATTCATCCTGGCAATAGAAAGCAACAGAAGGGAATTGGTCTCGGAGATCTAAACACAACCACCAGAGAACAAACCAACTCCAGAAGAAATTCATGACAGCCTGAAGACAATAACCACAGTATCCAAGTATGGTACCAAAAATAAAAAAATAAAGAAAACACATGCAAACTAGAAACATAACAAATAAGAAGAAATATGAACAGAACCAAAATTCGCAAGAGAAGTACTATGAAAGCCATCAGCATAATTGACATAGAAAAAACCCAATTAAGAGGCCAGAAGAGAGCCAAATCCCAGAAAATGATATTAAATCAATCCATACCAACCACTTATTAAGAAAAAGGAAGGAATTAAAACAAGAATATTGAGGGAAGAAAAGGAATCAAACCTCATAATATTGACGCGAAGGTGAGCTCTAAGTTCAATGAAAAGCTCATGCATCTGCCCCAAATCGGCAGCATTTCCATGCGAATACAGAATGGTGAACCTTGCAAAAGGGTGCTTCCAAAACATGGCCACAATCTTATTTCCGCTTTTGGTTTCGAGCAAATGAACGTCGACATTCTTGTCGGCGGTGAGCCCCGGCAGCGTCAGAGTCCCGTCTCCCTCTTTCAACACATCATACGTTGGTGGGTCAGGAGGGAAAAACGCGAACTTTGCCGCGACATTCGACGTCATGTTTCCCATTTAACCAAAAAAAATTAAGGACCAAAAAGAGATAAAGAAACACAGTTCGGATATGGAGCTAAAACTCGCATGCAAAGATAGTTTTGGCAAAAAAACAGTTTCAACTTTGTCAAAGGGTTTGGTCGATTTCTCTGTTTTCTGGTGCTCTGTTTTGTTGCTGCAATTTTTGGGGCGGGCTTTTGGATTCAGACCAAAATTCTCTCTCTCTCTCTCTCTCTCCTCTCTGTTTTTTTTTTTCCTTTTCTTTGGAACTTGGTATTGCTGGGGAAGATGGAAGGGCAAAATCCAATCCAAAGGCGAAATAGAAGGTTGGAAATGAAGAGATTGGATCCGATCTAAGCGGGTGAGCTGGAAGTGCTTGCTGGTTGGAGAGGAACAGAGGCCAAGAACAGATTTTGGAAATTTAAACCTTTTTCTTTCTCCGAAAAACTAACCTTTTTCCTTTTTGATTTTGTTCGAGCTCGGAAACTATGGCTGCCTTAGATGGAGACGATATTCCAACAATTCTCGTTCCTGACATGACCAGACCAGTTGCGCGGCCACCTTTGTAATGGAAAAGTGTAAATTATCTGATTTGCCCTTCATTGTCTCACAACACAATGAGTGAGAACTCTCAAGGGAGGGGTATTTTAGCCTTCTATTAATTTTCTTTTGTCTAAAACAAGGAGTCCAACCTGCCTCCTAAAAACTTGTGCCCCGAGGGTATTTATAAATTTCGGTTTTAGATAAATCAAAGGCCTAAATTCAGTTAGGAGCCCCTAAACTTTGTTAAGTCGTTTGAGTTAGTCCTCCAACTTTAAACAAGCACCAGCAGCCTTCAAGCTTTGTAACTCGTAATGAGCTGGCACAATCCGTAAAACCAACTTGAAGAACAGTACAGAAAAACATACATCTGACTAGTCTAGAATCTTTTACAAGTACAAATGAAAAGCGCGGCTATTGTCTCATATGAAAATCATTACATTATATGGCCAGCTTTTTTTTTTATTATATATAATTAGAAGAGAGAATAAGAAAGAGAGAAATAACGCAATCATAAATTAGAGTGACATGTTCCCAAAGCACAATTACCATAGAATAACGATTAAGAATCTCTATTGACAATAACATTTGATGAGATAGGCTTACCAGCAGATGTGGTAGTGAAATTCAATTCCAAAAACCAACTTATTTTAGATTTTTGCTTGTACATGGTTTTTTTTGTTTTTATTTTAACGGGCAGATAAATTAACTAAAAGCAGATTAAGTAGTTAATATATATTATACCGTTACTATTACAATGATTTAAATGTGCGTATATAATGAAATTGTAGAGAACTTTGTCAAGAAGCATAGGATAGAGTGGATGATGAAGGGATGAGATTTGGTCAAAGGCTGGTCAGATCTTTTGGTTGTCAGGAGTCAGACATTCCCTCTTCTTTTTGTCTGTCCCTTCAAGAGCCGAATGTTGATTTCACATAAGTGTATGAACATTCATCTTACACACGTCTCCTCTCAATGTAACTTTGACCAGAATATTGGCGTATTACTCCCATGAAATGTAGTGACGTAGTCATTTTACAGCCTGAATTATAAAACAAATCAATTTACCTCTCAAATTATTAAAACTCGGACACTTTAGCCCTTACACTCAGCAACTCGGTTGCCCGGTGAAACGTGATCGAACTTACATCCATTTGAAAAAAAAAAATAAGAGGAAAAACCACTTAAAAGCCTCTCAATCTCCCAATTGTTTTTTTGTTTTCCTTTTACGCCCATTTCTTTGGTCTCCACCAATCAAGCCACCGTCTCCAAATCGTCTTCCTCAACCATAGGAAATGTGTCATCCTTGACCTCGGTTATTCTTGTTGCCTTTTAGACCCAATGTCGCAGTTTGGTTGAATCATCTTATTACCCTCTTGCCCCTATTTTGTAGTGGATTGAAGAAGGTTTGTCTTAGTCCATCACTAGATCTATTACCTAAGAGCTCTGCTACCCTTTCATGATACAGAAATCCACCTCTTTACGTCACTCTCAATGTTCCCAATCAAATAGTGACATTGTTGTCCCTTATTCACACCATTTCTGGCATCTATAACCTTAATCATCCATGGATGGATCCATGTAGGCTACTGCAGGATCTATGGACCACATTAAAATTTTTATTTTCTTTAAAAAATGATAAGTATTTTTTATATTGACATCATTGAAATTTATCATATGATTCCATCAAGTTAAGAAAATAAGAAAAATAAAATAGAAAAATGAATAGTTAAAAAATTATTTTGCTATAAATACATTGAAATTAAATTAAAATTTCACATTTTCCTTTAGTGTATTATATATAAAACACAAACAATATATTGACCCCATAGAAAAAAAATTTCTAGATCTGTCATGTAATCCTCTATAAATCAACTTCATTTTGGTGGTCATAAACTCTAATAGGCCTAACAATGTGCCGGTGGAGTTGCAATAAATGATGATGGTAGAATTGGATGACCCCCCAGGCACAACCACAACAATAGAGCCAACGATTGTGGGATTTTTATCAACACGTTTTGGGATTTTTGTGTACGCATTGAGGATGAGGGCTTGGGTGTTATGGGTGGTTAATTGGTCTATCTGATTTTAACCAAAACAAAATAGCCAAATTTTTTTATTTTGCAGTCTTATACACTAATAACCGAATATACCGTATTAGTTGTGAAAATTGAATTGATGAAAAACCAATTTAATTGAAAACCAAAGATTTAACCAAAAATCAAATTTTAATTTTTGTTTTTAAATAGAATAACTAATTTGTACATACACTAAAATGACTAAGAGAAGAAAAACAACACCGTCTATCTCCTCATTGCCTTTCTTTCTCATCATCATCACCCAGGCCTTTAGCATTAGATGAGTTCAATAGTACAACTCATTGGTAAATATGTACAAATATATACAAAGGATTGTGCATATTAAACCCACTTTTAGAAAAGATCAATTTTTTCAGTTAACCAAATTTTAATTAAGCAAAACTGAAAATCAAACTGAATTTTTATTTTGATTTTTGGTTATAACAAAAAGCTGAAGTAGCACCTAAAGATGGTAATTGAAAATCAAAATTTTTCGATTATTCAGTTATTTTGGATAAAACCGAAATTTTGCTCACCCATAATGGGTGGTGAGAGCCAAACTCTTGGGTGAGAATGATTGAAATAAAAAAAACACTTACATGATTAAATTTAATTGTAATTTAAGTTTCAAGATTATGGATTTGTGTAGTTATAGGCCTGAAATTTTAAAATTGTGCAATCAAATGACATTTCAATTATATAACTGCAAAAATGTCATGTGACTGAGTTACTGGGTCAAAGGACCAAAAGGTCATATTCTAAATAGTTAAGAGAATCAATTTGATGTGTCTTGTAGTTAAGGGGCAAAGTGTTTGAGTTACTATAGTTTAAGGGAATAATGGGTAATTAATTCTATTCACCGCTAAAGGTGGGAATCGGGTAGGACCGGCCCGGGACCGTCCGGTCCTGGTCCTGGGTCCTGAGGACCGGGCTCGGCCCAGTTGTAGGCGGGGCGGTTCTGAGTGGGGTCCGGGGCGGGTTTCATTTTTTTTTAAAAAAAAAATATAAAAATATAACCATTATTAATTATATAAGCCATAAATATTTTTAAGAAAAAACACCACCTCCCGTGTAAGTTTTATTAAGTTAAAAAACGAAACAACACTTACAAATAATCGAAACGGGCCTTACATTTTGAAATGGCAAAAACGTTCTGGAAATGATAAATAATAGAAACTTATGATCTGTGCTGAACAACATAATCAGATCAAGTACAAACTACATATATGATTGAAAAAAAAAATCAAGTCTCGGTATCGAATATTACCTCCTCATCCGAACTTTTTTGGTCTTGCTGCCGGAGTACTGCAAGGCCCCAATCTCGGTTGCACACGTATACTTCTACCGCGTCAAGTGTCAATCTTGACCATTTTTCTGTTATCACCCATTTTCCGGCACTAAACACTGCCTCGGATGAGACGGTCGATACTGGAATGGCAAGAATCTCCTGTGCGATTATCAATAAAATTGAAAACCTTGATCTCTTTTGTTTCCACCACTCCAAGATGTCGAGGTCGCTTGCCTCGAACGATGTGTTGAGATAATCATCGACCTCAGCTAATCCCGATGTTGTTAGTCGAGGTCATTTGAGCATTTGGAGGGCCGGGTTGAATCTTGAGGAGATTGATCTCCTTGGAGGCTCGGTTTGAGGAGCTTTAGATCTTACCTTATCCAAATGCCGTTCACAATATAACTTGTATAAAAAATGCAAGTACTCGGAAGCAGTAGCAGATATAGCCAAAACATTTATGTGAGACATTTCTAAATAAGTATGAAAAATTCCTTCAAGGAATGTTGTTGTGCCCGTTAATTTGACATACGGGTCAAGTAAAGAAGCGGCTAAAAAATAGGTGGAATGTTTTCAAAATATTAAAGCCACTTAGCCCGTATGGCTTCGACAGTTGGTTTTAGCAACTCATCATCTTTAAACTGATGTAAAGCATATGTGATGTTCACTAAATAAAACAAAACTTGATGACTGATTGGGTAGTAAACACCAGAGAAAAATTCAGTTGCCTCGTAAAAAAACTTAAGCAATTCACCGATTTTGGAACATTTCTCCTAAACATCAGTCGTAAGAAATTCACAACCCATTTTTAAATTCATGAAATGTGACAACAAATTTGTATACGGTAATACATCTAGCAACATCAAATATGTGGAGTTCCAGCGAGTTGGGCAATCCAATTTAAACCGTTTCCAAGAAAATGGCTTTTGATCTTTAATATAAAAGCTTTTAAATTCACGAAAAACAGCAGGTCTGGACATCAAATATTTTAATGAGTTTTGAATATATAGAATCTCATTTTGGAGAACTTCTAAATCCTTTTGCATACAAATGTTCAAAATATGGCACATGTATCTCACGTGAAAGAATGTACCATTGAGAGGTGGTTTTAAGTTTTGACTCAAAAGACGAGTAGCAACATCATTATTTGAAGCATTATCAAATGAAATGCATAGGACTTTATTAATACAAAAATAATCACGTAAAGTTTCTAAGATGCAATTAAATATTTAATAACCAGTATGATCTGTTTCAATAACCTTAAATGACAAAATTCATTTTTGCATTATCCAATCAGAATCAATCCAATGAGAAGTAACACAATAGAATGATTGACCTATAGGTGATGTCCACATATCAGAAGTAAATGCCACACAATGATCAAGAGTAGAAAAATATGTTTGTAAATTTGATTTTCCGGCTTCAAATTGTCTAAAGCTTTCTTTCCTAGCAGTTTTCTTAAATACTTTTCTAAATGTATGAACATCTTCAGCTTGTGAAAAAGGTGGACATCTTATCCAAGATTCTAGGTGGACATCTTATCCAAGATTCTAGGTGAACATCTTCAGCTTGTGAAAAAGGTTTTTCGGTAAGCATCATTCAATTTACCATACTTTCTTTACAAGATTGTTGGTTAAAACGAAATATACCTTGTCCGCCGGCGCCGGTTGTAGACCCAAGTTGTGTTTGTCCTCCAGAACTAGTTCCGGTATTAGGGAGGACGTTAGGATGTTGATTTTCAATATGCCACTTCAGCATTCCAGTGCTAGAATTCTTCCTATGCACCAATTTTTTCTCGCAATGTTTGCATTTCCCGTACTTCTACTCCCTTTCGTGTATGAGCTCATAATGCTCCTAAACCCAAGCAGTTAGTCTCGTGGATTTACCTTATGCTTGAGTTTCCTCCACGTCGGGTTCATGACTTGTAGGCATAAGTTCTGTTGACGGATTCCCGGACGCCATCGCATCCAACTCTTCCACTTCATCATCGGATAATTAATCGTCTAGACCTAAATCGTAATTTGTCATATCGATTCCGGCATCATCGTCGTGAAACTCTTGAATTGAAATGCCTTTATTGGCGGGCCGAGATTGGCGACGGAACAAGGCTCGGAGGCCGGTGGTGCGGGAGGATGAACTCTCTGTTGACTTATCATTTCCTTTTGAAGCCATACCTCACATACTAATAGTAGTGATTAATGCAAAATCAAGAGGGGGTTATGAAGATATTAAGAAGATATTAGTAAGAAATTTGGAAGATATTAAGAAAATAAAGAGAATGCTTGAGAGAAGATAGTAGATGAAGAAGAGAGATTGAGTGATTGTGTGAGGATTGAGTGAAAATAGCATTGGTATTTATAGGAGGAGCGAAAAAATTAGTTTGACCAAAAAGTCCTTGAAATTTAGTTGTTGTAAGGGGTAAAAATGAAAATTGGGGGGCTGAAATGGAGCAGAAAGCTATTGGAGGGCCTGTTGTGTAATTAGCCATTTTTTAAAAAAAATTTATGCAGGTTTCCGTTGCTGCAAAAAAGCCATTGGGCGCGGGGCGAGGCAGGGCTGGCCAATCCGGTCCGGGGTGGTTTGGCGGGGTTTGTGGGTTTGGATTCGTTCGAGGTGGGTTTTTTTGCATCTCCTCCTTCTATTGTGCCCATACTCGGTTCACAAATATTACTGGCTTTTGCCGGGGCGAGCCAGGGCGGGTTTGACCGGCGGTCCGGTCCCCGTTTGACCGGGCCCACGTCCCACCTCTATTCACCACTCAATGTTGTAATTAATAATTATGACATGGAATTTACCCAGCTTAATTTTCTTTTACTACACGCAAGGTTTCCTAGACAACATTGGTTTCCTTACACGCTATTTCGAAGTGTTGTTGTCCACAAGTAAGGCCCTAAAGTATAGCCAGGAACTAAAGTGAAGTGAAGTGGATGTATAACTTTTTTCTATAAACAAAATCCTATATCAAACTTAAGAATTTTTTACTTAATGTACATTAGCATAGAGGATGATAAAGACTTGCAAATTAAGGAGTCAATTATTTATTTAATAGAAAAGTTTGGGGACAAATGATTAAATTGTGATATCTAATACACGTATTTAGAGATTCTATAGAAATTCTATCGTTTTTTTGTTATTGGCATGTTCCCATTCCAAGGCCAAGTTGAGCCGAATAGCGGTGATTCACGGCCTAAACATTTGCTGTGTAATTCAAGAAGTTAATTGTCATATAAAAATTTTGAGAAAAAAAAAGTCATAATGCCACATCTTAGGAACCAACATTGGTGTTATTATCATTTTGAGACGCATCTCATTATTGCTGTAGCATTCATTAGCGGACCCCAAACTTTCATTTTTGTCCTAAAGTGATAACTTACCTCACTTTGTGCAATCATAAGGTCTTCTAACTATTGAAACGCATCCTAATGTAATCCATTCTGTTAGTTTTTCCGTTATTTCAAATGAAACTTGATAACGTGACAGTTAGGATATTGATGTGATAGTGTCACACACACTAATAGGGCTCAAAATGCCACATGGCCTCACTTTTTTATAATAACAAATGACTATATTAAAAGAATAAAAAGCTTTTATGTTAAAATTGACACAAACACGAAATTTTTGTGGCTTATACATTAACTTCATCTCCTTTGCTATGTGGATATATAGGTTCAAATTACAGAGCACAATTACTTAGTGTTTATACTTTTCCAAAGGATAGCTCATGTGGTATAAACAGTTATTCCATTAATCAGTTCTGGACTTGGATCCTGATAGATGATATCAGAGCCAATCTGAGGCCGCGATGGTGTAGCATAATGGATGTACACATACATCGTCTACCGAAATTGATTCTGGATTTGAGAGGCTACTTGGTCAAGGGCTAAATAGCCCGATTAGAGAGGTTACTTGTTGACACCCAATTTCGTCCGGGGGTTTTAAAATTTTAAAAAAAAAATTTTATTAAAAAAAATTAATTTAAAAAATATATTTATTACTATTATTATTATTAAAAAATTTAATTAGTTTAAAATATATTTTTGTTTTGTGAAGATTTGATTTAAAACGATATATGTGTGAATATGTGTATGTTTGAAATAAAATAAAATTTCATGAAAAAATGACAAAAAAATTAAAAATTTGGGGTAAAAATGAGAAAATTGAGAAGTTTCGGGCAAAATTGACAAATGCTGAAAGTTTCAGGAGCTTTGGGTAATTTTTCGCGTCAATTTTGGGCCTAAACGGACGTTTCTGGCCCAAATTGACAGAAAACGTTAAAATTGTCAAAATCAGAAGCTTCTGAGCTTATCCAGAGCTGGAGTAACGTAAAGGACTGAAATTGTCATTTTACAAACTTAAGAGATAAGTTTTGATTATTTTTATTATTTAATTAGGAACAGTTCAGCCAAACTTCCTCTATAAATAGGCCTCCAAATTCAGTGCTGAACACACAGAGAAAAAATAGAGGAAAAGCTTAGAGCTCCGTTTTAAAAAAAGATAAAACTACAGCCCTTGTCCCTGGCTCTCCTCCCTTTCTCCAGAAAATCTCAAAAGTTTTTTTAGTGAAGCTTTGCTCCCCGTCTTCCTCCTTGTCGTTTTCCCCTTTTTCCTCCCGTTACGCCGTCCGGTCGCCGTTATCCGCCGTCCCGCCGTTGCCGTCGCTCCCACGCCGTCTCCGCCGCTTCCCCCGCCGTCGCCACCGCCGTCCGCCGGCCACCACGCCGTCGTCCCGCCGTCTGCCGCGCCACCACGCCGTCGTCCCTGCCGTCCCGCCGCCGCCGTCCTGCCACCCGCCGCCGTCGTCCCTGCCGCCCCGCGCCTTCGCTGCCCGCTGTCGCCGTCGCCGCCGCTCGCCGTGCCCAGCCCCCTGACCGCCGTCGCCGTTCGTTTCGCCCCTGAACGCCGCCGTGCCCATCCCCCTCGCCGCCGTCGCTGCTCATCCCCTTTCCACGCCCGCGTCGCGTTCCCAGATTCAAAATTCATTATAAAAAGGTAAAACTTCATTATAATCATTCATCTTTTCAATTTTTTTCAATTTGGTCACTAACGTTTTATTTTGTTCTTGCAGAATTAATTACTAACCTTTTTTAATTTTTACTTGTTTGTTTTATTATTTGTTTATTACTAACCCCTTTTTTTATTGTTGTTATTAACTTACTAACAACTAACTTTTAATACTATTATTGTTACTAACCTTTTAATTTTTGCATTATTACTAACTTTTATAATTGTTGTTAACAATTAATTAACTTTTTATTATTGTTGTTAATTAATTAATTAATTAATTTAATTAACTTGGCTAACTTTTATTATTGTTGTTAATTAATTAATTTAATTAACTTGGCTAACTTTTTTATTATTGTTGTTAATTAATTAATTTAATTAAACTTGGCTAACTTTTATTATTGTTTGTTAATTAATTAATTTAATTAACTTGGCTAACTTTTTATTATTGTTTGTTAATTAATTAATTTAATTAACTTGGCTAACTTTTTATTATTGTTGTTAATTAATTAATTTAATTAACTTGACTAACTTTTTATTATTGTTGTTAATTAAATTAATTTAATTAATTGTTGTTAATAATTAATTTAATTAACTTGGCTAACTTTTTTATTATTGTTAATTAATTAATTTAATTAACTTGGCTAACTTTTTATTATTGTTGTTAAAATTAATTTAATTAACTTGACTAACTTTTTTATTATTGTTGTTAACAATTAACTAACTTAATTAACTTTGCTAACATTTTTATTATTTTTAAAGTGGATGGCCAAAAAGCCCCACTTTATTATTATTAATTTTTTTTTTTCTTTTCTTTATATAATTTTTATTTAATTCACCTTTACCCTTTACTAATAAATAAATAAATGAAAATTAAAAGAAGATTATTTTGTAATTAATTATTAAGCCTAATAAAAATCATTTTTAAAAAAGCCAATTATTTTTATTTTTAATATACATGTTTTTAATTCTTTAAAGATAACAAAAAGTTAAAATTAATTTTAATAGTTATTTTTATCCAGTAAAAATAATAAAATAAAAATAAAAATAAAACCTGTTAAAAAAAAATACATGAAAATTAAGACTTTATATTTTACTGATTTATTTAAAATATAACTTTTAAATCCACTAAAATAATAAATATTTTTCATTAAACAAGAAAACAAAAAGAAAAGAAAAAAAAGATAAGAAAAAGAAAAGAAAGAAAAGAAAGAAAAGAAAGGAAAGAAAGAAAAAGAAAGGAAAGATAAGAAAAAGAAAAGAAAGAAAAGAAAAATATAAGAAAAAAAATAAACAAAATAAATTTTTAGATCATTAACAAAAACCTAAAATTTCATAAACAAAAGATTTACAAAATAGTCATTAAACTAATAATTAATTCTATAATAAATCAGAATTAAATAATTAATTATAAATTAAAATAATTTCCATATCCGGATTATCCGGCAAGATCTACGGTTTGGAAAAAAAAAAATTATTAAATAAATTAAATAAAAAGATAAAAATCCATATTTTACGATATGGATTAAGTTATTTAAAATTTCATCGAATTCCGTGTCCAAATGACTCGGCAGAGTCCATGGTTCGGAAGTATAAAATTCTATGCAAATTAATTACTAAAAATCCACATCTAACTAAATAATTCAGTTAAAATTTCTAATTTTGAAAATTAACTGAAGTTGTTAAAAAGCAAAGTAAAACAAAATTAAAATCAACTAAGGTGCCAATTTTTTGGCGTTTTAACAAAGTTGTTTTAACGTAACCGTACTCCTGATCCCCGAACTCTCGCAGACCAATTTTAAGGTGACCAATCTACCTAAGAAAACTGATTGGTGGCGACTCCAGAAAACCCGACGTTGCCACAGCTTGGTGACTCTACTGGGGAGTCGACGTTAGTGAGTCGAGCCTAAAAGTTGATTTGTTTTGATTTACTTTGCTTATTATGTGGATTTATATGTTATATTTACTTAGATAAACATGCATAATACATTCACAATATGAAGCTCTATACCCGAGCTTCCTCAAATCAAACACAATTCTTTCTAAGCGGAATTGGTGTTGCTGTCCTTGTGAGGCCATGGTCTCCAAGCCTTCACCGGTTTCAAAGTAGCAAAGTAGTGTATTGCCTTCTGAGACGGTTAGTCTCTGCATGGGCCCATGAAAAGCTACGACTCGAATTAATCCATTCCTTACATTAACCCTAGAGGGTAAGGAATTGGGCTGTCACTATAATTTAGTGATGGGATTCGGGAACTATCCCTGGCCTTTTTGATAAACCATCCTATGCATATAGAACTCCCCACTTAACCATAGAAACTGACCATAGTATTCCTCCCATTTACTAACGCCATAAGCATGTCCTTGTTATGCTATTATGTTGCTCTACACTTTTATTTTCTTCGTGTCTTATATTTATGGTTTTAACTCATTTTTCCATAATAGTTCATAAGTTATTACTTGCTATTTAACTTATTAATAATCTTATCTTTCTTTTCTTGTATTTCTGTTTTATGCAATTATTCTTCATGCATCAAAACCACGCATTAAATAACTTTTGATCTTTCTAAATAACAACTAAAAGTCTTGAAGTTCCACGATAGTGGATAATCAAACTCACTCATTGCATGCATGCATCCATTACATCAATCACATACATGTAGAGTCTAATAAAATAAATATTCCTTTAAAAGGGTAAAATTGGACCTCAACACCGATATTCAACTCGGCTCCAAACAAGATTAATGGCAGAACAAGCCGAAGGACGTCTCATGGAGATGGAATCCAAGATAGAAAGTATGGCAGAACAGATGAGACAGTTGATGGAACTAATCAAGGGGAAAGCAACTCAAGCTCCCATCAAAGAAGTACAAGATCCCACTTATCCTCCGGGATTCACCCCGCAACGAGTCTCAGTCCAAGAAAACTTGTTTCAAGAACTAGGACCGTCTGCTAGTGTTCACCTGAAACAAGACACCGTACATGAAGAGAATAAGATGTTACCAAAAGAAGAAACAGAATCTCAAAAACTCAAAACAATAGAAAAGAGACTGCGAGCCATTGAAGGAGGTACTATGTTCGGATCTCTCTCAGTGGATGACCTCTGCTTAGTACCAGACGTCGTAATCCCTTCAGATTTTAAAGTGCCAGATTTCGTGAAATATGATGGAACGAGTGATCCCATCATTCACATCACTTTGTTTCTCAGAAGACTACAACCACTTACCAAAGATGAAAAGGTGTGGATCGCACTTTTTCAGGAAAGTCTCACAAAATCAGCATTACACTGGTATCTAAGTCAAGGTCCAAGAAACATTAAAACTTGGAATGACCTTGCTCAGGCCTTCATCGGCAACTATAAACATGTTATGGACTTAGCTCCGGATCGCCAAACTCTCCAAAACATGGAGAAGAAAAAGCCAGAAACTTTCAAGGAATATGCCCAACGATGGAGGGACTTAGCTGCACAAGTACAGCCACCCATGACAGAAAGAGAAATGGTCACTTTATTTGTCCAGACACTGAAGTACCCGTATTATGACAAACTCATTGGCAATTCGGCAACCAATTTTTCTGACGTAGTCATGTCTGGAGAAAGGATCGAGCATGGTATCAGGACCGGGAAGATTACTGAGTCCTTTAGTGATCCTATGAAAAGAGGAGGACCATCCAGAAGAAAAGATGAAGAAATACAACAAATCGGACGAGGAAGAGGGATTCCCCTCGTGGGTACCGTGGCTACCGGACCTCGCCTATCCTATTCTGCCAACAGGCCCAATTATTATCCTACCAATAGGCCCAATGATTATCCTCCAAATAGGCCCAGTGATTATCTTCCCAATAGACCCAACAATTATCCTCTCAACAGGCCTAATCAGTTACGGCCACCTGTTCCGACTCCTCCAATGCCTGCACCAAGACCAAGAGAAATTTTCGCACCGATTCCCATGACTTATACTGAGTTGTATCCAAAACTCATCCAGAGCCAACTCATTCGCCCAATTCCCACAAGGCCATTCGAACCCCCATATCCAACATGGTATGACCCTAAACTAAATTGCCCATATCATGATGGCGTTACAGGCCATGGCCTGGAAAATTGCATAGCATTGAAACGTATAGTCCAACAATTAATCGAGTCAAAGTGGTTGGACTTTTCCGATGAACCAAACGTCACTCACAATCCATTGCCGCCTCATCAAGCAAAACCAGTCAATATGATAGAAGAATACTGGCCGATGAAGAAGTCAGTCAACGATATCATAACCCCTCTTAAGCATGTATATTCATGCCTTATGAAAGAAGGGATTATCATGGGAAAGTCTTCTTTTGGAAATGAAGAAGTCGAGGATGAGGAAAGGTGCCCTTTCATGACCTTCACTAAAAGTCATTCTATCCCAAAAATGCCAAAGTGAAAACTACAAAGGATTCAATGACTCCTCCCAACTCACGATTTTTCACCTCCCAAAGATGATGAGGTTAATATGAGTTAAAGTTGACAGGAAGTCAGTGCTACGCCAAAACCACTAGTGTATACCAATTTCAAAATCTATTGCCAAGCCTTTAAGAATTCAAGTCCCGAGGCCATTCCCCTACAAATCAAACAAGGCGGTTCCATGGAGCCATGATTACACTTCCAACATCACATCAACTCCGTTAGAAGTTAGGAGTATGATTAGAAGTGGTCGATATTACTCTCCAGAGCAAATGCACAAGCTCCAACAAGATAAGAACGTCACAGACCCAACAAGTGAGCCTCTAGTCACAGATACATCCAAAGAGCAAGAGATGTCTCGAGAAGTAACAGATGAACAAGCTACTGAGTTTCTCAAACTCATAAAGCAAAGTGAGTACAGCCCCCCCGGAGCAGTTAAACCACCTGCCAACAAAGATCTCCATACTTTCACTACTCATAAGCTCTGATGCTCATCGAGAAGTCCTCCTCAAAGTCTTGAATAAGGCCTATGTTGAGCCAGATATTTCAGTGAATAATTTTGACCACCTCGTCAACTCATCACCGTCCAGAATCTCATCACATTCACTCCGTTGAGATACCAGCACCAGGAAAGGGTTTTTTATAAGGCTCTACATATTTCGGTTAAATTTGCTGAATTCTGGCTACCGTTACTTGATTCATAATTGGTCAGCTCTATCGGTAATGCCACTCGAGACCCACTACATGGAAGTTTGGTTAGACCCATCATACCTCATTACAATAGTCATATCTGATCAAGGCAGAGCATTTGACGGGACTGATAGAATCTGTTGTTGGAGATAATAAAGCTGCCAATAGTTCTCCATCGGCCCTTGTGTCTTCCTTCACATTCCAAGTGCGGACATTAATCCTTCTACTATACTTGACTGTTGGTCAGACCATTGGATTCATTATGGCCGGAGCAATTCCCTCTGATCATTACACTTACAAATGAAACTCATTATTTGAAGTGAGAAAAGTAATCACAGTCTTTGCTGAAGAAGGCATTCTGCTATCATCTTTATCAGGGAGCAAAGATCAGATCGTGACTTTTTTTTCAAATGTTGCAATGACCCATAACCGGCGGAAGTGGGAAGAGTAACTGAAAATTGTGTGGCAACGAAACTCTAGGTCGCAACAGTTGGATGAGTCCAAGTTGCTAGGTTAGATCTGATTGGTAATTGATTTGAAGATTTCGAGCTGGAATTACATTGATTTTGGAAGGGCTCCAAGTCAAATCCGACCTAACAGTTTGCACACACTTTTGAATGACAGGGAATCCTTTGAGACAACTTGTATATTTGAGGCTTGCCAAAGTAATCTAAAAGTAAAAATCTCCTAGATTTAGTCCAGAATCTAGGGTGTAGTCTTTGTTAAATGGACACCTGGTATTCTTTTTCTTGGTACAACAAAAAGATGTAATGTGTGCATTCTACCACTTGCCATTTACCAATTATTGCTATCACAAATTTTTGACAAGGTCATCCTATTCATTTCTCAACGAAGACAATGTTATAAAAGACAATACCATTCAATCTTTAACCAAAAACAAAAAATTTCATTTTTAACCCTATCTACATCTCGTCAATCTTGGTGCCATTGCCAAATCTATCATCATACAGGCTTTACTTTCTAAACGATACTACTCGTGGGTGAAAATGAAAGTTAAGGGAGATTTGATATTAAACACCCATCTTGAAAGTGCTGCCAAATCTAGTAAGAAGGATTTCAAATGTTGCACCCCAACTCTCAAAAGGGAAACATTCATGAGCAGTGGAATTCATCAACATCAACGAAACCAAGTCCTACAAGCCCCAAGCTTCCAAAGAAGGTAGCAAAACTCAAATTACAAAAAGATAAAAAGAAGAAGGCCTCCCAATTCGGCATGAAAAGGACAACACAAAAAAAAGGTTCTCAAACGTTCTCCGCAACACAAAACACCAAGAAAAACAGAAAGAAGTTCATCCCCCCTAAAACCCAACGTCCAGGAGGCAGAAAATTAACGCGAAAAAAACTAGACCGAGACAGCCAGCTAACCTCAATTGCCGTCGAGCATCCGAAACATAACACAAACAAAATCCGGCCGCACGGAGCTTCAATGCCGCACCATCAACTAGAGCATGGAATGAGCAGCGCACTCTCCCGCAACCACAACACTCCATAAAAAAGAAAAAGTTCAGAGGAATTTAACATCAAAACAATCACCAAGGGAAAACTGTAATACCGCGCCCCGGGGCGCCTATAAAACAGTCACAGACTGACAAGAGTTCCCCAGAGCCAAGCTTCCGCCGGGTAGCGCAACATCAAGGACCTAATACACCGGAGTCGAACTCACCAAAACACGAACCAGGGCTAAAAAGTATCTCATCCTCATAGCTCACACAAAAAAAAAAAAAAAAAAGATTTGATAGCAGTGACAAAAAGAAATCTAAAAAAAAAAGAAAAGAAAAAAAAAAAGAGAATTCAAGTGGTTATCAACATCTTTGCAAAGGTCGGTTTAGCTTCCAAAAGCAACCTCTCAAAAAAAAAATGCTCAACACAAGAAAAGTTCTCAGCAATGGATTCTAGACTGAAAACCTGGGAAAGGCAAAAAAGTTTAGAACAACAAAAGTAACCCTCAAACCAAGAAGGCAATGATACATAAAGATCCAAAAAGATAGTTCATCCTTTACATCAACAGATGAGGTTCTAACTTTCTGGAAAAGCATCCAAGTTTGAGGTCTTGATCACTATTGAAGAGAGTTTCACCATATTTAGGCACTGCTCACGAGTAGTATTAAAAGACTCCTTCTTTTCACACCACTTAAACTTAACTTTCCTCCACCTAACATCTTGATTCAGCTAAAAGACTATCATTGTGAATCATGTTTCTAGACTTATTTAATACTGCTCATGAGTAGTATTAAAAGACCTTCATTCACACTACTTAAATTTAACTTTCCTCAGACCAAAGATGAGCTCATTCAGTCAAAAGACTATCATTGTGAATCATGTTTCTACCTTATTTAATACTGCTCACGAGTAGTATTAAAAGACCCTTCTTTCACACCACTCAAACTTAACTTTCCTCAGACCTAATATTTACCTCTTGATATCATTCTCATTCAGCTAAAAAACAAACAAAAAAAAAAAACATTCAAACTTAATGACCTATATCATCCTCATTCAGCTAAAAGGCTATCATTGTGAATCATGTTTCTACCTTATTGCCTTGCACAGTTTATGTCTTCGAGTTGGAAAGGGGAAGAATGACAGGATATTTTAATTAAAAACAAAGACCGTAAATTACTTTGTCAAGCTTTGCAAATTGATGAAAGTTTTTCTTTAAGGCCAAACCATTATTCATTAATGTGTGTAGACTTAAAAGTGAAGAGATAGCTTGAGACTTTCTTTAAGAAGATGTGGTTCTTGTAAGAGAAATTCATGATCAAGCACCATCACAAAGGTCTAGAAATGCTCGACCTTCTGTTAAAAAAAAGGCGAGATGATACCTTTTATCCACATAAACACCATATTCAGGGGGGCAAAGTAGTCCCTACGAAGCGTAAGAAGAGTACTGCCGACAAAGAAGCTCAATAGACAAGGGGGCAAGTCTTATGGACCAGAACCTGAGTTTAAGGAAGAGCAATCACTCAGATTATAACATGGGGATAAGTAAGTGTCGGCACAGCCACAAGAAAAGGGGCAAAGAGACATCGAAAGTTAAGCCTCCGATGGTATGAAATCCATGACAAAGGATGAGTACCCGAAGAGATATAAAGTATGAAGCGGGCCAACATTGAGGAAATTGAGACCAAAATTCAAGAACAAGTCAAGAAAAGAAGGGATTTTGAAAAGAGTTGGGCTTTTAAGGCAATGGACAAAAGCTGGAAAGCATAAAGAGATTCAATGGTAGTCCGAGAAGGCAATCATAAAAAGGATCCAGTAAAGCAAAGACATGAAGAACTAGATCCATACAAAAAAAAAAGAGGAACACAAAAGCAAAGACACAAAGAAAAAAATAAACAAAAAAAAAAAAAAGAGCCATCAGTTACACATGCTCTGCATTCATGCATTTCACATCATGCATACATGGCTTTTGCATAACAGGGACCAAATGGGAAGCACATCCACGGCACAGTTACAGCAGTATAAGCTGAGATCTCAATGACATCAGCTCTTACCAATCTATCACTGGATGCACAGCTAATACGCTGGACCCAGCCCCATCAGGAATTCAAGGATAAAGTAGACAATATTGTCAAAAGCTTAGCAATTGATTCAATAATCGAGGCTACACTTAGAAGGACATGATTGATGCCAGCTTAGCAGTATCCAAGATAAGAGATAGCTATGGTCAAGAATAAGGCAGACATCAAGAAATATTGTCGTTGATAATTTGTCAAAAGTGGGCAATGGATTCAATAATCGAGGACTGGATCGACATCAGCTCGATGGAATATCAAAGATAAGAAATATCTATGACATCAAAATAAAGTAGGATCCACTTTTCTGGTTAAGTGGCGGATACGGTACTCCGTGACTCTCAAGTTGGTTCTCTCAGTTGCCCATAATAACTGATTCCTTCCTCCCTTCTTTCTTTTACTTCCTCCTAGAAAATGGATCCTACTTTTTCTGCCTTGCGAAAATATTTTCCTTCTCTCCCAATGAACATTCTCAAAAAGATCTACCGAGTTCGCTGTGAACGATTAAGAGTTTTGATGCACAAAGGAATCCCTGAAGATGTACGGTGGTTAATCGAAGCTAAGGTTCGTCTGGCAGGTGAAATCCCAGAGGCATTTGTGTCTCACATGCCTGGTGTAGGCAAAAGCTCTTATGCCAAAAAGCGAAGAGCGAAAAGGTTACAAGTCTGCCATAAATGTGGTCGGTGGACTTGTAATACTAAATGTCGTTCTTTAGGAATGATCTCCAATAATCGAGAAGATAAAATACGGTTCATCAAGAATGGCCTGAGTAAGGACTCATTGGATGATATCCAATTGACTCTTGAGACGCATTCTTGTGGATCTGTGCAACGTGAACTTCTTGGTTTATGGAGCATTTTTCATGAAGAACGAAACCGTTATAGTCCCGGGAATCTGACTGTAAATGATACTGTTTGCCAGCTTGTAAGAAAGCTGGACGGGAAGCAAATCCTCGACTCATAGAAGCCGTTAATGCCGTTACTGGACGTAAAACCAGTAGAAGATGTGAGCCACAGTCACAATTACTGTACATACAATTTGTCATATTTGGAAAAAATTTACATTTTCTTTTGACAGTAATGTATTTGCTCCTATAAGTGTAATCGACACGTTATCCTTTCATCACTATAAATACGTGTTCTTCTTTCCGGTTAAATAGCGGATACGGTACTTCGTAACTCTCAAAGTCGGTTATTTCAGTTTCCTACAATAACTGATTTCTTCCTCTCTTCTCTCAAATTCTTCTCTCATCAATGGATTCTACTCTTTCCGCCCTGCGAAAGTACTTTCCTTCCCTCCCAATAAATGTTCTTAAAAAGATTTACCAAGCTAGATGTGAAAGAATCAGAGTATTTATACACAAAGGCATTCCTGATAATGTGCGGTGGTTAATTGAAGCTAAGGTCCGTTCGGCTGGTGAAGTTTCAGATGCATTCATGCCCCGTATGCCCGGCTTAGGTAAAAGCGCTTATGCCAAAAAGCGAAGAGCAAAGAGGCTAGGCGTCTGTCATAAATGTGGACGATGGAATTGCGATACTAAATGTCGTTCTTTAGGGATGATCACCAGAAATCGTGAAGATAAAAGAAAATTCATTAAGAATGGCCTGCGTAAGGAATCTCTGGAGGATATCCGAGGGACTCTTGAAACGCATTCTTGTGAAATAGTGCAATGGGAAATTATGGATTTATGGTGGACTTTCCGTAAAGAACAGGATCGTTACAGTCTTGGAAATCTGACTTTTAATGACCCTGTTTGCCAGTTTGTGAGAAAACTGGATGGGAAGCAAATCCCCGATTCGTAAAAGGCATTGAAGCCGTTACTGGATGCAAAATCAGTGGAAGACGTGAACCAAAGTCACGATTACTGTACATGCTAGCTGTCGCTTTTGAAATTATCCTCTCAATAATGTACCCACTCCTGACATGAGATACAGTTATGACTACTGTATATAGCTGCCATTTTTGAAATTTTCCTTCTCTTCCAACAATCACGTACCTACTCTTGACTGTAAGCTACAGTTATGACTACTGTATATAGCTGCCATTTTTGAAATTTTCCTTCTCTTCCAACAATCACGTACCTACTCCTGACGTAAGCTACAGTAGTGACTACTGTACATGCTAGCAGCTATTTTGAAAATTTTCCTCCTCTTTTAACGATAGTGTACCCATACCTGACCAGAGTCATACTCGTGACTATTGTGTATAGCTAGCATTTTGCTCCTCTTCCGACAATAATGTATCCACTCTTGAAAATAAAATTAATGCTTTATCTTTTCATCTCTATAAATATATCATCTTTTCTTCTTTTCTCACAAGGGTAAGGATAGGAATGGAGAAAACCTCAACTCGTAAACCCCGAAGTATTTGTGTATTTTCTGGAGCTTTTCCTGGAAAAGATGAAGAGTACTTAAAGGCAGCCAACCATTTGGGTAGAGTATTAGCTGAGCGAAAAATACATTTAGTTTATGGAGGAGGTAGTGTCGGATTAATGGGAGGTGTAGCATCAGCAGCATCTTTAGGAGGAAGTCAAGTTCTGGGCATTATCCCTGGACCTTTGAAATTTGTTTCTGGGGGCACGATTGGAGAAGAATTAGTGGTTAAAAATTTGCAAGAGCGTGTGTTACAAATGCTTCTTAATGCTGATGCTTTTATCGCTCTACCAGGTGGTTTTGGCACATTGGGAGAAGTCTTCCAAATTGCTTCCATGGCCCAACTTAATTTGCATAAGAAACCCATTGGGCTGTTGAATGTTAACAATTTCTTTACAGGTCTGATATCTTTTGTGGATTACGCTGTGCAGAAGAATTTTATATCAAGAGTGGCACGACGAATCCTAATATCCGCAACAACTGCTGAAGAATTGCTAGATAAAATGCAAGCTTTTGTTCTTGAACCAGATCCAGCGATGATTCAGATAGACTGGACACGACAGTCTTTCCCGACCAGTTCAGTCCCATAATTGTCCTTTACCCGGCCTGTTGAAGCATTGTGGAAGAAGAAGCGATCCGATCTGTTCTTCTTGTCCTTTAGTTTTATTATCAGCATTTTCTTTCGTGTTTTGGTTTTTCTTTTCAGGGAATTTCTTTCTTCTTTATCTTATAAGATAGTTTCGTTCATGCTGATATTAAAACCATAGGACAATGCCTTTAGGTTGGAATGGCTGAGTAAAGAGTAATTTTTATTGCTCTTGAGACGCATCCTATTAGGTCTACTAGGCATGACATTTTGGGGTAGTTAAGCTTCAACCTTATTTGGATGACATATCTCACAAGGGAATCTATATTTACTGAAGAAAATATTAGATGAAACCTTGGATATTGATTCCAAACATCCGTTCCCTTTACATAATTTGTCAGTGTTATTGTCATCATCAAGATTCACTCATCTTATCGAAGTCTAAATTTTTGCACTCGCCTATTATGAAGATCCACACTTTCGAAGAAAATTATTCCAATTTCAATTGCTTTCATATAAATTTCGCTCGAGGTCCTAAGGAAAGCTCCTTAGCCTCAAAATCAATCAATTTTCAACGATAGGACTGCTCCTATCGTCGGGGTTTTAAGGATGGAACCTTTGCCTCGAAAACAATCAATTTTCATTCATCGGGGTTGTAAGGATGGAACCTTTGCCTCGAAATCAATCAATTTTCATTCATCGGGGTTGTAAGGATGGAACCTTTGCCTCGAAATCAATCAGTTTTCATTCATCGGGGTTGTAAGGATGGAACCTTTGCCTCGAAATCAATCAGTTTTCATTCATCGGGGTTTTAAGGATGGAACCTTTGCCTCGAAATCAATCAATTTTCATTCATCGGGGTTGTAAGGATGGAACCTTTGCCTCGAAAACAATCAGTTTTCATTCATCGGGGTTTTAAGGATGGAACCTTTGCCTCGAAATCAATCAATTTTCATTCATCGGGGTTTTAAGGATGGAACCTTTGCCTCGAAGATCAATCAATTTTCATTCATCGGGGTTGTAAGGATGGAACCTTTGCCTCGAAATCAATCAATTTTCATTCATCGGGGTTTTAAGGATGGAACCTTTGCCTCGAAATCAATCAATTTTCATTTGTCGGGGTTGTAACGATAGGACCTTTGTCTCAAAATCAATCAGTTTTCATTTATCGGGGTTGTAAGGATGGAACCTTTGCCTCGAAATCAATCAATTTTCATTCAACGGTAGGACTGCTCCTATCGTCGGGGTTCTAAGGATGGAATCTTTGCCCCGAAAACAATCAATTTTCATTCAACGATAGGAGCTTTCCTATCGTTAGAGGTTCTAAGGACCTTTCCTTAACCTCAAACAAATAATCAATCAATCAGTCAATCTTACAACGATAGGAGCTTTCCTATCGTTAGAGGTTTTCTAAGGACCTTTCCTTAAACCTCATGGTTTAGGCGGCGAGAAGGTTCTCAATGCCTAGCTAAGCCGGACGAAATTTGGTAACGACTTTGCATACATCATGTCCCATGAAGCATGCAAAGGGGGGCAGCTGTTGACACCCAATTTCGTCCGGGTGTTTAAAATTTTTAAAAAAAATTTTATTAAAAAATTTTTAAAAAAATATTATTATTATTATTATTATTAAAAAATTTTAATTAAGTTAATTAGTTTAAAATATATTTTTGTTTTGTGAAGATTTGATTTAAAATGATATATGTGTGAATATGTTATGTTTGAAATAAAATAAAATTTCATGAAAAAAATGACAAAAAATTAAAAGTTTAAGGTAAAAATGACAAAATTGAGAAGTTTCGGGCAAAATTGACAAATTATGAAAGTTCCAGGAGCTTTGGGTAATTTTTCGCATCAATTTTGGGCCTAAACGGACGTTTCTGGCCCAAATTAACAGAAAACGACAAAATTGTCAAAATCAGAAGCTTCTGAAGCTTATCCAGAGCCTGAGAAACGTAAAGGACTGAAATTGTCATTTTACCAATTTAAAAGATAAGTTTGAAATTTTTTATTAATTTATCAATCAACATTTCAGCCAAACTTCCTCTATAAATAGGGGTCCAAATTTGAGGCTGAACCCAGAGAAAAGAAAAGAAATCTAAGCTTAGAGCTTCGGTTTAAAAAAACGGAAAATTACAGATTTATTCCCTAGCCTCCCCTCCTTCTTCCCAGAAAACCAAAAATTTTCTGTTTTCACGTTTTAGTCCCCGTTCCCAATTTCCGTTTATCTCCTTTCTCCTCTCGTTACTCCGTCCGGTCGCCGTTAGCCGCCGTCCCGCCGTTGCCTCCGACACCACGCCGTCTCCGCCGCTTCCCCCGCCGTCGCCACCGCCGTCTGCTGGCCACCACGCCGTCGTCCTGCCGTCCCGCCGCCGCCGTCCTGCCACCCGCCGCCGTCGTCCCTGCCGCCCCGCGCCTTCGCTGCCCGCTGTCGCCGTCGCCGCCGCTCGCCTTGCCCAGCCCCCTGACCGCCGTCGCCGTTCGTTTCGCCCCTGAACGCCGCCGTGCCCATCCCCCTCCGCCGCCGTCGCTGCTCATCCCCTTTCCACGCCCGCGTCGCGTTCCCAGATTCAAAATTCATTATAAAAAGGTAAAACTTCATTATAATCCTTCATCTTTTCAATTTCTTTCACTTTGGTCACTAACGTTTTATTTTGTTCTTACAGAATTAATTACTAACCCTTTTAATTTTTACTTGTTTGTTTATTATTTGTTTATTACTAACCCCTTTTTTTATTGTTGTTATTAACTTACTAACAACCAACTTTTAATACTATTATTGTTACTAACCTTTTAATTTTTGCATAACTTTTATTACTTAATTAACTTTTATAATTGTTGTTAACAATTAACTAACTTTTAATATTATTGTTGTTAATTAATTAACAATTAATTAAACTTGGCTAACTTTTATAATTGTTGTTAATTAATTAATTTAATTAACTTAACTAACTTTTTTATTGTTGTTAATTAATTAAACTTGGCTAACTTTTAATTTAATTAAACTTGGCTAACTTTTATTATTGTTGTTAATTAATTAATTTAATTAAACTTGGCTAACTTTTTATTATGGTTGTTAATTAATTAATTTAATTAACTTGGCTAACTTTTATTATTGTTGTTAATTAATTAATTTTTAATTAATTTGACTAACTTTTTATTATTGTTTGTTAATTAATTAATTTAATTAAACTTGGCTAACTTTTTTATTATTGTTTTTAATTAATTAATTTAATTAACTTGGCTAACTTTTTATTATTGTTGTTAATTAATTAATTTAATTAAACTTGACTAACTTTTTATTATTGTTTTTAATTAATTAACTTACTTAAACTTGCTAACATTTATTATTGTTAATTAAAGTGGATGGCCAAAAAGCCCACTTTATTATTATTAATTTTTTTTTCTTTTCTTATATAATTTTTAATTTAATTCACCTTTACCCTTTACTAATTAATAAATAAATGAAAATTAAAAGAAGATTATTTTGTAATTAATTATTAAGGCTAATAAAAAAATCATTTTAAAAAGCCAATTATTTTTATTTTTATATATACATGTTTTTAATTCTTTAAAGATAACAAAAAGTTAAAATTAATTTTAATAGTTATTTTTAATCCAGTAAAAATAATAAAATAAAAATAAAAATAAAACCTGTTAAAAAAAAAATACATGAAAATTAAGACTTTATATTTTACTGATTTATTTAAAAAAATATATATAACTTTTAAATCCACTAAAATAATAAATATTTTTCATTAAACAAGAAAACAAAAAAGAAAACTAAAAACAGATAAAGGAAAAGTATAAGAAAGGACAAGAAAAAGAAAAGAAAAGAAGATTATAAGAAAAAGATAAGAACGCATTATTAAAAAGAAAGAAAGAAAAGAAAGAAAATAAAAAATAAAAATTTTTTTATCTAAAAATTCTATAACAAAAAGAATTACGAATTAGTAATTAAACTAATAATTAATTCCATAAAAGTAATAATTATATAACTGACAATAAATTAAATTTAATTTCCATATCCGGATGACCCGGAAGGATCCACGGTTTGGAAAAAATCAAACTTTTTAAAATAAATAAATTAAATAAAAAGATAAATATCCATATTTTTACAATATGGATAAAATTGTTTAAAATTTCACCAAATTCCGTGTCCAAATAACTCGGCAGAGTCCATGGTTCGGAATCAAAATCTTCCGTGTCCAAATGACTCGGCAGAGTCCATGGTTCGGAAGTATAAAATTTTATCCGAATTAATGAACTTAAAAATCCACATTTCGACTAATTCAGTTAAAATTTCTAAATTAACTGAAAATTATTTAAAAGCAAAGTAAAACAAAATTAAAATCAACTAAGGTGCCAATTTTGGGCGCTATGACAATTTTGTTTTAGCGTAACCGCACTCCCGATCCCCTGTTTAACAGCTTGGCGACTCCACTGGGGAATCCTCGTTAGTGAGTCGAGCCTACTAGTTGATTTGATTTATTTTTGCTTATTATTATGTGGATTTATATATTATATTTACTTAAATAAACATGCATAATGCATTCACAATATGAAGCTCTATACCCGAGCTTCCTTAAATCAAACACGATTCTTTCTAAGCGGAATTGGTGTTGTTGTCCTTGTGAGGCCATGGTCTCCAAGCCTTCACCGGTTTCAAAGTAGCAAAGTAGTGTATTGCCTTCTGAGACGGTTAGTCTCTGCATGGGCCCACGAAAAGCTACGACTCGAATTAATCCATTCCTTACATAAACCCTAGAGGGTAAGGAATCGGGCCGTCACTATAATTTAGTGACGGGATTCGGGAACTATCCCTTGCCTTTTTGATAAGCCACCTTATGCATATAGAACTCCCCACTTAACCATAGAACTGACCATAGAATTTCTACCATTTTACCAACGCAATAAGCATATCCTTGTTATGCTGTGTTGCTGTTCTATACTTTTATTTTCTTCGTGTCTCATATTTAAGGTTTTAACTCGTTTATCCATAATAGTTCATGAGTTGTTAATTGCTATTTAACTTATTAATAACCTTATCTTTCTTTTGTTGTACTTCTGTTTTGTGCAATTTTCTCCATGCATCAAACTATAATAACCACGCATCA